>CP136067.1:38793548-39393548 GCA_032622095.1 Siphonodentalium dalli
GCGAAACTTTGCCGAAAACATCGCCGTTCGCGTAATTAAATGTCTTTATCGTGTTATTATTATTATATGTAACGCGATGTGTTGTTACTATAAAGCCATACCTTATATATCTTTCCAAGTCATAGCAATTTCCGCTTTATTAAACTCTTTTTATTCGTACCATATTAGGAAAACCCTCTTTATTGAGCCATGGTGAAGGGAATGGGGAATCGACTTAGAATAGTTGTTATCGTGAATTATTCAGCATACTCTCCACTTTAACTGCAATTGTATGTATTCGTAACCATGACTGACTTGTCAAATTAAACGCTCTTTATTTTGTATATGCCTCCACAATTACACCGGTGACGTGAACACATGTGCTAATCTTTGTTGGACTATCGTCACTATCGGAACGGTTTATCTTAAGTACGAAATACCTAACCATAATACATTCGCCCAGAGGATTATCGATCGTCCGCTCAAACATAAGAAACTCTACACCAGTGTACGCCCACTGGCGTGGCGGTAATGAATACAGATGGTACATATATACGGTCGCGCCACCAAACTATGTACCGAGTATCAAGTTCAAGTTAACACAGGTGTTATAGTACATGTGTTATTTTTGAATATGAGGTTTCAGTGAAGTGGCACCATGAGAAGTTGAAGACATTAACGTCCAGTGTTGTTAATACTTCCAAGTAGGTGTGGATTATTGCCAGTAACCATAGTTTCACATTGCCATGGTTTATTGAATTATTGTGGTAACGGAGCGCTTAGAATATTAACATTGAAGGTTATTGATTTGTAGCATCCAAAAACCTGTAAAACATTGTAGTATATGAAAACGTTTTATTGTGGGCTACTTCTACTGAATTTTGAATGAACTGTAGTAATCTGTTGTGAGTTAGGGGCCATATGGGTCAAAATCCTCACCGTAGTATGGCTGTATAAACATTACATTGTTAACACTTTTTAATGGTCTAAACTATTTTCTAGAGAGCTTTACTGGTACGGGGTGTATTATTCCAATGTGATTATATGCCTATCAATGTCAAAGTGACACTATTAGTGCATAATTGGCACTACGACCCATACATTCCCAAAATGTGAGAATGTACGTTTGGCTATACATGTACTTATTTAGTACACAACAGTATGCAATATAATTCAACGACAGAACTCTAGATATGATTCCGACCATCGACCATGGCTATTTATCGGCTTCTTGTTATCTAATAATTATCCCAGACTGTATAAGATGTAATCTAAGATTATTACATATTGTAGCACTTTTTATTAGAACAAAACATAGCCTCTTAATAATGTATCTGAGCTACTATGTTAACTTTAACCACCATGACTGAAATGTTATTTGTTATAGATTACTTCATAGTTTCCCCAATTTTAACAAAGGCCATCTCACTGAAATATTTCGTTAACATTTGAAATTAACTAAAATTTATTTGTTTAAAGTGACTAATTATTTTAATTAAATTTAACCCAATTTTTAGTCGATTTTATAAGTAAATTCCACTTAGTTGACCCTTTTAACCCAGCGCTGAATTAAGATTCAACTAACGATTGGGCGAATCAACTAAATGTGTTGAAAACCAACTATACACAAGTATATTTAATTACTGACAATTAAATAGTTCTAACTCAATGATTTAGTTCGATTTAACTAACACTTATAGTCAGTGGACATTAACTCTAACTATTTAGTCACGCATTTAGTTAATTTCTCAACCCAACTGATTTAGTTAAGATATCAACCCAAAGTTTAGACGGTGGACTTCAACTAACGCATCAAATCCAACCCAAGTTTATTTAGATCTAACTAGATTTTGTTCTGTGTGCAAAGATATTGTTGAAATTATGTTTGTTTAATGTTTCCTCCTCTTCTTGATGATAACACTCATGTTCTTGTGACACGTTCGGCCATTTTGACCACCGTCTTGTAGATTCTGGTGGAGTCTTTAGAAGGATACCCTAGACCATCGGAATCCACCCGACAGAATAACTTGATACACGTACACATGTAATAACCATAAATTTGGGTTCGGCGGCTGATCTAATTCTGTGACTTAAACAGGTCTCTCGGTGGCATATGAAGGGCACATCGAAGTATTTAACTCATTTATCGACATATGTTCATCTCAATGCATAACCGGGTCGGAATATAACAAACGGTGAATAATTTCAGGTTCCAACCCGTCATGCTTACATGACCTACAAGGTGTTTACCACATATATTTCTGTTCCCGCAACCGGACCGGGAAGTTATAAAAACAAACACAATTTCATTGGGCTTTATGGTAGGCATTCTGCCAAACAATTATGTTCATTGAAAACTGCAGACGTCTCGAACTTCAATATATTGACTGTCACTTACTATGAAATAGAAGTCCAATTGTGATAGATTATTGACTGTATGTTATTGCAAATAGTAGTATATTTAATCAATGTTTATGCTTGCGTGATTAATGTATACTCGCCGACAAAGTCCCCCTGAATATAAACCAGGAAGTGTTCCCCCTATACTGCCATCCAATCAGCAGTCATTTTCTTGTCAACTCACAGATTTGGAGGAAGGGCATTCAGACCAGCCATTACAAGAAGCTATAAGAGGACACCGGCCACCATATACAACATATGGTCAACCGAGTTTGTATCACGAACAGTTTTAATGTAATTATTGCCAATAATGGACATGACAGTTCTACGTATTGGATGCATACATGTAGCAACGATTGCTTTCGTTGTTCTCTTCACACCTGATATTGGTAAGTGGACGTTGCTTTCTTTTGATAAATTAATACAGACTTGGTTGTATTTTATTTAGGTATTGTGACAGAATGCCGTTAACGATATTATATCTGGCCCTTAATTCTTTTGCGACTAATATAACAAAGTGTTCCCTTAAGATCCGTCTAAATTTTCTAAATTATTTAACTTCCCTGTTCATTGTGCTACCCAACCCGAACGCGAGTCCCAATTACAAACAACAAGCACACCTGGTAAGACCCGAAGTTGCCTAATGATGTATGTCTCCTCATGATGGATCATCGCAATATTAGAATACAACAAATCATAGTCAGAAATGGTAACGCCCTCAAGATCATATTATTAGCCATATATATACAATACTAGCCGATGAGCGCGACGTTGTCCGGGCTATTAAAAAACCAAATTTCAGTCGATAGCTATTCAAAAACCAAATTTCAAGTCGATAGCTCCACCCGTTTCCGAGATCTGGTCTGCGCATGCGCGAAGCTTGCGTCGCACAGGCTCGGCGACCCGATAAAATTCGTATCCGGGGCAAGATACATTCACATACCAAATTTCAAGTCGATAGCTCCACCCGTTTCCGAGATCTCGTCTGCGCATGCGCTGCGCGGGCGCCGCACGGGCTCGCCAATACGACAACGTCCACCGCCTGGTCAAACTACTACACGTACCAAGTTTCGTCCCGATCGGTCGAGAATCGTAGATTTGTATTAATGACAGACAGACAAACATACCTACATACAAACAGAGGTCTTCAAAATATATATGAGACTAGCCGATGAGCCCGACGTTGTCCGGGGTATTCATCCGGGCTATTCAAAAACCAAATTTCAAGTCGATAGCTCCACCCGTTTCCGAGATATCGTCTGCGCATGCGCGAAGCTGCGTCGCACGGGCTCGGCGACCCGATAAAATTCGTATTCTGGGCAAGATACATTCACATAGCAAATTTCAAGTCGATAGCTCCACCCGTTTCCGAGATCTCGTCTGCGCATGCGCTGCGCGGGCGCCACACGGGCTCGCCAATACGACAACGTCCACCGCCTGGTCAAACTACTACACGTACCAAGTTTCGTCCCGATCGGTCGAAAATCGTAGATTTGTATTAATGACAGACAGACAAACATACCTACATACAAACAGAGGTCTTCAAAATATATATGAGACTAGCCGATGAGCCCGACGTTGTCCGGGGTATTCATCCGGGCTATTCAAAAACCAAATTTCAAGTCGATAGCTCTACCCGTTTCCGAGATCTGGTCTGCGCATGCCCGAAGCTGGCGTCGCACGGGCTCGGCGACCCGATAAAATTCGTATCCGGGGCAAGATACATTCACATACCAAATTTCAAGTAGATAGCTCAACCCGTTTCCGAGATCTCGTCTGCGCATGCGCGAAGCTGGCGTTGCACGGGCTCGGCGACCCGATAAAATTTGTATCCGGGGCAAGATACATTCACATACCAAATTTCAAGTAGATAGCTCCACCCGTTTCCGAGATCTCGTCTGCGCATGCGCGAAGCGGGCGCCACACGGGCATGCCAATACGACAACGTTCACCGCCTGGTCAAACTACACACACGTACCAAGTTTCGTCCCGATCGGTCGAGAATCGTAGATTTGTATTAATGACAAACATACAGACAATCATACAGACAAACAGACAGAGGTCTTCAAAATAAATATGAGACTAGCCGATGAGCCCGACGTTGTCCGGGCTATTCAAAAACCAAATTTCAAGTCGATAGCTCTACCCGTTTCCGAGATCTGGTCTGCGCATGCGCGAAGCTGGCCGACGTTGTCCGGGCTATTCAAGAAAACCAAATTTCAAGTCGATAGCTCTACCCGTTTCCGAGTTCTCGTCTGCGCATGCGCGAAGCTGGCGTCGCACGGGCTCGGCGACCCGATAAAATTCGTATCCGGGGCAAGATACATTCACATACCAAATTTCAAGTCGATAGCTCCACCCGTTTCCGAGATCTGGTCTGCGCATGCGCGAAGCTGGCGTCGCACGGGCTCGGCGACCCGATAAAATTCGTATCCGGGGCAAGATCCATTCACATAGCAAATTTCAAGTCGATAGCTCCACCCGTTTCCGAGATCTCGTCTGCGCATGCGCGAAGCGGGCGCCGCACGGGCTCGCCAATACGACAACGTTCACCGCCTGGTCAAACTACACACACGTACCAAGTTTCGTCCCGATCGGTCGAGAATCGTAGATTTGTATAAATGACAGACAGACAGACAAACAAACAAACAGAGGTCTTCAAAATATATATGAGATAACAATTTTAATGTGGTGATTGTGAATAATCTGTATGCAGGTAACGCCTATGTAGTTGATTATATGTGATATTTGTTTTTAATTTCATTTGAAATAGTGGTATGAATAGCGCATGAAATAGCATGCAGAATAACAATCGAGCAAAACATTTGCTATCTTCGTAACATGGTTCAAGTACGCAAACATCTATCACGTTTCTAATCACATTTAGTATCCAAATACGCAAATACCGAGTATGTTTTAATCACATTTAGTCCACCGCCTCCCGCGACAGCGTCAGATATACTTGCCAATATACATCATAGGAGGGCGTAATGCTGATTTAAGAATGGCCCCATGTAATGCACTCCTGATATGACCCCTCAAAAGGATTAATTAAAATACATGTATGGTTCATGAGGTTAAATTAAAATATGGTCACACGAAGGTTAATTAGTATATGGTTTCCAATGCGGGTTAATAACAAATATGGTCCCATGATGGTTAATTAAAGTGGAACCTTGATTGTTAATTAAAATATGGTCCCACGAGGGTCAATACCAATATGGACCATGGGGGGGGGGGGGGTAATTGAAGTATAGTCCCATTGAGGTCAATTAAAATTATAGGAGGGTTAATTACAATTAAATATGGTGTCATCAGTGTTGATTAAACTACGGTCCCACTGTGTGAAATACAATATTGTCCAATATATATATATCTTTATTGCCTCCATTACATGAAGAGTAGAAACTATATATATGGAACAGCACATTTACATACAATAACATGAAACACAGAAAATAACATGAACATAGACATAAATACACCATTGTCAGTGTATAATGCACCCCATTATACATATATACACTTGCATGAACATGCACAAATATACATATACCCGCAACGTGCAACGTGCATGCATATATATATATATATATGTATATATATATATATATATATATATATATATATACATGTATATATATATATAGATGTCGTTCACGAAGGGGATCACTGTTACAAATTTGTTGGATGATAATCATAATGGTTACTTATTGTCTAGACTAAGCTCTCATATACCCATATATTCCAAAGATGACCAGTATGACGAATTAAAAAATAAATCAATTCAACGCCACCTCCTATTTTATTTCTGATGACGTCGGGAATCTTTCCCAGTACAAGTATGATCTTGTCCTTTTTGGATAAGCTCTCGTGTTAGAAACAGGTCGACGCCAAAGCGGTCTAAGCAAGTAAACCAAAATGCATTTCTATGCTCCTCTAAGACGGAACAGTCGCAAATAACATGTTCTGCAATATTTGTGTAACTACGATGACATTTTGAACAAATTGCATCGCAAATATCAGACGGTGAGCAAATCAGCTGAGCGACCAAATAAAATGTTGATTTCTCTTCGGGATATTTTTGACAGACTGTCCATAAATTTGACATACGAATATTGTTGTGTACAGATATAAATCTACTAAATGAGGGGTTATTTCCAATCGGGTCTGCCATGCAGATTCAAATACGGTGCGCGAGTGGTTAATGATTTGCTTCCATGCCAGCTGTTTTGGAAAGTTTGATGATGAAACGTAGTCTTTCAAGTAGTCCAAAAGTTGACGATTTTCTAGAACGGTGATAACATTGTGCATCCAATTGTGGGTGACTGGTTGATTATGTATGTAATCTAGAACCCTGTATACAAAAACGTGTTTGACAGTTTTCTCTGTTCCCAGGTTGCACAGGGCTCTAAACAGTCTAAGCGTTCTATCGTCGATGATTTCCTTTATCGGACGGGTGCCTACAAGAGCGAGAGCCATATCTGTGCGAGTTTGAATGTGTAGGCCCTGCATGTTTTTCACACACATACGATGAACTTTCTCCAATTTTGTACAGTTCACTTCTGTCTGATTATGAAGTAGTTCCGATCCATATAAACCACGGGGAAGAACGACGCTGTTATAAATTGTCATCGCACTAGCGGGAGTAATACCGCCTGCATAAAAACCAGCGTTAGACATCATGAAAAATGTTGAGCGTATTTTGCTTACTATCATATCAGTGAATCCGTTATTGAATCTATATTTGGTTAGTGGTATACCAAGGTGTGTTACTTGATCTACCTCTGCAATGGCGCTTGATCCTAATAACCAATGCCGGTTGTTTTTTTAAGCTTCACATTTTGACTCGTTAAATACTAGAACGAATGTTTTGTTGGGATTAAATTGATATCGCCATGTATTACTGTACCTTACACAGATATCGCATAGCCCTTGTAGTCCAGTCTGTGATAATGAAAAAAGGGCCATATCGTCAGCATGTGTGAGACAAGAACAGTTTATGTTTTTCATGAACAAACCAAAATGAGATCTTTCTAACTCATAAAGTAAATTATCAATGTAAATGGTGTATAAGAATGGGGAGACAGAGCCCCCTTGTCTGGCGCCGTGCGTAACCTCAAAACAACGTGAGGAAATTCCAGAAAAAGACGTTCTGCACCATATGCCTGTTAGAAGGCAGTTGAGTATTTTTAATGTATTTCCTCTGACCTGGCGCTCATAAAGTTTGAATAGTAATCCATTAATCCAAACGGTATCAAATGCTTTCCACACGTCCAAGAAGCACGCATATAATTTTCTTTGCTTCTCGGACGTGTAAGAAATGCATTCCTGTACCATGAAGGACGACATCATACAGCTAATATTCTGTTGACAACCATTTTGTAACGGGTGCACTGCAAGGGTTGAAGGAGAGTTATTCTGTAATCGAAGAAGGATAACTCTTTCAAACATTTTGTAAATTACTGGTAATAGAGTTATCGCTCTGTAACTGTCAAAATTGTCACGAGGCTTATGCGTTCCTTTGTATAATGAGCAAATTACACCCAATTTTGCATTTTGTGGAACATACACAAGTTCAATCATCTTTGAAAATAAAAATGCAATGCACTGTACAATCGAATCACCGCCGTGTTCATAATTTATGTTGTCCCATCCTGCAGCTTTTTTATGCGGCATAGATTTGAGAAGGGAGCTAACTTCAGACGAGGTTACTGGATATATTACTCGTTCATCTATTGGGCTGAATGAATGTTCAGAAAGTTCTTTGGTTATAACTACATTGATTTTCTTAAAGTGGTTTTGATCAAACTCAGGGCTCACCAGTGGGTTAGAAAAGATTGTTTCATAGTAGGATGCCCATCCCTCGACTATTTCAGCCGGGTCTCTCAGAATATTACCATTGTGTTTAAAAACTGAATTTGAAAGAACATCGTTAGATTTTCGTTTAGCATTGAACAATTTGACAAATGCACTTTGGTCTGCCTCAGCACACCTATCAATGTCTGCGTTAATTGAATCTAAATGTTGTTTTTAGTATTTGCGATATTCTCTGCGAAAGGTGCGCTTAGCCTCTTTATAACATGATAATTCAATGCTAACCTCTCCTCTGGGGCGACCTGCCTTCAACCAAAGAGAACGATAGTATGTTAGTGTATTTCGTAAGCTATTTAGGTGTGAGTTCCAAAATGATTTAAGGAAGGGTTTGAATGATGTCTGAGGTATATTCATCTGAGCCGAGTTACATATCGCGCTTATGAGATCATTGTAACAATTGTCTAGTAAGTGTGTGTTCTTAACCTCATAATGCGGTAGTAATTTCTCTAAGTCACTTTGATAAGTTCGAATATTTTCTTGCATTGAGGAAAATTGTTTCCATTTGAATCGGGATCTATCGGTGTTAGTGTTGAGTTCAGGTTCAATGCTTAGTTCAATGTTGAGTATTGTTGTGATAGGTCGATGATTCGATACATTTAATGCATCATCATCGAGAACATCAAAGCAATTTATGTTGTATTTATCCATTTTGGGAACAAAAATGTGGTCAATTACGGAGCCACTTAATCCCGAGGGAGGTACAAATGTTGGCAATTGAGCTGAATCTTGAGCAAATATATGTGTTGAGACTAGCTCAAGTTCGTCAACGAGACACTTTAGTACTTTACAGCGTTCATCGCCTTTATAAAGGGTAGCATTGAAGTCGCCCATGAGTATAATTTTACCTAATGCCCGATAGCTGCCACACAGCGTTGATAATTTTTCGATATATTCCTTGTAAAAGTCAAGTGTGTAATTGGTCGAAGGTAGATAAACGTGAAAAATGTAAATGTAACTAGTTTTCGAAATTTGGACCTGAATGCCTATAATTCTATCATCATTTATATCAAAGGTCGATATCCGATCTCCGAGGGTCCTCCTGTTCCAGCAGAGGAAAACACCCCCTTAGTTTCTCCCTCTCTGCAATGGCAGACGCTGGCAGAAGTCACACACAGTGTGAAATATGTAGTTCTTGTTGATAGAATTTAGAAAGTGCACATTTTTTTGAGCTAGCCAATGTTCGCTAATACCGCAAATATCAATTTGCTGGTTTTCGAGAAGATTGCCCAGGTAAGCTGCGCTGGACATAATGCCCGTCGCATTCCATACAAGAATTTTGATCATAATGATAAAGTGTGTATATAACATTTCAAAATAATTCACAGTACTCAATATATAGCAATACTAAATAATTAATCAATGTGATTAATATTAGAGATATATAAGTACAGCAATCTACCAAAATTTACAGTTATCGTCTATCATCTCGACGTCCGGACGATTCCATTGGTGTTCGGTCGCGGTATGCAGGGGACATCGAATGGCGATTCCTGGAACTATGTGGTCTTGAAGTTGAACTTTGCTGTCTAGGTGCTACTTCATAAAATGGGACCCATTCTCTGCATTCAATGTCATGAAACCAAAATTGTCTGCATACTCCTCGTCAACATAGATCCGTCCTGTAGCTGTATGGTGTCTTGCATTATACATAAATTTACAACTGTGAATGGAATTTGTTTATAATATAGATGATCCGCAATGTCCAGGGCTGTAATGTTGTAACTCAGATTATTTAGGAAAAGTCTCACAGGTTTTATTGGTCCTCGATTTCTTTGTGTGTAGTAATCTGGTTCCCGAAAACGATCTTTTTTACTCTCCTCGAAGTGTGACTTCCATTACTCTCTCTGGTAATAACACTGATGTCATTGGCTTCACATAACGAATCTACCTTTTGCGAATGAGAATGTACAAATGGAGTTTTATTCGTTTTGTTGATAGAAGGCGTTTGTGTGTTTTTCATATCACTAACCAATTGCGACAATGCATTAGCACTTTGAGTAGCATCAACAAAAGCTGAGGACATTTGACCTATCTTCCCAGCCATGGTATCCGCAAACGCGGAGAGAGCATTCTGCATGAATTCAAAATATTTAGTATTCACATTATCAGTCCTTCTTTCCAGTGAGCCAGAATCATTCATTCTTGTTATATCGGTGAGTGAAAATTTTAGTGCTTCCATATTCATTGTGTTTATCTGTATACCTCTGGAAAAAGTTTCTAATTTGGTGTGAATCCCACGAGAATCATTTACAATTGTGTTTAGTTCATTACGGAGAGAAGCTATGTCAGATACACATTCGTCCTGCATGCGTGAAGAGACATGTTCCACATTTTTAACACGAGTGGGAAGATCTGTTGCAATCTTATCGACACGCTGCATGATTTGATTTTGTTTTGGGTGATCGGAATCCATTTTGTCTAAGCGTTGACTCAGTGACTCGATGTTAGACATTATTTTGGACACTGATGTGGTCAGATCAGTTCCTCTCTCACATGTGTTCATAGTTCGATGTGGTTTGTCTGTAGTAAAAGGATTTCTCGCTGGAGGTCAAACAGAGAGGTGGTCAAGGAAGGAGCTGTTTGGTTATTAACTTCACTGTGGTTTCCAAGCGTTGTTTGTGGACACGATCTAGTGGTGCTGCTACTCTTTTTTATTAATTCAGATATATCCTGGTTACCATCGACCAGAAACACTAGCAAGTTAAATATGTCGTGAGATAGTTTTTCCACAACTGATCGTCCTCCAGGTTTGTAAATTCGCTTCTTCAGTTCAGTATGAGGCTCAAATGGGTATTCTCTCGATAATTTCACTTGATCAAAGATATTTTGTCTTATTCCCTCTAAGATGTAATCAGACATTTGGCAAGAGTTTTGTATTGTTTGGATGAAATCATTTTTTGGAACACTGTGCAAGTATTTCAATACGGATAAGACACAAAGTGGGATACCATCCACATCCCTGTTTCCAACACAATGTGAATGTTCGTTCATTTTGTAAGACAATTCTTGCTCCACTGGTGGATTTATACTGGTGGAGGAACCATGTGTTGTCGTTTTAATTGTTTCATCACTCGGTGATACATCAGGAACATCATTATCATCAACATGGTTAGAGTCATGACTATTTTCTACAAAGTCCTTCTGAGAATCTAAGCAGTGGATTATTTTCGGTGATGTAGTTTCCATGTTTCAGTTCGACTGTGTTACATGTGTATGCACGTGATAATTACAACTTTGTTTATGTCCATGTTACGCTCTGCGATCGCAGCTGTCATAATGTAAACATAATACCGACGCATTCGGCGACTCCCGACTCTTCATTGGTCAACTCAATGCGGCTGGGTGTGTTTAACGGTTGACCATCAGATCAACAATCAATGCAGGTCGTCGTGAATGAGTTGTCCGTGTGGGTACAAAGTTGGGATCCTTTTGGAATTCATTGGGCTGACTTGACGGATTTGTCCTTTAGTCGCCGATTGCCACCACACTTATACAAAATCATCCCCATGGTATGAGGAGTTTAATGGTGTGGCTTTTATCTGTCAAATGTGGCCTCATTCGAGTCAGGGTTGCATTGAAAGGGACAGGGGCACCAAAATTGATGCACAATTTTTTTAGCGCCAATTTCCACCAAATTGATACACGTTCTTATCCATGAGACAAGGAATCTAATCGTGATTTAAAGACGCCATAGTGGTGCTGTTTGGGTGAGAGATGGAGAGGGGAGGGATTTGCACCAAATTTGATAAAACAATTGTTTAGTCGCCGATTATCACCAAACTTATAAACAATCATCTCCATGATATCAGGAGTGTAATCGTGTGGTTTAAGGATGTCACAAGTGGGGCCATTCGAGTCAGTTGTGTATATAGATGAGAGGTACACAAACAATTATATCTATATGTTTAGTGCCGATTTCCACCAGATTGATACATATTCTTCTCCGTGATACGAGGAATCTTATCGTGCGGTTTAAATACACCAAATTGGTGCCATATGGGTGAGAGATATGGGGACCTTAAATTTGATACGAATTTGTATACTCGCCAATGTTCACCATTTTCATATATATGCATCTCTAATCTCTAATGAGTCTTAGTGTGTGCAGCTGAGTCCGAAATAGGGACGGGAGGGTCACCAAAACTGATACAAAATATTGTTAGTACCAATTACCATCAAATTCAGACACGTTCTTCTCAAATGATACAAGAAATAAAATCGTGCTGTCTGTCTTTTTGTCTGTCTGTGTGCGTTCTATATATAACTTCATGCCGTACAATCGAGATGGCACCAATGCGTTCTAAGAGGGGTAACTTTTTACAAGGAAGATAATGGTGCGGGTTAAAATTTTCTAAAATGACGCTGTTGGTGGGAGGGGAAATTTTAAAAATATGGTGAAATAGTTTTGTCGCTGATTTCCACCAAACGAATACATAATTACCTTCGCAATATGGCGTTGTTCGAGTCAGCGTTGCATCAACAATTGATTTAATAAACCAAATTCCACCAAATTCATACACGTTTTTCTCTAATGATATACCATGAATTAAATCACATTTGGTGTCGTTTGCATCACGGATGGCGAGCGTGTTATATACAGTCACCAGGACATCTCCATATCATTTTAAGTAGTTGGGCGTTCACATTTCACAATCCCGACATATGGTGACCCACATAAGTCACTTGAACAATTATATCTTCTTAACAGTCATATTTATATGGGAATGGCAATCAAGGCATTCACACAATGAGCTAGCAAAAAGAGATAACTAGAAGAAGCATTAAACGTATATTTATCATTATATTGAAGAGATACATATATTCGTGCAAACTGAGAGACCTCGAACCGTCAGAGGATTGCATATATATAATAAAAAATATTTTTAGTCTGTTCCATTCAATACAGTTTCCACTAAAAGTTACAATTTGTCAAGAGATATGGAAGGCCTGTTCAAAAATAGTGGTCACAGTGTGCAGTCAAATATAGTTTCTTCTGATATACAAGAAAATGCAGTTAGTAGCACAATACTTTTCAGGACCCTACCAATACTGACATCTGATAAGGGTTTTAGAACAGACTCATCGACTGACATAAACAACTCAAAATCTCGCTCTGTGCCTGGCACATGTAGCTGATATATTTCTGCAGCAACATTTCGTTCAAACTAAGAATATTTAGCCAATATATAGCACCTTGAACAAAGGAGCACCTGGAAATTTCTTTGAAACATCTGTATCTTCATGGAGATATGATAGCCAGGTGTCCTCGAGATCTTAGTCCAACCCACTAGATTGATTGTTACATCTCAATATGTAAAACCCAATTATCATCTTTTATCGAACTAATGTGTTTATGATGTTCATGTATCATATTATAACGTCTAATGTATACGCAGTTGTAAATAAATAAATACTTCATTATTGGTGGAACGGATTAATCGCGATAAACAGAATGACAATTGACAAGGTGAGCCACTACTTATATTCCATGACTGTAATAATCATGTTTTGTGATGCTATTTGAATATACAATTTATGAGAAAACGTATAACACTTTAAGCAAGAGCATTCTCTATTCCCAACAAATATCCACAGCATACATTAACCTGGGCAACGCCGGGTAACCCTGCTAGTGGTACATATTATTGAATATTTCGCACTTGGCGCTTTGTGAATCAGCAAAAAGATCCACCGTGTGTTCTCCCCACATACCACCAAGATATTCAAATATATCTTGACTGATACACCAATTATCGGTGTCTTTAAATTTACTCAAAGCATCTGCTTTTTAGCTCACATGAGACGAAGTCTCCGGTGGAGCTATAGTCATCACTCCTCGTCCGTCGTCCGTCCGTCACTCCCTCCGCCCGTCCGTCCGTCCGTCCGTCAAGAATCAACTTCTCGTCCCAAACCGTAAGACGTAACGTGTTCATAATTGGTGTGGATGTTCCCTAGGTGAATCACATTCAGATTTGTTCAAATGAGGTCATTGGGTGAAATAGTTGTGAAAGCAGGGCCATAACTCTATTCGTCCATAGTAATTCTTAGAACGACTTCTTTTACTGAACTATAAGGCCGTATGGATTCATATTTAGTGTGGATGTTCCCTAGATGACTCACATTCAGATTTGTTAAAATGAGGTCACCAGGTTGATTAGTTGAGAAACCAGGGTCATAACTCTATTCCTCCATAGTAATTCTTAGAATGACTTCTTCTTTTGAACCATTTGACCGATTTAACTTACATTTGGTATGGAGAGTCCTTGTGTGACTGGAGTACAGGTTTGTTCAAATGGGATCACTGGGTCAAATGGGACAGAGCCAGGGCCCAGGGACATAACTCTTAAAAAAATTAATTCAAATCCTCGTTTTAAACCCTTGCCCCAAACCCCCCACCACCACCACTGCATGTCCCTGCCACCCCATACCAGATCCCTGCAAGGTTCATCCCATTAAAATTATTACACTTTAGTTATATGACATGCCAGGAACTGACCAGCCTTTATTATCACAGTGTTCACAGCTGTTTGTCCAGTCAATATAAAGTAATTAACTTTTATCTCAATATCCACATTTATCAGGCTAAGAGAGAAAGAGATGTGAATGAAATTTAATCCTATGTGTTTACAGCAATCTCAAATACAATTCTAACTGTTTGACAGTTTACACATTTTATAATAGTATTAGTATGAACCATGTCATTACCAGAGCTATGCTGGTACAGCAATAAAGACCCTGCACCAGTGTATTCTCCTATATATAAGAGAATACACTGGGGTTCAAGATCAAGGACATATTGTTAGGCCAATATAGTCAGACATCCAAATAAATCACACATGACCTATTCTCGCAGGGATGTCCCCACATATGTTTGGGGAGGGGGCAAATTTCTCAGATTTGTTCATTGAGATGTAATTGTTTTTCCAAAACCAATTACATATACTAAAATAAAATGAATATAAAATAATAGACCATTGATCAAGAGAAATCAGCTCCCAGTTTTAATATTTGTCCAATATTTATTATTTTACAACAAGGTACTAGTATCATGCCAGTGCATTGTCTTATATATGCGAGTGCTCCATAGGTAGCCTCACCTAAGAGAATGCACTGGCTTTCAAGGTTAAGGAAATATTGCTAGGCAAATGTAGACAAGCTTAAATAAATAGCAGATGTCCTATTCTTGCAGGGATGTCCCCATGGGTTGAGGGGTGGAATTAGCAGATTTGTTAAATGAGATGTAATTTGTTTTCTCAAAATTAATTATTTAGACTAAAATGAATATAAAATAGTAAACTACTTAATTTTTTAACCCCCAGATTACATTATATAAAATATATGCCATATTATATACCATTTGAAAGAGCAAGCTCCAAACATTGTATTATCAACTTATCCAGTATAATAAACTGTGTACATGTTGTTTTTATTGAGTTGCCAAAGAGTTTTGTCATCTAGATTGTAGTAAAAAGCTAAATTATTTTCAATGCAGGGGTATAACTCTATATATTAAAGATGGAGTTCTTCCCCTTCCATTAAAAAAGTTTGAATTCTGTTGCATTTTGGGATCCAAAGGGGGGGGGTCATTATATAATTTCAATAGTTTTTGGCTCACCTGAGACAAAGTTTCTGGTGGAGCTATAGACATCACTCCTCGTCCGTCCGTCAACAATTCTTTAAACTTCTCATCTGGAACCATAAGACCGTATGGGTTCATAGTTGGTGTGGATATTGCCTAGGTGACTCACATTGTTCAAATGAGGTCACTGGGTCTAATGTGGGCAGGGCCAGGGACATAACTCCAAAAAATATTAAAAATTGCAAGTGAAGTCTGACATTTTTATAAACATTTCCTGGAGAGAGATCTGCTAGAGGTCATTAATTCCCAATTACAACATCAATCTATCATATGTATTGTTCAAACTTTCAACAGGACATATAACTCTCCCGCACCTACCACTTCACCAGAACATATTTGGCAAACTTGAAAAGTGTTCTTTGACAGAACCACCAACTCTATTTAGTTCACATTTAATATTGAGGCTCCTTTGGTGATGTATGATTCAGATTTGCTTAATCAGGATCACCAGGTCAAGTAGGTGCAAGGCAAGCTACATTACTCTTTCTCTCCATAGTAATTCATGATACATATTCTATGCAAGAATGAAATGGCCTATTTTGCTTATATTTGGTAGGAAATTACCTTGGGTGACAGATTTGTGAAAATGGCATCACAAAGTTGAATAAGGGCATTGTCAGAGACATAACTATTTCACAACATAGTAATTCTTAAAATATGTATGGAAGAGCCAAGAAATAGTTGGCTTATTTAGCATGGAATGTTCTTGTTTGACTGCAATACAGATATTTTTAATGGGGTAACCTTGAAAAATAGGACAGTTTCCTTCTTAATATGCTTCCTTCACAAGGACCTTCAGGTCTATTTTATAAAAAGGTGCTTGTGAGATTGGAAATTTTCAACAATTGGGAAAGTTTGAGATGTCAATTGTGTAATTCCAACCTAAGACTTGGGAGTCTGGAGCCCAGTCGGGAGGTGCCTTGTTGGGGGGGGGGTGATCAGTAGTGTACAGTTGGTAATTTGGCCACATATCCTGTTTAGATCTACTTCTTTTAAAGTGATTATGAAAAGTTCTGACTGTTGTGCATGGTCTCCAGAGTCCCAGTCTTATTAGTCTTTGCAGGCTGGTGAGCGACCCCACAGTCATTGACTGTCTCGTTGATTTTCGTTTCGCGGTTACCACTCTACTTTGAGTGCGATGCTGAATTTTTCACAAATTGTTTCAACATCCAAAGCGATATTATGGAGTTCCAAAACTTTGCTACCAGATGGGATTATGAAAATTAAATTTCTATTGTCTGTTTTGAACTTAACACGGCATCCACTAAATGTGGTCCGAAATACTCCAACGCGCGACCCAACGCCTCGGCTTCTCTCCAATTCGAACTCTTGTTTGATTCGAATGGTTTCCATCGTCCAACGAACTCGTTTCCATCACTGGAATTACATGTATGCAAATCTGCATTTGAACTCGAATTTTCAATCGCTAAACGCGGAGCGCTGTCGGCGGTTCGAACATGTCCACGATCATCAGATACACCGCACGCGCCTTAGTCGGAATTAACATTTCCGATGTCGCCATAAGCTGGCTTTCCAATGGGAAAAAACCCACATGGAAACTAAAAAAGAGTGTCCGACCTGTGACTCACCAACTGGTCACCGGAAATAAACTTTCCACTGTCGCCATAAACTGACTTCTTTGTGTTAAAAAACCGAAATGGGACGTTAAAGTTTTCCACTCCACCATGCTCGTGATGCTCACTATGCTCTGATGTAGCATACAATTTTCCGAAATTGGACCGCGCATTGTCAAATTTACTGACGTGCGCTCCGTAACCTGTCCCAGAAGCATCACTGTGTATTACATAATCAAAAGATAATGTGTCAAAATTAGATAAATTTAATTTTCTCAAGTTGTCTTTCCAATACAACAATTATGTAAAACCTTCGCTGTTAATGTTAACAAAACATTCCCAGGTTTGTCTCTCGTTAATGATATCATGCAAAAATCTGCTATGAAGACAAACCGAAGTTCCCACTACAGTTTTAAAAGATACAATTTGGCCAACCAGGCTACTGAAATGCCGCACTTATCAAATACCGCATATTTCATGTGTTAAAACAGTCAAACCTTGTAATAAATGTCATGTCCCAATATATGCCAAGCCAAGTAATGGTATGGCTTGGTACCCAATTGCATTTGTCTTCCGCAATAATGAAACCGAATTTATGTAAATCTGATTTCAGTGTCAAACTCAGTTCTACAGCTTCGTCAACACTGTAGGTACCTGCGATTCCGTCGTCCAAAAACATTAGACGGATCCCTTGTGATCTGCAGTATTTAACCAATTCACGCACTACTTTGGAAAAAACTAATCCGGCCGAACATAAACCGAATGACAAAACGTTAAAAACGTAATATTTGACCCGTTTTCGCCCTTGTTGTCTTCCAAAAATCAACTGAATCCGAAATAATCTCTCTGACTGTCAACTATAGACAGATGATGATAAGCACTTCAAATGTCAAACGATATTAAAAAATCGCCTTTCTTGAATAGAGTACATGCTACGTATGCATTTTCATAACGGAAGTGTTGTTTTGTAAACAAATAGATTAATATGTCTACAATCCAAAACCAAACGCTTTTTCCATTTTCGATTCAATGCGACTGTTAAAGGATTAACCACACGTGGTGAGGCTTCAACTTCTGATACAGCCTTTGCTTAAAAGCTTTTGAATATCATCTCCAACAAAATCACGATCTTCCCTCGCTGATTTGTTGTTTTTCAAAATGATTCCACTGGGCTTGGATACAAAAGGAATGACATAACCCGAATCAATTATTCACAGAATTTCTGAACTTGCCCAAATTTCCCGCAGTTTAACCCTCCCACTGCAGCCCACTGGGGTAATAACCTCAATTGTTGGTGGCCATACGATTTGCTCTGGCTTAGAACGATTAAGGTCGTCATTTCTCAATTCAAATGAAAATTTATAAGTAAACTACTTATCTTATTAGCAGCACGCCACTGACGCCCACAACCGTTTCTCGTCATCAGAATCGGCCGTCAAATGATTCCTTGTATATTCCGTGACGGTTTTCCAGCCTCCCTCTGTGGAGTCGGCGATTAGGATATGTTTCTAACGGGATTTAACTAACTGAATACCTTCAGCATCCAGCTCCCTTGAACGTTCTAGAGCCACGGAACTTTCTTGTATCTCGCCAAGCTCGTGATCGACTTCGTAGAACTTTTCCAGCACTTTGGTTCCATGTGAATATTGTTCCCCGTCTCCATCCCGCTTGAATTCGTGGGACTCTGTCCTTAAACTTTCTATCTTTGACAAATGAACATTCGAAATATCCTTCTGACTCTCCTGCATCGATGCCTTGAAATTTCCTAGCTCCGACGTAAGAAGTGTCCGTAAATCGGACAACAAACCAGCTTGACTGGCTTCGCAAGTTTCCTCGACCTGCGATTTTATGAAAGCTTGGATGTGAACGCTCGGTGGTTGCGACACTTAAGAGCGCGTTCACTGGAATGACCTGAAAACATTCGGCCCTGCATAACACGGACCAACACAACTCAGTTGTTGAACGAGTAATCATTCGGAAACGTCCGAACAATCAGCAGGATTACTACTCGACATGCCTGTCGAAAAAGCTTTCCATTAACCTTCATCTGCCGTGAAGACAGCAATTTTCCTCTATACGCTGTAACGCGAAAAATCATATTTATACAAAGGTAGGAATACCGATCAGGCAGGAACACGATTCAATAAATGTATTCTCAAGCCAAGCCAGAACGTCACCGAAATTATCACAGTTATACCATAATCCTAATTAATCACAATCATAACTAGAGGTCAGATTCCATGGAATCAAATATACTTCCATGGTATCCCCAATTACATGTGTGTGTCATGCGTATAGGTGTGTTCCTCTTCATGCGAATGCATATTGGTGCTTTGTGATCTGATGGTGGATTTGGATTGACATTTCTAAATTAGATATATATTCTAAACGTTTATGTCGTTTGGTTCGACCCAGCTCGGATGATT
The DNA here is from genome assembly GCA_032622095.1 of Siphonodentalium dalli. Taxonomy (NCBI): domain Eukaryota; kingdom Metazoa; phylum Mollusca; class Scaphopoda; order Gadilida; family Siphonodentaliidae; genus Siphonodentalium; species Siphonodentalium dalli. Next base: position 38,813,444 of record CP136067.1, read on the forward strand.
GATGGCAGTCTAATGCATCATCGTCCTGACCAACTGAGCCACCGTCCACCCCAGCCAGGCGCTCAGTTCTATTCGGTATGGATACATATAATGGCTAATTAGAACCCCTCCCCATGACACCCAAATCACGTTCAACAGTCACCAAATTTGGCGTGTGTGATTATATTGTAATCTACATGTAGATAAAAAGAATATAAAGCATATTGATGTACCATAACTCTGTTACTTCGCATTTTATTTGAGAAATCTTTCAGTTTCGGATTCAGAATCTGTTAGAAGTTTTAATGGCGGAGGAAAGACCGTTTGGTTAATTAATACCACATGTGTCTCAGTGGGTCATCGCTACACGGAGCCGTTAGCGTCTGTGATAGAGAGTTAACTGCGATTGAGAGTTAATTCTATCACAATCGATAATGCTAGCTGAGCGTTTACCCGTCCGCTCTAAACACCAAAAAATCGCACTAATGTTGTCCGTATATATGACCAAACACATGCACTGTTCAAAATATAAAACACTTCATTCGCGATTTTCCATTTGTTTTCCTTTTACGAGTTTCGGTGGAATTTGCCAAATGGCTCGACCCTCCCTGGGGCGTACGCACTCTACGTCGGGCATGTTCCTTTCATAGTAGAGCAGACCTATGGTATGTCGTTATACCTGCTCATGCACTAGCCTTGCTCCTTGATAAGCCCATTTCAATTTGGCGTTAAGAAGAGTGCGTTTGAATTTGTGTAATATATATCACCAGTTAAAAACGTTACACGCTACCAGGAATAAACGGTCCACTCTAAAACTTATACAATCATACTAAAGGTGTACGTGGATACTTCTAACCACGTCCACTCAATGTTTGATTTTTAAAGTAATTTTCTCCATTTGTTTTCGGTGGAATATGAACCCATGCCGACGCAAGCTCTCCGTTGAGCAAGTTGCATTTATAGTAGAACGGTCAAATTTCGGCGGCGTACCTACAGTATACCGCCGTACATGCTCCTGAATTAAACTCGCTCCTTCATTGGCTCGTTTGGATTTGGGGCTAAAATAGGTTAGTGATAGATTGCTTAATAATACGTATTTATGTTATATAGCATTGTCACGAGTAAACCGTTCCCTCTGAAAATTAGAAAATCGCACTCTTGATGCGCGTGAACACTACCCATAAGATGCATGAGTCAACAAAATTGTATCTCGATGTTCGAATTTTTCCCCTTTGCGATTTTCGGTGGATTTTCCAAAAGTTTCAACCCACACCGACTCGCACTCTCCGTTGGGCAGGTTGTTATTAGAGTATAGCGGTCAAACTTTGGTGGCATACATGTGTACCTTTAGTATGCACAGGTACCTGCTATGGCATTACCTTGCTTTTACATTAGCCCGTTTGGATTTGGCGGGGAAATTAGGTGAAATTTTTCCGTTCATCGTATAGCAAAAAGGCCTGGGAGTAAAAAAAACCTTTAAGTGGTTTATTCGGGTCCGAATCACTCTTCCCATTCGGAATATGCCATAAAAAACCCTCTGTTTTCACATCCTGGTGTATGGTGTTTGCTCATCTATGGCGATAACTCCGCAGGGAATGGGCGGACAAAATTATGATGCCCGTGGCCAGTTGGGCATGCCGAGGTCTGCATATGGTCCAAATTTGAATGCCCTGCTCCTCATAATTTCCGAGATAGTAAAATGACATTTTTTTCAGATAAAGGGAGATATCTCCTCGAGGAAAACGCGGACAATATCCATTATAGGACAATTAGTTAGAACTCGTTAGCCCCAACATACATAATGTTTTTTAATTTGCTACGCCTCATACTTTCAGATATTAAGGCGCCGAAAATGTGTCCAGTATAATAAAAATAATATTGAAAAATAATCGTAAAAGGACAATAACTCCGTAAATAAACGTTGGACCCAAATACCGATAGCTTCATTTTCAGTGGCCCTTAGATGCCTACATTCGCTGAAGATTTTGCGTTCATACTGCCATTCGTTTCTGAGTATTTCCAATTAAACGGAAAAATGCCTCAATAGAAAAACAATATACTTCCTTGGTTACACCATGGAAGTATACTAATAGGTAAAATCATGAGCTGATAGAATCGCAGTTTAGGAGCACAAAATGTTAAATAGTGTGAGTATATGTTGTCCCGGCATGTGTATGTTGATTTGAAGTGTTTGGTGTGACCCCACCCCTGCTTCGAAATTGGGTGACGGGAATAAGAAATTGTCAACTCCGATGCAAAAAGCGAAATTTGAGGGCCCGCATCTTCGTTATTTTTCAATGGATTTGAAAATTGTTTTCAGATTTGTGATCAGCTGCTTTCGTAGTTTGCATAATTTTCATCTGATTTGGAGACGAATAACATTTTGCTTATTAACAAGCATATGGGTCCAAATTTCAAACTTCGAGGGCCGAATTCTCCGCCATTTCCGACGGATTTACGATCTGTTTTCAGTTTCGTGATTAATTTGTATGGTAGATGTTATGTTCCAAGTTTCATCTGATTCGGAGACTAAATAAAGTTTGGTACCATGAACCACCCCTCCCCAGACCCACAATACTGAACCGACACTGGCAAAAGTTGGCACACACCGAGCACTATTTAGTTTGGATGCTTGAACGTGTGTTACTATCTCCTATGTTTGTCCATTTTAAAGGAGATACGGCGCCAAGCCGATTGCCTCCAAAATACATTTTTTGAGGGCCCACAACTCGGGTATTAGTACTCAGATTTCAAAAATCTTTCGTAGTATATGATCATCTTTACCCAGTGAAGCCATACACCTAAATAGTGGAGTTTCGTAACGATTTTATTTTAATTTGCCCCCACCCCACCCCATTGTAAATATATGAGATCGACCCTGTCCAGGTTTCGTCTTGGCACAGAACAGACAATGACCAAGAGGACTATGAAAACCAAATGCAGTTATCTGGAATGATACGAGATGACAGCTGAGTACAATGAATTCGAGATTTGCCTCTCTATAGGCGTAACTCCGCAGGGAAAGGCCGGACAAAGTTTTGATGCCCGTGGCCAGTAGGGCATGCCGAGGTATGCATTTGGTCAAAATTTGAATGCCCTGCTCTTCATAATTTCCGAGATAGTAAAATAACATTTTTCAGATAAGGGATATAAGCTAGCAATACACGATTTCTGGCCATTTTGAGGGGGGTACTGTATTACAACCTTCTGCTGCACCATGGTCATTGATAAACAGCACATGAGTGTTTGGTTACAAGATACAGAAATGGTCAGAGAATAATGCGCCTGTCTTTTGGAAACAATTGCATCATCACAAGTTGAATTAACTCCCTTAGACAGATTTTTTTAAATCTTCATTTTAGTCATTTGTTTAACCGAAATTGGCCGTTTTCGGTCGCATATCTAACCACGACAGAGCAAATGTCAGTCTATAGTCACCTTATGAGCTGATAGACCCGAGATATATGTCAGATATATTGAAAAATAAAAAAAAAGTTATTGTAGCAATTTTGAAATTTTTTCTTAGAAGTGCAGACGACTGTTTTCAAGGGAGAGAAATCGAGCTGTTTTCCGGTGGAGTACCACACAGAGCTGGCCGACATCAGATTCCAAAAACATACTTCGTATTCAAATATCATCCCTTTTTGTATACCATGGTACCTTTATAAAACAATTAAACCATCAAACCATTACTCCCAGGTATAACAGAGGCTAAACTGACAGTTATAGCCCGCATATGCTTAAAATCATATTTTTCAGCCCTCCTACAAGCCATGAAATCGTGTATTGCTACCTAACTCCTGGAGGAAAACGCGGACAATATCCATTATAGGACAATTAGTTAGAACTCATTAGCCCCAACATACATACAATTTTTTAATTTGCTACGCCTCATACTTTCAGATATTAAGGAGCCGACAATGTGTCCAGTATAATAAAAATAATAATAATGAAAAATAAGGGCGATAACTCCGTAAATAAACGTTTGGCCAAAATCCCGATACCTTCATTTTCAGGGCCCTTAAATGCCTACATACGCTGAAGATTTGGCGTTCATACTGCCATTCGTTTCTGAGTATTTCCAATTAAACGGAAAAATGCCTCAATAGAAAAACAATATACTTCCTTGGTTTAACCATGGAAGTATACATATATGTTAAATTAGAATTCATACAGCTGATTCATAAACATAATTTGGAACTGGAATGTAAAAATTCAGGCATAATTAGAATTGCATATTTTAATTGAGGTCCGTATCAGCCAGGGTCCGTATGAGCCATGGTCCGCAAGAGCCAGGTTCCGTATAAGCAGCATACCCCTTAGTCCCATTGGGACAAATAAAACAATAGTGTCATTATTCTCAATTACGTCAGATGTAAAGCTATCAACCCGAATTGACGGTTTATCTGTTCCCAACTCTTACCAAGTACTAGCAGATATGTAGGGACATAAGGAAGGCGACATGATTTTAAAAATACTAGGCTCATTTTAATCTCAAACAGTATATATACGACTCGGCTGTAGAGCAATATACATTGTTATATTTTCCACACACAAAAAAAGCGTTGTAATTACTACGGTTTATTTCACTACAGTGTTTTACCACTCAACGTACAACAGTCGTTTTGGTTTGTAAAACTATCGTAATCATGCTGTGATAACCATAGTAAAATAAACGTATTCGGTGAACACCATAGTAATAACCACAATTAAGTATGACATTTTACTGTAAGTATACTTATTATTGATTTAGACTGTCAGTCGCCAAATTCAAATAGTTCATAGAAGTACCTGTATGCTAGTAGCATTTGATATATTTAGTGATGGACAGTTTCAGTCATGTATTATGCACATATACAACATGACTCAGTCACAACTCACCAGGAAGAAACCCGATCATAGTCATTACCTGGTTTCGAACTGTCGAATACAAACATAGCATGTTCGGGTTTCTTATTATTCGAAATCAGAGTGTCTAGAAAATATTCTAGCATTGTGCCACATCAGTCATATGGTAGCGCTAGCACTCGCAAATACACACTGGCTGCATGGCAGTCAAGTCATAAGGAAAACAATTCATTTAGCTAATTAAAATTTAATTAACTAAATTAAATTAAATTTTATTAAATTTTATTAAAAAACAAATTTAATTAACTAAATTAAATAAAATTTTAATTTAATTATTGGTAGTTATGTGATATACCAAACGAAATCAAAATCATAAGGTGAGGTGTCTGTGTGCAGTGCCCTCAATCGTTATTAGGCAACGTAGCATAATCTTATTTTTTTGGAGCATTCCGTTTTTTTACTCAGAACCCCCCCCCCCCCCCCCACCACAGTCGTTCCCTCCTCAATGCTAGAGCTTTCCATATACCCATACCCCGACCTGATCATCTCCTCCTCCTCCGAGGTCCCACTCATCTCCGAAATCTCCGAAGAATGAGTGAGTAATGCGCATTGCTCTGTAATAGGGAGGGAGCAAATTTAGGTTCCTCACCACCCACCCACACCCTTTATATATATAGATTTACAGTCCAAGTCAGTATTTGGGAATATTTCCATTTTGTTTTTTAATGGTAATTTTTTCCCCGAAACACGTGACGGCATGATTTACATCGTGTGTCACCACAGCGTTTTACTTGGTATTCAGTTTTGTTTTCTGTGGTGAAGCGTGCCTTTGTCAGGATTCGTTTTAAGTTACTTGGTTGGCGCTTACTATCTATAATTTCGTCATTATTCACCAGCGATCGCATTTTGTCACAGGGAGAATTTATCAAAACAAAAAGTTCGAAATAGACCCATGCAGGTTATTTATGAGAAGGCATTTCATGTATCGATGTGTGTTATATTTACTACTTGTTTGCACGTTTATTTTGTAGGTGGGTGGGTGCTGCCACCTCTTCCGCAGGTCGCGCGTGCCGCGCCGTGGATCCAACCAGACTATACAAGTAATCTGCCAGTATTGTTAGTTGTTTGGGTTGCAGATTTATTCATAACGCTTTAATTGCTCACAAGATGTGTATGAACGACGTGTGCTTGGGACGGTTGCATGAATGTGCGGGTGAAGTTTATATATGATAAGGCCATAACCGAGCGGAGACGAACATTTCTATTGACTTAATTGAACTACTTTCAAACCAATTGCAAAACGAAAGAACTTTTATTCCGAAAACCACAAACAGTCACATCCATTGGTTGCTGTCGACGTAATCCTGTCGTAATTTCGCGGCATAAAGGCTATGGTAGTAACATAGTACATGTACCACCGTGTTACTATAGTATACATACTATAGTTATACTGCAGGCCATTTAGTATATTACTTTGTGGTATAAATATTTAGCTGGTTCTAAACACGCTTTGCCACATAATCCATGACAAAATGTTCCGTGTCAAATTCAAACCACGTGTACTGTTAGTAGTTAAACCATGGTTTTACTACAACTTTCACCATATTTTACCATATAATCTAAGTTTTACCATATAACAGGAACCAGATAGTGAACCAAACATGATGAGAAATACCACAACATTACCATGGTAACTATGGTACAACCAGCTACTACAGTAAACCAGATTGTGATCAAAACATGGCATGCAAATAACACAACGTTGGAATGGTAACTATGGTAAACCAATGGTTACCATAGATCTACTATAGTAAACCATGGATATTTTTGATAGGGGATATTTTCACCTTATCATGAATATGCGGACAATTAGCGCACTTTGTGGACAGCTTGAATGAGATTTTATTTTTCACATAGCACAAAGTTCATAAACATGTTTACTATAGGACCATTCATGTTCGCATGAAACTCAAATAGTAATTTATGTGTCAGGTGGGTGTGTATTGGAAATGGCCAAACACATGTATTTCCCTTATGTAAATTTTGTATTCAAGACTTTAAAAGCCATAACATTTGTTAAACAAATCGTAACTGGGAGCCCCCTTCTGGGAGTTTTATATTAATTTATTAGATATCATATATTGTCTTTAAACATTGATCGGGAATAATATTACAAGCCATTGAAAAATTATGTTACAAGGGTCAGATCCAACCACCCACCATGTACCCACCCGTATCGTGGAATTTTTCGCGACCCCATCCCCAGCCCTGAATGTACATAATGCCTTGAAAATAAAGCCTTTTATTGTTGGATGATTATATTATGTCGAACATAAAAAGTCAGTCAATGGACTCTCGACTGGACATTCGAAACGTTAGTTTCCGGATAGCCAGTAGTTCGTCCGTTTACCCTGATATAATTTGGGGGTCCAAATGAACTCTTCCCGTTCAAGTTAAACTGCATGATGCCTATATGTGTACATAGCCTTCCACATATACAATCATAAACAAAACGAACTGTGTATATGTGTACATAGCCTTCTACATATACAATCATAAACAAAACGAACTCAAATACAAATACTAATGTTTGCTTGTTTCAGCTACTGCCAACTTGAATGATCCTTGTACAAGTTATCAGAAGATGCCGCATTCGGTTGAAGGCTTCCGTTCGAAATACTACACCAGCACGACGGATATCTGCGATAGATTCATGACAAATGGGTGGCACAAAGTTGAAAGTCCAGCCGGAGACGAAATGGCAACAGCATGTGTTCAACCTCGACATTGCGGAACTGAATACCCAATATGGTTGGACGGTAATAGTATAGAAATAATCAAAATTTTAACAATTTGATGCTATAAAACCTACATATGCCAGTATGTTGTTGAGTCATGAATACTGGTTAAATGGGCATATTAATCCAGAGTACCAGTTTACGGAGGGAATGAATCGAAAGTTCCCGTTAACTCGGGTACCAGAAGGAGGGGAGGGGATGAAATTTTCGTATATAGAATATACCCATAGCAATTGAGAGTACCACATGCTCACGTAAGTAATTGTGGTTAAACACAGGCTGGCCTATACTCAAAACATACGTAAAGAGGGGCATCAATTCATTCAATTGAAACTATGCACAATAGTATATATCTTGCCTACTCCCACCACAATCTATTCAAATATCTTGATACATACTATCATGCAAGAACAAGCATGATTGCCATCATATTATAATAGAAAGGAACATTTCAAGAACTCATTCCTCTCCTTCGTGATAATCTCATGGAACAAACTACCAAAGTATATAACCTCAGCTGAGAACGTGCTAGATTTCAAGGAGAACCTACATATGGTACATATGTACATATGTATATAGATCCTACCAGAAAGCCACCTATTATTTTGGACACTCCAAACCGTAGATGCGATATGACTATACAAACGATATTCACGTGTTCCTTGATGTTCCATTACGCACTGCCTAACGACCAGCTACTAGAATTCTACCGTAAACTTTAATTTTAGTGAGCTTAAGCATTTGCTTTTGGGAATTCCGAATGAAACCTAATCGAGAAATAAAAAATAAAAAAGTTGTTCCACAATTGTGAAGGCATACGTAGCAACTAATCAACTTTTGAACTGTACCAACGTTCAACGAATACACCACATATAGCACATTCACGTCTTATTATTGTTCTTATAACTGTTAAACAACGACATTGACGGAAACATACATCCTCCTGATTTGTCGCTGTTGTGTACTCGTTACTCAACCGCTGAATACAATTCGCTAAACAAGTTATCACCAAAGGTGAAGTGAAGACATTTTAGTCAACAATATGTTGAGTGTACTAGTATATATATATATATATATATATATATATATATATATATATATATATATATATATATATGTGTGGGCCTGCGGTTAACTACAGACTTGTCTGTTTTTTCTGAATCCACGTAATATTTTCACTTTCCCATGTAATGACACAACATGAAAAATCCGGCATATGCTTTCATAAAGAAATGCCACCAATGTTCAGCAGAGATCGACCATTGCCACAACCGCGCGTCTTAACTTGCCTTTCTGCTATGACATCTCAATACTACTTGTAAACAACGATATACATTTTTATTGCCAGTCAAATCTTATATAGGTATCTCGAAATTGTTTCTACTGACTTTTGTAGGAACCCTGCCAACGGCAACAGAAGGAATTGTGACAAGGAAGGTGTGCGTATCGACAGATTTGGACTGCTGCTCTAGTTTGAACAGCACTATGGAAATCAAGAATTGTGGTGGATTCTACGTGTACAATATCAAGACAATCAGCGTCATGTGCAACTATGGCTATTGCTTCGGTGGGTTATACACAATGAGAAAATGAAACTAGGATGCGTGTGTTAAAGAGACAAATTTTACCAGATCGCGTAAAAATAGGGAATCCTCGCGAACAAACAGGAAATGGAATTGAGCAAAAACGACATCGTAGGGTATCAGTTCTTCGTGTTGATAATGTTTTCAAATATTTTGTTTGAATAACGGTGACAAATCCGGTGTATGAACGATTAACTGTTTTGAGTACATACTCTGCGTAATAGTTGATAGTACTCAAATACATTTATATTAGTTATATGTTTAATATTTATGATAGTTTTTCGAAAGCAATTTGTGATTAGAGTGTTTATATACCGCCAACTTAAAAAGGAACTTGCCTTGCACAGCGAACCAGTGGTTGTTGGATGCGTACCCACAATGATTGCAATTATACACAGATAAGGATTGTATCAACATTTACTCGTTAAGAGTAGAGATCCTTCTCTTTGTTTATTTCAGCGCGCACAACACACCTCAATATTGAACAGAAACATGGCTTCGTGTGCAAAGATGAAGTTTTCCACAATATGAATATGACCACACATGCAGTTAACTGGAAAAGTAAACACTGGCACCCAAACATTGAATGATTGAGCTTACATATGCGTATACGCATGACTCTCAGATGAACAATGTTTCCGAATTGTGAACTGATAAACGACTATTCGACAATAAAATAGATATATATATATATATATATTCTATCATAGCTGCAGCAACAAAACATACAACAATATTGATGTAAACTTATTATATTTCCAATCCTAATCAAAAATGCCACAAATTCATGTGTAAAGTAATAGAATATACATAAAGTAAATGATTGGAAACGGATATTAGTCCACAAACCGAGAGGTTATATTCATTTTCTCCCCGTTTGCTTCACGTGATCTACGTTAAGTGGAAAGTACGTGGTTCGAATGTGAAGGACTGGAGATAATATAAATTCCTGAGAGAGATAGCGTCGAGAGAAACGAAGGGAGATAAATTGCATTAGTCAAAGGCGGGTATGGAAAAAACACAGGATGAAGATACCGATAACAGTGAAAGTAGTATGTAATCATTGTGGATGATCTAAGATTCAAACTACTACCAACAAAGCACAGAATATGCTTGTATAAGGCGTCATGAACTCAGCACTGAAGGGAGGTATGCTATCTGCAGTTATACGACTTCTGTTCAGGTCGACTAGACATCTTTGGTTCACTGATTTGACAGGGGGAATTTATCAAAACAAAAAGTTCGAAATAGACCCATGCAGGTTATTTATGAGAAGGCATTTCATGTATCGATGTGTGTTATATTTACTACTTGTTTGCACGTTTATTTTGTAGGTGGGAAGATGCCACAGAAAGCGCCGATCGCGCCGGGGATCCAACCAGACTATACAAGTAAGCTGCCAGTATTGTTAGTTGTTTGGGTTGCAGATTTATTCATAACGCTTTAATTGCTCACAAGATGTGTATGAACGACGTGTGCTTGGGACGGTTGCATGAATGTGCGGGTGAAGTTTATATATGATAAGGCCATAACCGAGCGGAGACGAACATTTCTATTGACTTAATTGAACTACTTTCAAACCAATTGCAAAACGAAAGAACTTTTATTCCGAAATCCACAAACAGTCACATCCATTGGTTGCTGTCGACGTAATCCTGTCGTAATTTCGCGCCGAATATAACTTTCCGTTTTGAACGTGGGACAGCTACTCAATTTATGTTTGGACAGAAGTCACGTTGAATTAGATTTCGACAGTAATTGAGACAAACGTTAGCATTGCTACTCTCATATAGAATTGATCTAACTTTGGCACAAATCTTAATCCAATTTCCAGCTTAACACGCTCAATTAACAATTACGATCCATATGGCAAGGATCTCTAACAATTCATACAATTATTCGAAATTAATATGTCGAAAATTATCGCAAACCCTCACATTTGTTATCCCTATTATCTACCGCTTTTTTGTCGAAAAACGGATGGACGCTCTTTATAAGTTAAGATTTTTGGAATTTGTGAAGGTTGCTATAAAGTTCCCCATTTTTAGCGATATTTCAGACGTAAAGTGCATTTTTTTGCCATTTTCAATGAAATGTAACTATATGTAATAATCTCGGTATCTTAATATAATTACCATTTGAAGGCATCATGTCGATTCACAAACTAATTTGCGACTTGATGAGTTTTTTTTATTGTGCATGATATCTTTAAACCAATATTACGTTATGAAAGCGATATTATTCCTTTAAAATGTCATTCTAATCAACTATATTATTCGCTAGATACATTGGAATGTGTTAGGGGGATTTACTTATGTATGGGTGTTATCTGAAAGGCAGATTTCATTTTCACGTTACCCTGACCTAACCACTGCCATCACATGCACGCAATATGAGGAAATCCCAGACTTGTTCTATTTAAGGATGTTCATTTCCAATTCAATCTGCAGTATTCTTATCAACATAATTGTCCACATTCATTTGGAAAGTGTCCGGATCAAATCAGAATGAATTGTAACCTGCACAAGTCTTAAATAGAACTGTTATATTTAATTACGCATATATGCGTAAGGGTGCAGTTGTCAGACCAGCGTAGTAAACGGACTGAACACTCTATTGTTTGGATTAGCTGTTCCGGTTAGACATTTTATTGAGATTTATATTTGAACAGACGGTTTCCCGACCGAGACATAAACTGCCAAAAAAAAAATTCTCAATTCAGGAAAAAAAACCACTTGAAATGAGAAATTATCTTGGGAGAATAGCTAGAAAAATAAGCACAACATATTTTCTAGGTCAAGAAATAAAAGGGTGGGAAAATTTCTTTTCTGAGAAAATCTCTTTAAGAAAACGCAGTAATCTTAGTAAGATAATCCTAGTATATAAATCTTAGTATAGATTTTTTTTCTTAATGTAGGAAAAAGTGTTTTTCTCACATAAGTTTATTTTTATTGAAATAAGATAAGTTTAAGATACTGCGATTATCTTGGGAGAATAGCTAGAAATGTAAGAAAGCTATACAATTAATCTAGAACTAGAAATTATATTTTCTATAGTTAGAAATATCGTTAAGATATTTTTTTCTTAAGTGATGACAATATTTTCTAGAATGAGATTTTCTCAAGCAAGAAAATAAATCTAAGTAAGGAAAACACATTTTCTTAAGTAGGAATATTTTCCCCAAGGAAAGATAATTATAAAACAATTCTTAATTAAGAAAAACATTTAATTTTAGATTAATATAGAATTTCAATTGTGTTTTAAGATATACAATTGACATTTATTCAGAATATAAAAACTTCTTTGTAAATATCATTGTTAAATGTATAATAGAGACAATAAGGAGGATTAAATATACAATCAACATATTTCGTGTTGCATTTATGGGTTTATAAAATTGCAAGTGGCTGAACAAGATACTGTGTAAATTCGCGAAGTGAAACTATACCAAGTGCATGTATGTTGTTCTGACACTTAAAATTTTATAAACCTATATACGCAACAAAAAATACATTGATTGCTTATAATTACGCCCCGACACATTATTTCCAACATATTTATGGGAAGGATTATCTCAAATTTGTTGGTTGTAAAAAAAAATATAACAATTTCCGTTATTCGAGTATCCAGTTCAAACAATAGGAAAACAAATTCTTCGCTCATTTTGTCAACGAAGAAAATAGGCCTTCACACATATGATGTTCGCGTCAACCATGATACTGGAACTATAAAATAAAAGCGTCATCACACATGACAAAACAAGCCATGTATGTGCCTAAATAAACCATGTATTGTTTAATGCACGGATTCTAGGACGTGTGATGTGTAATAAACACAGAATGATGCATGTATTAATGGATTTGTTGATTTTGTGCCATTGATGAAGGATAGAACTCGAGGCTGTGCTGCTCGTTCTGTCCTTGCGCGCTAGGACTTGTGTTGTATCAACAAACCCATAAACAAAATGTTGTAGTTCTGTGTATATACAGCATGGTTTCAAATAGGTGTTTCATGAATCATACAGATTGCGTATTTACTGTTCAGGTTCTAGACCAAGTCTTTTCGGTTCGCAACAGCTTGGGATATCGAATGCTGTTTTGGACCGAGCCATGTCCGACTACTCTTCTATAACAGACTTCCATTGAAAAGATGTACATGGATCCCGTGCAATCACACGAACCCCTGCATGTGATAAATCACCTGTCATGTCCCCGATTAATATGCATATATCATGATATATCATTTACGTGATAGCAAAAGGTGAAGTGAAGATACAATCGTTTAATTTAATGTTTACATAAATTTTCTGATAGCGTGACAAATAAAAATTGTCTGGAAAGCAAGGCTTTGTTTACAAATAAATCTTGTTGCTTCGGCAACGGACCTCTCATACCACTATACATAATCAAAGTAATTGACTTAAAAAAGTGATACCCGGCAATGACCACGGTATTACCAGTAGTATACGGTATCCACATCGGTATCGAAACGGTCACTGCGGTGGAGTTACGGTACTGTTTGGTTACGTTACTGAAATCTATTAGCGGGTCGTCACACCAAACGTTGAAGAAAATAATCAAATAATATGTCCACGAGGATCTTGTTTAAGATATCGTAAGCATTGGCGGTGAGCATTGCTGTTAAAATAGCCACAACCGCCATAAACAGAAATAACATTAAATTATAACCAATTTTTGTTCTTATACCAATCATAAATATCGCTTAAATTGCAGCATATTATTGTCATGTTATGTAAACAAATGCCATATTATGTAAACAAACAGTACGTAAAGAGTATGTGATAAGCAAAACATTTAGCACTGATGAGACCCCACACTTACTGAACTTTTGTCAGAAATGCCACCAAGTTGTTTACAACATACCGGTATAGCTATCGCTAATTTTCACCTCTCAAGATTTCAGTGTTGAATGGGTCACCCTGAATCACTCTATTAAACAATCGCAACGGTGTGGAGTGTTTTGCTTATCGCTCACTATTTACGTGCTGTATATAAACAAACGATTGACTCACACAAAGTGTGTTTTGTCGATAATAATTATAACGCATTCATATGAACATTAGCCTATACTATTAGTATATTCTTGGGAAAAGTTTTGTAAATGTTATTTATAAATTATAACCTATAACGAAGGCCATCAATGCCTTTAAGTTCCAAAGATATAAAGAGAATCACTGCATTTTAATTGCATGCATGTGAACCGGGACCGTATGCATCGTGGTGCAACTGTTTTGTGTTGAAGTGGTAACCTTACCATGGTGTTGGAAATTACCGCAGTGTAATACCGCAGCAGTACCGGGGTAACACCACGTTCGAGATGGTCAATTACTTTAAGTATATGCAGGTTTGAAATCATCATGCTTGGGAAAGGCTGCCCTCTTAAACAAAGCATCAATTTGACCTAATCTGAAGACATACTGGTAGTGCTACAATCAAGATAACTTCAGCCGACGATTCTGGGCGTAAAGTCCATTATAGAGCAGTAACGGGATGGGTATCGGTCCAAAACAGCATCAACCCAACCGACACCACATGCTGTGGACCAGGAAAACTTGGTCTAATTAGGTACATGTACATGCATGTATTACAAGCATTAAAGGGTACACTAAATCCGGCTATTTATGAGACCATCTCATTTTATACTCAACAGAATATATGCAACAAATGAATGAATTTGGGCCATGGATTAGTGCAACACTAACTTGTGTGCTCTATGAACAATGCAAACATGGTATTTATAATGAAAATGAATTATTGGCTGGAGTCATAAATTTATTTTCATTATAATTTATACCATGTTGTTTGCATATATTCTGCTGAGTATAAAAGGAGATGCTCTTAATGCTCACTGTAAAACACTGCTAATATGTAACTTAAAGAGCTTTTTTCTATCTTCTACTGGAAACAACTGTTAAATTTATAAGACTTTATTAAGTCTTTTCACAGTACATACATGTATAGTCTACATGTTAGTATTGCACCAGTACTCACCAGTATTTCCAGACTTTTTGTGATAAAAATGCGGATAAAATTGCAGCATTCCATGTACATGTATTTGTTTTAAATTGATGCATTAAGTGCATGAGCAGCTTTAGCGTTCTTTGAAGTGCGGTCATGCAAAATAACATAAAAGCTTGTAAAATAAGGTACATGTATACTACATGTATCAATCATCAACAAATACAATGTACATGAAAAAAATATATTGAAAATAGATTGTACTTATTTATGTTATTAATTTCTCCAATAATGACATTTTGCATGTCAAAGCCATTGCTCACAGTACATGTAAACATTACTGTTACAGATGATTACCTGTAAATGTCCAATAAAAACATGGCGGTAAACATTGGATAAGATCCAATTATTCAGATTAAATATTTTAAATTACATGTACTACATGTATATTGAATAAAATTTTTATACAGACCGATGCTCACAAATAACTAACAGTTTTGTTTATATAAGGACTAACTGTCATGTGGACTGTTTTTATGGAGATGTAACCGTGAGGTAAGTGGTCATAACTTGTGTAAAACCCGAACAAGTTATGACCACTTACCTCACGGTTACATCTCCACAAAAACAGTCCACATGACAGTTAATCCTTATATTTATATACATTTAGCGAAAAAGCCACTTTTGTAAATGCATTTAAATCGAAAAGTGTATCGTGACAAAACAAGCCCAAAATATCCCATAGCATCCTTGGCAAAAGTTAACAGGAACAATTGAAACCCGATGATATATTAAGTCAATCCTACACGAATCCAAATGCGCTCAAAACATTACGCGTTCGTCTTTCCAAACCCAAATGACGTATCGATGTTGTTATGAGCTTGCAGTTACACGCTGTTGCGCATTCACCGAGAAATAACCGCAACTA
The DNA here is from genome assembly GCA_032622095.1 of Siphonodentalium dalli. Taxonomy (NCBI): domain Eukaryota; kingdom Metazoa; phylum Mollusca; class Scaphopoda; order Gadilida; family Siphonodentaliidae; genus Siphonodentalium; species Siphonodentalium dalli. Next base: position 38,829,558 of record CP136067.1, read on the forward strand.
GCCACGTGGGCGCCGACCAATCAGAATGCTGGATTTAGTGATAATAACACTTAGTGTGTAAATATATAACAATAATCAGACGTTCATTGTTGAAGAACGTCAATACTGAATATACATGTGGGTAATCAATAGATAAAGTCTTCTCAGTACACAACAGCTAGGGATATCGGTTGGGTTGATGCATTTTTGGATCGAGTCCCATTCATGTTCCTGGACCACTGTGTGAAAAGTCTTAGGGCACAATCCGGCACATGTATTATGTATACTTGTAAAATACTCATTAAGAGCACAAGGCTCTAGCTGAGGGTGACATACTTTCATGCACATATAATTACTGGAGAAAACATAGTTGATTCCAAACTCTTTTTGTCAAAAAAAAAACTTTGAATGGATATAAACAAATCAAATGTCAATAGATCAAAATCAATCACAAATTTAATCAGTCACCGCTCCTTGCCGATACATGCGTGCCTGCTAGACAATTAAGCTCGGACAATTTTTGCATGTTGCGAAAACATATTAATCCATCCGTGACCGGAGCTTCCAGCAATTTTCAAAAACCCTTATATATGCGAGTCTCCTATATCTCATATATAGGAGAATACATACATTGGCCTATTACAATATCTATGTTGACCTTGTAAGCCAGTACATTCTGTTATATATATGAGGCTCCCTATGGGACCCATATAAAAATGTACCTGGGTAAATCCACCCAGGTTTTTTGGGCCGAAACCCAGGTAAATCTATCTACCAAGATATCCACCGACCATCAATACCACCTGAAACCTGGGTTTTACCATGATTTACCCACCTGAAACTGGATAAAAACCCTGGTATGGATAAACCTGGGTGTATTTACCCAGGTGACCACACCCAGATGTATCCTACCTGGGTGTTTCCCACCCAGGTGTACCCTGGTGTTTCCTACCTGTGTTTTTCCCCCACCCAGGTGTACCATGGTGTTATTTACCCAGGTGTTTCCCCCACCCAGGTGTACCATGGTGTTATTCACCCAGGTGTACCCTGATGTTTCCTACCTGGGTGTTTCCCACCCAGGTGTACATTGGTGTTATTCACCCAGGTGAACCCTGATGTTTCCTACCTGGGTGTTCCCCACCCAGCTGTACCTTGATGTTTCCAACCCAGATGTACCTTGGTGTTTTCTTACGCCGGTGTACCTTGGTGTTTTCTTACCCAGGTGGATTTCCCACTGAGATGCACCTGGTTAGAAAACACCAAGGTACACCCAGGTAAGGAAACACCAAGGTACACCTGGGCAGGATAACACCAAGGTACACCTGGGTAAGAAAACACCAAGGTACACCTGGGTAAGAAAACACTAAGGTACAACTGGGTGGGAAACACAAAGGTACACATGGGTAGGAAACACCAAGGAACACCTGGGTAAATAACACCAAGGTACACCTGGGTGGGGATCCAAAGTGAAATGATGAGGATGGCAATGAAGTAGATTTGGATGGGATGCAGGGGTATTGTTATCAATGGAGTTGTTTTAGTATAATAGAACATTAAGGAAACTGATTGTGAAGCAATACAAGTTTATTCAAGGACAACAAACTAACTAAAGATAACATACATGTATAGAAACACATGTAATACATAAATATATAAACTCATTAAACTGCATGGGTTAAAACTTACTGACAACAAGAGTTGGGTTAAATTTTTGATTAAAAAAAACTTGCAAATTCCCTCTGTATACATGTATATGGTATGTTAGGCAAGTTACATGTACATGTAGTTGCAATGTATACCGGTACATGACATACCGGTGGACACAAAAATCATTATTTTAGTTCCAATGTCATTTATCAGTATACATGTACATGTTTTACCTTGCAACTACATCTACAGTGAGGTAGTTTTGTCTCATTTAAACTTTCTAAATGGGTTTCTCCCTTTGAATGACATAAACTAATGTGAGTATACACATGAGCTGTGATGTGAAATACACACCAACAAAATATTTTTTAGTCTAAGGACATGTTTCCTGTCATTATCTCACTGCTCACAAATATATATTTGTAATAGTGTACTGTAATGCTCAAGAAATAGTCATATTTTGTCCTGGTTCATAAGAACATATTATTTCTTAGTGTTAGAAGGACATGTTGTCAATTATTATTTGACTCATAAACCCCCAAATGTACATGTAAGCAGAACATTTGGGAAAGAGACACACCATCTTTATCCTTTTTTATATCAGTAGCAATTGATCAGATAGCAAACTATGCTATAAAAAATAGATTTCAGATGGTAGAGATTAAACAATCACATTAATTGCACCAACTCGAAACAGTTAACACACCCTGTAGAATACAGACTATGATCAAGGAGGGTGTCACACACACCCCCACCCCGCTTTGGCATGCGATATTCAGGCCATTTTCAGGTGGTATGCTATATACATACCCAATGTTATCTGGTACCAGGATTTCACACGGTAATATAACCGGCATTCATGATTCAGCAAAAAGGCTAGTATGCAGATATAATACCGGTAGCAGAAAATTATACAAATTTTGAGTATTTTCCAGCCTAAACAGACCCAAGTAATATATTTTTATCTAATACCTCTTGATATGTTGATGTTTTGGATACTATTTCAGCAAATGTGAGAAAACTGTGAACTGGTATTCAGTATTCATGGGTGATAGGAGGGGTAACACCCCCACAAAGGCCACTCACAATTGAATACACCAGTATGGAAGGTGTCACCACCCCCACCTCCCTGGCCCCAATACCAGTTAATGTAAAAGGTTGAATCAAGCGTACCAGTTACAAGTAAGGAAATATTGAATGCAAACTAATATTACACTAATAATATAGTTTTCATATACATGTACTAGTATTTGCTGAAGTTGTATCCATAACTTATACATACCTATAGATAATAGATTGAATGAAAGGACGTCCGGCCGCAGTGTCCCCCGAAAAAGTGGCTTCATTGGGGCATCAGCTTGTCTGAAAAAAAGATCAAGGACCCTAAATCTGATACTACATTTCAGAACAAACCAACCAGTGTCCCGTGAAATGGTGAATAATAAAATATCATACTAAATTTGATTCAGATATGATCACACAAACTAAAATTATGATCCGGAAACCAGAAATTAACACGATTCTAAGTCGAAAAAGGACCATAACTCTCGCAAATATGGGTAAACCCATATTCGAACTTGACCTGTTAATAGGGCTGATAAACTCACACACCAAATTTGGTTCAGATATGATCACAATAACTGAAGTTATCATCCGGAAACCAGAAAATTACAAAATTATAAGTAAAAAAAGGGCCATAACTCTCGCAAAAATGGGCAGAGCAAACCCATATTCGAACTTGATCTTTATTTTGGTCTGATAAACACACATACCAAATTTGCTTTTGATCTAATAACCGAAACTAAAGTTATCATCTGGAAACCATTTCCGGACAGACGGACGGACGGACACCGGCTATTTTAATAGTCCCCCGAAATGTTTGGGGGACAATTACATCATAAATGTCATTTGGGCTGGAAAATAGTAAAACAAAATTAATTTTGTGCTAGAAAAGCTGCGAACCAGCCTTTTTGTTGAATCCTGAATACCGGAATACCGGTTAAACTGCGCAAATGAATCCCGACTACCAAATTAGCAGAGGGGTATGAATCATGCATGCCACCTGGAAATTGTGCATCAATGTTTTTAATTTACTTCATTTACAAGTACATGTACCTGTACAAGTACATGTAGCTGATTCACGTAACAATTTTTTTTATTTTCAAATATGTGAGATCCAAGCGGAAATCATGAGTACTGTGCATTAGTCCGAGAGTCTGATAACCTGGGTGTTTGGTTATTATAGAGTGTACATTGTCTCAAAATTTTTAATCTTCATGCCCAGTTTATAGCGAGACAGTCATGTTAGGTCTAATTATAGCCACCCATTTACACACAAAATATCTCCCCCAAAGCATCAGTACATGTATGCGTAAACTATAAATGGCATAAATATTGCATTAATTTGTGTATATTTTCATGGGTAATATATGTTATGTCTCGGGTAATTTATTTTGTATGAGGGTAATACTATTACCATACATGTACATGTATATAACTGACTAAATTAATGTGTTGTAAAACACAATCGATTCTTTCAAACCTATGTACCATCAATACAATTGAACCTTGGACCATTTGAACCCTCAAACTATTGAACTTCCTGACAATCGAACCCATCGAACTATATGTACTAGTAATGAACACTCTGACTAATGCACTGTACAAGATTGAGTTAATGGTTATGTGACCTCAGGAATTGGTCCAAGTAATTTTTCTGCTTACTAGTAAATGTCCTTTAAATTGTTCCAATTGTATCGACACTGATTTTTTGTTTTCATCCAAATTGCAACGAAGAACTACTAGTATACACATGTACCGTCCAAGAGGCCCCCATTTGCAATGAGGCCGCAATAATAATAGTCTCCCAAGTTGTAATCTTCATGCCCAGTTTATAGTGACAGTTACATGTACAATTAGGTAACATAGTAGACACCCAATTATACACAAAATATCTTCCCCAAAGCATCTATCAGTACATCTACATACACAGGCCCCTGGGGAAAAAAACTGAAATACCAATATAGACTATACAGTGAGTATACCAGTCACTGGTATAGTCCATATTGGTATTATTGTATTTTTCTCCAGGGGCTTGTGAGTAGATGTATTCATAAAATATCAATTGGATAAAACATTCATTGTGTACATGTATATCGACAATACATGTTATGTCTCAAGTAAATAACTTTGTACTACGGTACAGTAATTGATACGCTCAACGCTGTTACCATTGAACCTTTGGACTATTGAACCCTCAAACTATTGAACTTCTTGACAATCGAACCCATCGGACTACTAGTAATGACCACTCGGTCTAACGCACTGTCATTGAATCATCATAAATATGATTGAGGTACATGTAATAATGTACATAATTGCGGTAATGGTTATGTGACCCTATGAATTGCTCCAAGCTATATTTCTGCTTTAAATTTCAATCAAATTGTCCCTATTGTATGGACTTATCGAGTTTTGGTTTTCATCCAAAAAGCCAAATTGCACTGAGAAACTAATTTTAACTGTACACATGTAAATGTATTAAGAGACCTCCATTTGCAATGAGTTAAGCAGTGATGCAGTGTGCATCTGCACCAATTCTATAAACTAAACCCACAAAGTGACATATCATGGTCTATCCCCAAATAGAACATATGGTACATGTACATGGTAAGTACTGTAAAGAATGATCTGGCTGAAAGGCGGTCATGAGAAAAATTAATGCGGTTTACCGTGGTTGAAACACTGCAGTAATTCACTTGGTTACAACAAAAATATTACTGCAGTAAGATTTAATACCAGCAGATACTGCATTAGTATTGAAATGGCTTGGGTTTTTCATAGTTGACTAATCGACAGAAAAAATCAAGTCGAAGTAGACTAATCGACAACACACATTTCCATGGAAAACTTCCAATTTACTATGTGGTTATTGAGTTAAAATCAATGAGAGATAACTGCAGTTCCCATTTTTTGTGGGACTGTAATGATTCATAGCGAATTCATGCATTGTATTGGGATACACTATCAATGATACGCATATCATGATATCATGTGTATTGCGATACAAGAAATCAAATATTTTTTTAAGATGGGAATGTGTAAATTTAGAGCAAAACCTGCAATTTTCAAAGTTTCATAAATGTCTATTATGCGTGTAAATTCTTTGGGTTCATGAAATGGAAAAAAAGTTGTAGGAGGTGTTCGTAAACCGGACTTAAAAATTGGTGTCGCCTTATGTGTATTTAGCTCATATAGTTAACTATTAAAGGTGCTCAATCAGATTCGATGGTCCCCATATAATCAGATTCCAACAACATTTTTTTTAGAAATGCTGCTTCAGTTAACAGAATCGATTAATTGCCCAAAAATAATGCTAACCACTGTCAACGGCATGTATAGTATAAAATTGCCCGATACATTTTATTTATCAACATGCTGTTCGATGAAGTTTGGCCTTATTATCAACTCAAAGCCTCTTGATTTTAGAGTTATCCATCTTCATCTGCAATTTGGTCTGAGACCGTCGGCTCGTCAAATTTTACTGGGCCACTATTAAGTCTCGATGAACTGTATCCAATATAAACATGTTAAACCTGATAATCATTAGAGCATGCAGTCCCTGTTGACATGCGGTATCCGCTAGTAATCTTACCACAGTAATATGTCTGTGATAACCAAGTTAATTGTTTTACCACAAAAATTCTGAATTCTATCTAGACATTTTGAAACAAAAACAAAAAATTCTGGTGTGGTTACAATGTCAACATAAATTTTTTTTTAATTTAAACATCGCATGAAAAATACAACCTAACTGCAAATGTGAGGTGGACCACATTCTGCAGCGGTATAACTGACTGCGGTTGATCACATGAACACGCCTGAATACTGCAGTAATACCCGATGGTCAACCTTTATAAGGCGAGTTGATTAATTAAAGCATAGCTGTAATTTTAAATGTATGTTCTATGGACTTTGTTGGGAAAGAGAATATAGCTGTGCGAAAATGGATGATATTTCCCCACCTCAGCAGGTGTCGATTACAGAAAAATATATCAAACATACCGGTAGTCTGTTAATCCTGATGTGCTAAGTTAGAAATATTTCAATCGAAACCTCATAAAAAAAAATATAAATTCAGTTCTCAATTTTCAAACACTTCTAGGAAATTGTTAAAAAATATTGTTAAAAGATGCCCATTCGATTTGACACTGTAAATATACCCCTGTTCAAGTGTTCCTGCTAATGTGCTATGATATGCGGTTGGGTCCTGCTGAATTGCTATGAATTGCGCTACCCGCATCATAGCAATTCAGCAGGACCACCAGCATCATAGCATATTAGCAGGATCACTTGGCCAGTGGTAAAATAGTTTGTTTTCCATACGGATATGTGTTTTCAAATAATCATGTAATGATATCTAATATACATGTATATGATCCCATTTATAGGTTTTATTCATCACGGTCAGATAAACTTTGTATACAGACAGTTTTACCAAACTTAGAATTTTATTAGGTGCCCAAACCAAAATATCAAAACATCACCTAACTCAGTGGTATTATAAAGAAGCTCAAACTGTATGCTTTCATTGTACCTGTAATTACTAGTATTAAAAATGTGATCAATAAAGTTTGTTTTATCATTTATGGTCATTTGGAATTTGGATGCTATTTAATTCTGTTTATCTATATAATTGGCTGCACTGCTAAATTTTGACTCATTTCAGTCATTGATGTCAGTACATGTAGTCCATCGAAATGGCGAATACAATCAAAGACAAATTACAAGAGGAAATACAACAAATCAATTTGATGTGCAATAAAACAGATACAGTAATGTCCTAAGTAATCGACCCCTTAACCACAGCAGAATTATGTGTAACTTTTCAGGATTTAGTCGGAAATATGGCTTGTTGTCATTCATCGGAAAGCTCTCCCCGAGTTACCCATAATTCTGCTGTGGTTAAGGAGTCGATTAATTAGAGCATTACTGTAGTTACAAATGTATGTCTAGCCTCTTGTGAAGTGTTGTGTCACTAATAAGATCTTTAATTCACATACATGTACTATATACCCGTTCAAGCGTTTACAAGTGTCAGACATCGAGAAACCGAGCAAAAGTTTTGGTAGTATATAGGCTAGCACTGCACCTGGGCTACATGTACATGTACTGTAAGTGATTATAATGTACTATTTTTGTATTCTGCTGTGAAAGTTTTGCTGAATGAATTTTAAGTTTACCCCGATATTCTAAGTCTGCTCGACTAAGATGGGGTTTTTCTCGAAACTGATAGATATCTGAATATACATGTACGTCTTCCACTGGTTGGTATAACCTCTAAATTGACCAATTTTAATTGATTAGACTAACCCTGGTATGGAAAACTCTAATTGTTATAGCCCGATGAGCGGTTTACTGATGCCCGCCGGGGTTTATTGCCCACAGTGGTGATGATATGATGACCAGCGTTGTGCATGGCATATGTTTATCCAAGTACTAGTAAGAATGCTTCCATACATTCCAAACATTCATTAAATATCTTATTAATAGTAACCCAAACTACACAAGAGACTAGTTTAACATCAATATAGCTAATTAAATGACCCCACCCCGCAACAAGATTGACCACCGGTATTTGACTGTTCAACCACAGTCAATTACAATGCCTCTGACCGCTGCAATGCCTCATAGTATTTACGGTATTTTGATTAATCGACAACATCGCTGTTGCAAACATTACTCTTGAGTGCCTAATAAAAGTACAGGGTGGAATAATAGACTAGTACAGGTTGGAAAATGTCGCGTAACTGAATAATAGTACAGGGCGGAATAAACGTACAGACTGGAACTATTAGTACCATACATCCCAACAAAACGCACCATCTGACTGGTTTATATACTGATGCCATGTGACAGAAATAGTTTTGATTGAGAGCCAGGTCTGTGAATCTACAGTGTGCTGATCACTGTCAACAATTAGAGTTTATCTATGAATAACACAATTTAAGATTGGTGAATTATTTCTTTTGGTTAATTTAATAAACGTACAGGACCAAATAACGATCGTACAGGTGGGAATTTTACCTCGATTTTAATAATCGTACATGTATGTTTATTAGGCACTCAAGAGTACATATTCAAGTATGTGGCATACCAAAACACCACATGATACATACATGTACATGTACCTGTACTACATACCATCTATACAAAATATTTGGTTAACCACAGTTGATGTTTTGCTCAGAGTTCCCCCTGCACTATTATTTGGGTCTGTACTTTTATTTAATAACTTTCAATGGAATTCCCCCCCTGCACTATTATTTGGGCCTGCACTTTTATTTGGAGCCCGAGAGTAAGTTGCATTGACATTTATTTTCACGAAGGAACATTGCAACTGCTTTGAAGTAACATGATCACGTTGCATGTAACTTGCATCAACACTGGAACAGTATTGATGGTAATATTCAACATGGTCTCACTGAGGTTCTATCAGATATAAATACTAGTACGGTTGAGGGAGACAATTATTTTGAGAATATGTGAACCTGTGTTAACATGAGCCTAAGGCGACACCAATTTTTAAGTCTGGTTTACGAACACCTCCTACAACTGTTTTCTCCCAAAATATTTTACATGCGTACTGATTTTCATGTGTTGTCGCATCCGGTTCTGCTTATGATCATTTACATATCCATATTTTCATGTATTTCATGACAAGATATGTCTTGTTTGGTTCAGAATTTTATTCAAAAACATTTTTTCACAATTTTTGTAAAATTTATGTGAAATTCCACGATTTACTTGATATAAATTGGGGGGACAATCTTTTTTATTTTGTTCCCTCCTGCACTGTCCTGCATCTACTTTTTTCTCCCCACATTATCGTAAACCAGACTTAAAAATTGGTGTCGCCTAAATATCATCTGATGGAGTCAAAATCATTGAACCGTCACTTATGCATGCACATGTAGTCTTGATGTTGAGTCTGGGTTTCATCATTTTCATTAGTTTGCTGTTATCCACCAAAGGTTGAGGTGTTATGGAATAACTGTATGGCATCGTATACTGTTATCTTTTGAGTAAATATGGAGTCTCTAATTCTTTTGTCAGTCACGCATCTACTCATCAAATTGACATTAGTATAATCCTTAAATATTTGTAAATTGTAACAATTGTTACCATGAACTTGTTGATAATTGTAACAACTGTTGTACCAAGTTTCAATGCCGCGTCCTCCTGGTATGTAGGGATTACCGGTGCCTTTAATATTGATGCATCATTGCCAGTTAATGTACATTAGAGTGGAACTGAATTAACAATGTCACATTGACACAGTAAGACCAGTAAAACAGCAAAAGTAGTATTATTGTAACAGCAGGCTTAACACTATCAGTACCGTATGAATCTATGGCCACATGTACAGTAGTACAGACCCCTTACTATCGCAGATCAAACTTCTCAATTTTCTTCTGGACAGGTGCATGATCAGGCCACTGCCACTGCTTCATGCTTGTACCGGTACCACAAATTCAATTTTGCGTATTGTCGTACTCGTAGCGTGACAATTACAAATAATTACAATGTACTGTACATGTATTACTTTTCAATTAAATCCCAATGCACTATGTCCACTGTCAGTGGTTTTCATGTGATACAAATATTCCAGGTCATACAGATGTGTCAGCGGGAATATTCTGGTTATGGGCAGATGGCCGTTCAATACTATAGTTGATCCGTTTCGTTATCGTAGCTAAATTCTTACTGTTCCGGGAATTGAAATATTTTTGTCACATGAAATTCAGTCTTTTTCGATATTTGCGCACATCCATGCAGACAAAATCGGCGAATCTTATATATAAGTCCACAGTTTATCCGTTTGTAGCCAATACACCATTTCCTTCTGTCATTCCGCGTTGATTCGCGACAAAATTAACTAAAAACATCACAAGGAATCCTCAGCGCTTCATTTCGAAGTAACGGTAACTGAAAGTTAAGATTGTAATTTGGCTGCAGAAACGAAACGAAACAAATTTTGAAACACAATAATTGTATTCACTAATATTTTCTTTCCTGTTTGGTATATGGTCTACTATAGTATACGCAATCATTTATTTGAAATAATAAGTATCACTTAGAGAATAATTCTTACTGATAATTAGAAATATCTTTAATTTGTATCCCTTTAATATTAAATACCGGTAATGGCCCTGAAAATTGTCTGTTTGTCAGTTTAATGTTCACTAGTTATAGCTAGGCTGTTAGATAAAGTGTGATATTGCTTCATTTGTCCGGGGTAGTGTATTGTCATACTGTCATAATAAACTTCAAGTAATAAGGTAACTACTCGCCAATGATGCTTGAATACATAAATGGTTAATAAGGTAACTACCTGTCAATGACCGACGTCTTAATATAGAAAGGGTAACTTAATAAGGTAACTAACTACACGACAATGATACTTAGTACAGAAAGGTTAATAATTTAACTTTTTGTCAATGATGCTTTAATATAGAAAGGGTTAATAAGGTAACTACATGTCAATAATGCTTTAATAAAGAAAGGGTTAATAAGATAAAGTTCTACACGTCAATGATGCTTTAATATAGACAGAGCTAATAGGGTAACTACACGACAATGATGTTTTAATATAGAAAGGGTTAATATGGCAATTACACGCCAATGGTGCTTTAATATAGAAAGGGTTAATATGGTAACTACCGTCAATGATGCTTTAATATAGAACTGGCTAATATGATAACTACATGTCAATGATGCTTTAATATAGAAAGGGTTAATAAGGTAACTACACGTCAATGATACTTATTATATAACGTGTTAATAAGGTAACTAACCGCCAATGATACGTAGTATAGAAAGGGTTAATAAGGTAACTACACGACACTGATACTTACTAGTAGGTATATACAGGGTTAACAAGGCAACTACCCGTCAATGATACTTTAATATAGAAAGGGTTAACATGGTAACTACACGTAAATGATGTCTCAATATAGAAAGGGTTAATAAGGTAACTACACGTCAATAATTTTTTAATACAGAAATGATTAAGGGTAACTTCATGTCAATGATGCTTTATTGTAGAAAGGGTTAATAATGTAACTAATCACCAATGACACTTATTATATAAAGGGTTAATAAGGTAACTAGGGCCTACCTGTCAATTATTGCTTCAATATAGAAAGGGTTAATAAGGTAATTACACGCCAATGATGCTTCAATACAAAAATTGTTAATAAGGTAACTACCCATCAGTGGTGCTTTTATATAGAAAGGGTTAACAAGGTAACTACACGACTCTGATACTTAGGTATATACATGGTTAATAAGGCAACTACCCGTCAATGATACTTTAATATAGAAAGGGTTAACATGGTAACTACACGTAAATGATGTCTTAATATAGAAAAGGTTAATAAGGTAACTACACGTCAATAATTCTTGAATACAGAAATGGTTAATAAGGTAACTTCATGTCAATGGTGCTTTATTGTAGAAAGGGTTAATAATGTAACTAATCACCAATGACACTTATTATAGAAAGGGTTAATAAGGTAACTAGGGCCTACCTGTCAATTATTGCTTCAATATAGAAAGGGTTAATAAGGTAATTACACGCCAATGGTGCTTTAATATAGAAAAGGTTAATATGGTAACTATCCGTCAATGATGCTTTAATATAGAAAGGGTTATAATATGGTACTGCACGTCAACGAATATTTGATACAAAAATGGTTAATAAGGTAATTACCCGTCAATGGCGCTTTAGTATATAAATGGTTAATAATGTAACTACTCACCTATGATACTTAGTATAGAACGGGTTGTTTAAGGTAACTACCTGTCAATTAATGCTTTAATATAGACAGGGTTAATAAGGTAACTACATGCCAATGGTACTTAGTATAGAAAGGGTTAATAAGGTAACTGCCTGTCAATTAATGCTTTAATATAGAAAGGGTTAATAAAGTAACTACACGTCAATGTATAGGAAGGGTTAATAAAGTAACTACACGACAATGGTACTTTAGTATATACAGGGTTAATAAGGCAACTATCCATCAATGGTGCTTTAATATTGAAAGGGTTAACATGGTAACTACACGTCAATGATGTTTTAATATAGAAAGGGTTAATAATGTAACTACACATCAATGGTGCTTTAATATAGAAAGGGTTAATAAGGTAACTTCACGTCAATGATGCTTTAATATAGAAAGGGTTAATATGGTAACTACTCACCAATGATACTTTTATAGAACGGGTTAATAATGTAACTACCCGGCAATAATTCTTTAATATAGAAATGGTAACTACACGTCAATGATGCTTTAATATAGAAAGGGTTATAATAAGGTAACTACACGTCAATGATGCTTTAATACAAAAATTGTTAATAAGGTAACTACCCGTCAATGGCCATTTAATATAGAAAGGGTTAATAATGCAACTACTCACCAATAATATTAAGTATAGAAAGGGTTAATAAGGTAACTACCTGTCAATTAATGCTTTAATATAGAAAGGGTTAATAAGGTAACTACACGCCAATGGTACTTAGTATAGAAATGGATAAGGTAATTATACACGACAATGATAATTTGGTATATACAGAGTTAATAAGGCAACTACCCGTCAATGATGCTATAATATAGAAAGAGTTAACATGGTAACTACAAATCAATTATGTTTTAATATAGAAAGGGTTAATAAGTTAACTACACGTCAATGATGCTTTAATACAGAAAGGGTTAATAAGGTAACTTCACGTCAATGATGCTTTAATATAGAATGGGTTAATACTGTAACTACTCACCAATGTTACTTACTATAGAAAGGGTTAATAAGGTAACTACCTGTCAATTAATGCTTTAATATAGAATGGTTAATAAGGTAACTACACGCCAATGAAGCTGTAATATAGAACGGGTTAATACGGTAACTTCAAGTGAAGATTATACAGTTTAACAAAATACCACAGGTGTATATATCCGGGTGAACACTGTAGTAAATACCTGGGCGAAAACCTGGTGTAAATACCTGGGTGTAAATACTCCGGATAACCTGGGTCTAAATACCACCCGGGTGTGACAGCGTTTTCTAAATTATATCCGTAAAAACCCGGGTAAACTGGGGTTTAACCTAACATATATAGAACATACTAGGGTAAATCTTTATAAAGCCCTGATTTACCTGGGTGTGACCTGGGTGGAACCAGGGTAAAACCTACATGTACCGGGGTTCATCAGGGGTATACCTAGGTAAACACCAAGATTTATCCAGGTACATTTTATATGGGGAGACTCTCGTATACAGATATGAGAGAATGCATTGGCACAGGATCTGTAATGATGCACCCATTCAGACGCACAGGGTCGCACAGACGCACAGCCGCATAAGTGTTAAATACATGTATCTGTGCTAATATTGTTTTTAGTATTTTGCTTATCACATTCTCTTTACATACTATTTGTTTAAATAACATGGCGTTTGTTTACCTAACCACAGTAATCATATGACAATTACATGCCGCAATTCACGCGATATTTATGATTGGTTTAAGAACAAAGTTTGTCTATAATATAATATTATTTATGTTTATGGCGGTTTTAACAGATGTGACTATTTTAACAGCAAAACCCACCGCAACTCTTATTGTGCTTTTTACCAGACTCAAACTAAGAATCATGATGCTATGTAAACAAAACTGTTACAGTGATTTGTCAACAAACATTGCTACTAGTAATCGCGTAGAAGGTTAAAAATATTTTAGTCTAAATATTATTTTCAGAATATTGTTTAATGCTTTGGCCTTACAATGTTTAACCCTTTCATGACGGGAGCTGCGCTGGTTCAGCATTAAAGATCATGTACGAGTGAATTCTCTTATATATGCAAGTCTGTCATAGGAAGCATCACATATATAAGAGAATGCACTGGATTACAAGGTCAAGGTAAATATTGTTAGGCCATGTATTTGATGATAGGACGTCTGGCTGGGGCTAAAAGGGGCGTGTCTTAAGGTCCCCCCATTTCTAAAGGTTCCACATTGCGTCAATGGGTCCTTTGTCCCCCTTTGTTTCGCCCTATTGTCTTAATGGGCCAATGGTAGGGGTTTATTAGGGGTCCTTATTGTATGAAACCCCATCCTTTTCCTTCTCACTTATATGATAGGTAGAATGAATTAATGAAGCCCCTCCTTTTCGTTCTTAATTATTTGATAGGTTTTAATTAATTAAAGTCGCTCATTCTTAATTATATGATAGGGTACCGAAACTCCTCCTTATTCGAACAACAATGGCCACCAGAATTATTCTGATAACCGAGCGCCAATGATAGAACCACACGTGAATCGTGCACCTGCTTAGACCGCGCGTTTTCGATGCACCTGCATAGTCACCTGGTTAGACCACGCTATCCTGAAACAATGGAATAGTGCACCTGGTTAGACCACGCTATCCTGAAACAATGGAGTCCCGCCACAATTATTTAGCGTCACGCACGCCTCGTGCACCTGCTTAGACCGCGCGTTTTCGAAAGCGTGCCCAAACCTGACTAATTTATTCACCCACACCACACGTTCCCCGAACAATGGAATTCATATCTGCATTTGATGGTTGAATATTAAATGCTATGTCTGGTTGAATATTAACTGCTATGTCTGGTTGAATATGTGAAGAAGGGCCGTTTTGATGGTCATTTTGGAGCTTATTAATTATATTTCAGTAAACTTTCGTACCCGTAACCGCTGGTTGAATGCTAGCTACATTTGCTGGTTGACCATTAGCTGCGTTCGATGGCTGAATATTAGCAGTTTTGTCTGGTTGAATGTTAGCTGCGTTTTTCTGGTTGAATGTTCCCCTCACACACCCTCACACATGAGCAACACATGTATATGATGAATGTGTAACTGCTATAATTATTGAAATTCTCTTAAATCTCGTTTGCTTTCCAAAATGTCAATTAACAAACATAATCATACATGGGTTGTGTGTATATATGACCATTTCACTCCCGTCCAACAGTATGTTTAAACATCATATAAAATTCGAGCCTTCCGGAGGTTAAATGAATCACAAATCGCGCGTTCTTAGAATATGAAAACCGAGCATTGTGGAAATAATTATATTCAAAAGTTTATCTGTTTTATCAGACAACATGTCATTTGGCAAACATCTAGCGTATATTCAATAGACGCTATTATATACAGTTGCATTTACTATATAAAGTTTATCATAAAGAAACAGCGTGAACAGTTCGAAAATCTGCTTTCATCTAATTCATTTGAAATTTTTACTCAATGCGCGTCAATCAATTGGACAATCGATAATAGATTTGACATATGCACTCTTTGTAAACAAATTGAAGTTATCTCCACCTGTCCCGTCTGACATTGTCCATTCGATGCAACAATGTATGAATGGAGTTATTGATTGTTATTCACTTCATAAATGGTTCATATAGCGTACTATTATACTTGTGGACACTTACCCTAAAGGTACACGTCACTTTAACCTAATTCAGCGTATCCATCGATATAAACGCTCTTTATTTTCAAAAAGTGTCTGAATCTCTATCGTTTACTAAAGTATGTTTAAAATTAAGCATTTAAACCTAATGGAACTATAAATAATAAATAAAAAACGCTCTTTATTTTCAAAATTGTCTGAATTTTGATATTGATTTTAGCAATATGCATGCTTTCATTCATATGAAATTGCCACCATGGACGTTAAATGACAACATCTCTTAGCATATTAGCCTTAAAGTTATACGTCACGCGTACATTCGATGCACAAGTTAACACATTACATATATGGTTGAACATATCAACCATAGTAAGCTCATTTAAACAAAATGGTATTCAATTTAAACGCAGGTTAATTCGATGCAGCAATGTATGAATGTAGGGTTTTGCTTTGTCATTACTCCAGAAATGGTTCAGACGATACACTACATTTGGTTCACATACCTTAAAGGTACCCGTGATTTAAACCTAATTATTCATTAATAAAACGCTCTTTATTTTCAAAATTATCTGAAGGTCCCATCGTTTTGTAAGTTATACGTAGCGTGTTCATTCGAGGTAACCCTGTACGAAATGAAGGTAATCGTTGTGTTATTCACTTCATAAATGCGTCATACGCTGGACCACATTTGGGTCACGTGCCTTAAAGGCACACGTCACTTTCGGAAATTATATAATCAGATAATACATTACATATCAGGTTGGACGTATCAACCATATAAAGTTCATTTAATTCATTGGGTCTTTCAAATTATACGTCACGTATTCATTCGAGGTACTCATGTAGGAAATGAAGGTATTGATTGTTATTCACTTCATAAATGGCTCCCATTTCCTATAATAGCGGACTATTATACCTTAAAGGTACACCTCATTTAAATATAATGCAGCGTGTCCATCAAAACAGACGCTCGTAGTATTGTAACCCGCGGTCGATTGTTTCGTTTCTGTTAATGATACGGTGTTATTTACTTTAAAAAATGCGCCCTCACTCTTCACTTTGACTAATATGCAAGCATTTGTATCATTTAGAATGTCAAAATCTGGTTTAAAGCAGTCGTATTTGTTATATATAAGGCAAATTTCCTTTCAAATTATAACATATTAAAACTATGCATAAATGTTATGTACTTGGAATATGATAGGTCTCCATGGCCTTATTTGGACATATAATCTAACCGAGCGATGTTCATTCTCTAATCGATTACGTGTCTATAGAATATTGAGGGTAGATTAAGCATACTAAGATCCAGGTAGACAGTCTATATTGCGGCCTCATTTTATGGGGCCTTTGTCTCTATGAACATATATTCTTAATTTTGGGGCCCTTTGTCGTATTTCTATGGATCTATTGTCTGTGTAATTCTATGGACCTATTGTCTGAAATAAGGGGCCTTTGTCTGTGTAATTCTATGGACCTATTGTCTGAAATACGGGGCCTTTGTCTGTAATTCTATGGACATATTGTCTGAAATACGGGGCCTTTGTCTGTGTAATTCTATGGATCTATTGTCTTAATTGTGGAACCCTTTGTCAGTGTAATTCTATGGATCTGTTGTCTTAAATACGAGACCTTTCGTCTGTATATTTCTATGGATCTATTGTCTGAAATACGGAGCCTTTGTGTATTTCTATGGACCTATTGTCTGAAATACGGGGCCTCTGTCTGTGTAATTCTATGAATCTATTGTCTTAATTCTGGGACCCTTTGTCAGTGTAATTCTATGGATCTGTTGTCTTAAATACGGGACCATTTGTCTGTATATTTCTATGGATCTATTGTCTGAAACACAGGGTCTTTGTCTGTGTAATTCTATGAACCTATAGTCTTACAAAACCTTTTGTTCTGTTCATAAACCACACGGTAAGCTATTTATAGATATGGGATAACAAGCGATTTTATGCCTAAAGAAGTAGGAACTGAGGTTCTGTATTCTTGTCACCAAGTATATGTAGTTTAAATCCTCTAAATATCGTCTGTTATACAGAAGAACGATTGACCATGTGACAGTCTCATGTCACAAAAGACCTATTATGGGGACACATTTCATTCCCCAAAAACGGTATATATAGGTGGGTATCAAACATTGGTCTGGAAAAGACATGGCATATGGACGTGGGTATTTACTAGATGTATTTTTTAAACGTTCATTTCATATACGTGAAATCTTTATTGTTGTTCAACTTTTTAATTGGTAACCAATTATCGTATATACTTTTGTTTGGAGTGTTCATATACATCACTATACGAAACACAGCTTCTAATAAACTAGTCGATGGTTAAATCACCACAGCCAATATCCCCAACGGTAAGCTATTTTTTAGCGCATGGGGTACATTCATGACTAAAGAAGAAGGAAATGAGGTAAATTATACTTTATTATTTGATCACTTAACACACAGAACAGGTTTTGCTGACTCGCTCTGTGTAACCTATTTCTAGTATGTAGCAGTATGTTCAGCAAACACAGGTAAGCGACGCCTACGGTTGTAAGTGGTACTCGTCAGTGATCACTGAGTTAGGTATGTGGTTCAGAACCAAGCTTTTTAGTTTTCAGTGTATAATCACCATAATTCCTGATTATTCCCAAGGTCCAAATGAGTTCACTATCTAGTTCTGAAATAGTTTTAGTTGTGTTTACAATGTAATCCAATACTAGTTGTTCATTAAACATCTTTTCAATCGTGAAAATTTCACAAGGTTCTGGGAGAATGATGTAACCGCATATTGATGTTTCTTCTTCGAATATCCGACTTCTTTCATTGAAAAACACGTCCTTGTAAACAGAAATTCGAACAAAGTTATCTCCAACGAGTTCACGAATCCCACGTATATCGTTATTTTTAGCAATACCTCTAATTAGCCAACAGTCAGAGAACAGTTGATCCACAATATCTAGTAAGAAATCTGTTTCAAATTCTGTTCTCTCCAACAAAGATTCCAATCTCTCTCTACCATCAACAAAATGTCCTTCCAAAATTAACTTTATTATTAGCTTCTCCTCCCTTCGAAACCAAGTTTGCTGTAATTCATTCTTGATTTCTTCACATAGTGTTGATGAGTTAACTAATGCTTTGTACACTTTCTGACGCATTTCTGCTGGTAGCATATCAATTACCTCCATAAGTCCTTACGAAACACTCTGTTTATTCGAGGTAATCCACTACAACACAGGGTATTGATCGTGAGTTTCTCACAAAATTAGCACCAGTGTTATACAATCGGTGCTCATACTGTACATAGCGTTCACACTCTAAAGACGTTCGGAAAAGTATTTATTTCTTATTATACTATTTATAACAACCAATCAAAACCCGTCGTTCAATTTAACTATACACGGACAAGCGGTATGATAACAACCGTACAACAACTTGATGTATACTAGTCATATTACATATTATTATTCTAAAATCTCCATTACATGGAGTGAAATAAAGAGCGTATATGATGTAGACTGGTGTATAAATACTTAGTTATTTCTTTTTATCAATTACATGTATTGTAACTCCTATAAATATAGTCTGTTATACCGAGTAAACATGTACCACGTGGAAGTCTCACGATAGGCATACTATGTGAAAACATGTGCATATCACATATTCTTTTTACCGTTCATTCGTACGTAATCCAACCTCTCTGTTAATACACAGGCATCAAACCATTGGTGTGGAAAAGACCTACTATGTGAATGCGTGTATTTACTTGATGTATACTAGGCCATTCATATTATTACTCTGAAATCTCCATTGCATGGAGCAAACTAAAGAGCGTGTATGGCGTAGACTGGTGTATAAATGCTTAGTGATTTCTTTCCATCAATTATATGTATTGTAACTCCCATAAATATAGTCTGTTATACAGAGTAACCATGTACAACGTGACAGTTTCACGATAGGTCTACTATGTGAAAGCATGTGTATATCACATATGTTTTTGCAATTCATTCGTATATAATCCAAGCTCTCTGTTAATACAGAGGCGTCAACACATTGGTGTGTAACAGACCTACTATGTGGATGCGTCTATTTGCTTGATGTATACTGGTTCATTCATAGTATTACTCTAAAATCTCCATTACATGGAGCAAAATAAAGAGCGTATACGATGTATTCTTTTTATAAATTATATGTATTTTGACTCCTGTAAATAGTCTGTTATACAGATGAACCGTGTACCACGTGACGGTCTCGCAAAAGGTGTATACACATGTATTCAATGTATTCTTTAATAAGTCATTTCTCTATTATTTTCGTTCATTTTAGTAGTAATATTGGTAGAAATGTAGTCTGAAATCGTCTGTATAGCGTCATATAGCTTTATTGGTGAATACGTCCATATTTCTTAAAGTACAGTACATATTCATAATGTCAGGCATTATCAGCCAACTATTTATAGAAATACCTGTTATATGAGATCATATCGTAGCTGAATCTGGGATGCGACCTACCTCAACGGCGAAGTGCGCTCAAATGAAGTTACACATATTATATGAGCCATTATATGGATCGATGAGGTGTTATCTCAGTATGTCCGTACAATATTAGTGAACTACACCCCCTACCTATTACGTATACCAAGCGAGCGAAACAAACATGACATATCGATTATGTATATATAGTGATGAATCTATGCCTGGTCTCACAGACAAATGTTCATATTTAGAGTAAATACATATGTGTATCCTTTAATGTAATGTCAGCAAATGTATAGAAACGCAGCGTTCAAAATAGTAAAAAGTATACATTTTTTACTTAAAATTTCATTGTTTATGGTTAATTTCCTGTTATGAAACGTGTCATTTTAGAAACGCGTAATACGCAATAAAAAAAATACCTGTTTGACAAAACTTTTAAACGCTATTATGACTATATTTGGCGAATAAAAAATAGGCTATTTGACGTAGTACAACAACGCGAAATGACTACTTTTTTAAACGCGAATTTGAAACAAAACTAATATACAAAAGAATTTTAAACAAAACTAATATACAAAAGAATTTTAAACTAAATAATAAGTTTGGTTGATGTATTTTCTCACAAAGAAGCGCTCGTATACGATGTAGCGGTATGTTACAGAGTTATCGTTCTTTTCGAGGCTAAAAAAAGCGCAGACCGGCCCCTCCCTCTCCCCCCGTTTTAAAAGGGGCGGGGTTAAGGGGAGCGATCGCGCGTTACGAAAAAATGTCATAGAAGAAAAGTATAAGTCAGAGGAAATGGATGGGGGAAACGACACAGTATGAGGGGTAATGGAGTGTGGGAAATAGGGATGGGATGATATGACCGTGTATTAATTGGAGATGATAATGGATTAGGTAGTGTACACTGTTCATGGTTTTTAATATATGAATTAACATATAGTGAAGAGCTTAGGAGGCTAGGAAAAGCCACTCAATATAGGTTTATACATGTATATGGTGCAAAAAGGGGGAAGGAGATGGGGAGAGCGAGAGGCAAGAAATTGGGGCAGAAGGGTATAATTTGGAGAAAACATTGAGGTGTAAGCCTTACTTTCCTAGGAAAACATTGGGATTGTTGTGGGTAGAACAGAGGTAAAATAAGAGTTGTATAAAATGGGAAAAGGGAGACATGAAAAGAATGAAAGGGAAAAAGGGGGTAAAAGGGCAGTGGGAGAGTGTATAGAGGTGTATAGCGAAGATATAGGAGGCTAAGAAAAGCCACTAAACAGAGGTTTATACATGTGTAAAAAGGGGAAGGCGATGGGGAGAGTGAGAGGCAAGTAAATAGGAGCAGAAGGGTATAATTTGGAGAAAACATTGAGTAGTAAGCATTATTTTCCTAGGAAAACATTGGGATTGTTGTGGGAAGAACAAAGTGTTTAGAGGTACAAAAGGGGAAGGTAAAAAAGAATGAAAGGTGGTTATGTGGATAAAGGTAAATGGGGTATTGGGTACAATGAATAGAGGTGTATAGCGGAGAGCTGGGGTGGGGGACATGTACATAATTAAAGTAGATGAGATAAGAATAATCATTGAGTATATACCTAAATCATATAAAATGTGGGGGTTTTGCTTTGGAAGGAGAGGGGTAACTATGATTGCAGACAGTAATTAGAGGGTAAGAGCCGGCAAGGGGCTTAAAATAGTATAGAAAATAAAATGGTATCAGGTAGAGGAAAGCAGAGGGAGTGAGAAAAGAGGGCTATAGGGGAAAAGGTATAACTAAATCATATCAACTGGGGTGAAGAGGGAACGAGATGGGTAAAAAGGGACATATATATATATATAATTTAGGTGTAAGCAGTTGGTCGAAAACATAGGGGGATGTAACGCGACAAAAGAGTAAACATGAAGCAGAGAATAACTGGAAAGTATTACGTATATGTGTATGAACTTGGGGGTTTGTGTATTAAGGACACAGTAGTAAAAAGGAGAACACATGAAGAATGGTGTAAACTTATAGGAAATGACAGGGACATAAGAAGTTCGGAAGGGAAGGGGTTATATTGGGTAAGGGTAAAAGTAGAATTGGGGTAAATATGTAGAAGGGTTATGTGTAAAATGGGGGTGACATTTTTTCGTGACGCGCGATCGCTCCCCTTAACCCCGCCCCTTTTAAAACGGGGGGAGAGGGAGGGGCCGGTCTGCGCTTTTTTTAGCCTCGAAAAGAACGATAACTCTGTAACATACCGCTACATCGTATACGAGCGCTTCTTTGTGAGAAAATACATCAACCAAACTTATTATTTAGTTTAAAATTCTTTTGTATATTAGTTTTGTTTAAAATTCTTTTGTATATTAGTTTTGTTTCAAATTCGCGTTTAAAAAAGTAGTCATTTCGCGTTGTTGTACTACGTCAAATAGCCCCTTTTTTATTCGCCAAATATAGTCATAATAGCGTTTAAAAGTTTTGTCAAATAGGTATTTTTTTTATTGCGTATTACGCGTTTATAAAATGACACGTTTCATAACAGGAAATTAACCATAAACAATGAAATTTTAAGTAAAAAATGTATACTTTTTACTATTTTGAACGCTGCGTTTCTATACATTTGCTGACATTACATTAAAGGATACACATATGTATTTACTCTAAATATGAACATTTGTCTGTGAGACCAGGCATAGATTCATCACTATATATACATAATCGATATGTCATGTTTGTTTCGCTCGCTTGGTATACGTAATAGGTAGGGGGTGTAGTTCACTAATATTGTACGGACATACTGAGATAACACCTCATCGATCCATATAATGGCTCATATAATATGTGTAACTTCATTTGAGCGCACTTCGCCGTTGAGGTAGGTCGCATCCCAGATTCAGCTACGATATGATCTCATATAACAGGTATTTCTATAAATAGTTGGCTGATAATGCCTGACATTATGAATATGTACTGTACTTTAAGAAATATGGACGTATTCACCAATAAAGCTATATGACGCTATACAGACGATTTCAGACTACATTTCTACCAATATTACTACTAAAATGAACGAAAATAATAGATTATTAAAGAATACATTGAATACATGTGTATACACCTTTTGCGAGACCGTCACGTGGTACACGGTTCATCTGTATAACAGACTATTTACAGGAGTCAAAATACATATAATTTATAAAAAGAATACATCGTATACGCTCTTTATTTTGCTCCATGTAATGGAGATTTTAGAGTAATACTATGAATGAACCAGTATACATCAAGCAAATAGACGCGTCCACATAGTAGGTCTGTTACACACCAATGTGTTGACGCCTCTGTATTAACAGAGAGCTTGGATTATATACGAATGAATTGCAAAAACATATGTGATATACACATGCTTTCACATAGTAGACCTATCGTGAAACTGTCACGTTGTACATGGTTACTCTGTATAACAGACTATATTTATGGGAGTTACAATACATATAATTGATGGAAAGAAATCACTAAGCATTTATACACCAGTCTACGCCATACACGCTCTTTAGTTTGCTCCATGCAATGGAGATTTCAGAGTAATAATATGAATGGCCTAGTATACATCAAGTAAATACACGCATTCACATAGTAGGTCTTTTCCACACCAATGGTTTGATGCCTGTGTATTAACAGAGAGGTTGGATTACGTACGAATGAACGGTAAAAAGAATATGTGATATGCACATGTTTTCACATAGTATGCCTATCGTGAGACTTCCACGTGGTACATGTTTACTCGGTATAACAGACTATATTTATAGGAGTTACAATACATGTAATTGATAAAAAGAAATAACTAAGTATTTATACACCAGTCTACATCATATACGCTCTTTATTTCACTCCATGTAATGGAGATTTTAGAATAATAATATGTAATATGACTAGTATACATCAAGTTGTTGTACGGTTGTTATCATACCGCTTGTCCGTGTATAGTTAAATTGAACGACGGGTTTTGATTGGTTGTTATAAATAGTATAATAAGAAATAAATACTTTTCCGAACGTCTTTAGAGTGTGAACGCTATGTACAGTATGAGCACCGATTGTATAACACTGGTGCTAATTTTGTGAGAAACTCACGATCAATACCCTGTGTTGTAGTGGATTACCTCGAATAAACAGAGTGTTTCGTAAGGACTTATGGAGGTAATTGATATGCTACCAGCAGAAATGCGTCAGAAAGTGTACAAAGCATTAGTTAACTCATCAACACTATGTGAAGAAATCAAGAATGAATTACAGCAAACTTTGTTTCGAAGGGAGGAGAAGCTAATAATAAAGTTAATTTTGGAAGGACATTTTGTTGATGGTAGAGAGAGATTGGAATCTTTGTTGGAGAGAACAGAATTTGAAACAGATTTCTTACTAGATATTGTGGATCAACTGTTCTCTGACTGTTGGCTAATTAGAGGTATTGCTAAAAATAACGATATACGTGGGATTCGTGAACTCGTTGGAGATAACTTTGTTCGAATTTCTGTTTACAAGGACGTGTTTTTCAATGAAAGAAGTCGGATATTCGAAGAAGAAACATCAATATGCGGTTACATCATTCTCCCAGAACCTTGTGAAATTTTCACGATTGAAAAGATGTTTAATGAACAACTAGTATTGGATTACATTGTAAACACAACTAAAACTATTTCAGAACTAGATAGTGAACTCATTTGGACCTTGGGAATAATCAGGAATTATGGTGATTATACACTGAAAACTAAAAAGCTTGGTTCTGAACCACATACCTAACTCAGTGATCACTGACGAGTACCACTTACAACCGTAGGCGTCGCTTACCTGTGTTTGCTGAACATACTGCTACATACTAGAAATAGGTTACACAGAGCGAGTCAGCAAAACCTGTTCTGTGTGTTAAGTGATCAAATAATAAAGTATAATTTACCTCATTTCCTTCTTCTTTAGTCATGAATGTACCCCATGCGCTAAAAAATAGCTTACCGTTGGGGATATTGGCTGTGGTGATTTAACCATCGACTAGTTTATTAGAAGCTGTGTTTCGTATAGTGATGTATATGAACACTCCAAACAAAAGTATATACGATAATTGGTTACCAATTAAAAAGTTGAACAACAATAAAGAGTTCACGTATATGAAATGAACGTTTAAAAAATACATCTAGTAAATACCCACGTCCATATGCCATGTCTTTTCCAGACCAATGTTTGATACCCACCTATATATACCGTTTTTGGGGAATGAAATGTGTCCCCATAATAGGTCTTTTGTGACATGAGACTGTCACATGGTCAATCGTTCTTCTGTATAACAGACGATATTTAGAGGATTTAAACTACATATACTTGGTGACAAGAATACAGAACCTCAGTTCCTACTTCTTTAGGCATAAAATCGCTTGTTATCCCATATCTATAAATAGCTTACCGTGTGGTTTATGAACAGAACAAAAGGTTTTGTAAGACTATAGGTTCATAGAATTACACAGACAAAGACCCTGTGTTTCAGACAATAGATCCATAGAAATATACAGACAAATGGTCCCGTATTTAAGACAACAGATCCATAGAATTACACTGACAAAGGGTCCCAGAATTAAGACAATAGATTCATAGAATTACACAGACAGAGGCCCCGTATTTCAGACAATAGGTCCATAGAAATACACAAAGGCTCCGTATTTCAGACAATAGATCCATAGAAATATACAGACGAAAGGTCCCGTATTTAAGACAACAGATCCATAGAATTACACTGACAAAGGGTCCCATAATTAAGACAATAGATCCATAGAATTACACAGACAAAGGCCCCGTATTTCAGACAATATGTCCATAGAATTACAGACAAAGGCCCCGTGTTTCAGACAATAGGTCCATAGAATTACACAGACAAAGGCCCCTTATTTCAGACAATAGGTCCATAGAATTACACAGACAATAGATCCATAGAAATACGACAAAGGGCCCCAAAATTAAGACTATATGTTCATAGAGACAAAGGCCCCATAAAATGAGGCCGCAATATAGACTGTCTACCTGGATCTTAGTATGCTTAATCTACCCTCAATATTCTATAGACACGTAATCGATTAGAGAATGAACATCGCTCGGTTAGATTATATGTCCAAATAAGGCCATGGAGACCTATCATATTCCAAGTACATAACATTTATGCATAGTTTTAATATGTTATAATTTGAAAGGAAATTTGCCTTATATATAACAAATACGACTGCTTTAAACCAGATTTTGACATTCTAAATGATACAAATGCTTGCATATTAGTCAAAGTGAAGAGTGAGGGCGCATTTTTTAAAGTAAATAACACCGTATCATTAACAGAAACGAAACAATCGACCGCGGGTTACAATACTACGAGCGTCTGTTTTGATGGACACGCTGCATTATATTTAAATGAGGTGTACCTTTAAGGTATAATAGTCCGCTATTATAGGAAATGGGAGCCATTTATGAAGTGAATAACAATCAATACCTTCATTTCCTACATGAGTACCTCGAATGAATACGTGACGTATAATTTGAAAGACCCAATGAATTAAATGAACTTTATATGGTTGATACGTCCAACCTGATATGTAATGTATTATCTGATTATATAATTTCCGAAAGTGACGTGTGCCTTTAAGGCACGTGACCCAAATGTGGTCCAGCGTATGACGCATTTATGAAGTGAATAACACAACGATTACCTTCATTTCGTACAGGGTTACCTCGAATGAACACGCTACGTATAACTTACAAAACGATGGGACCTTCAGATAATTTTGAAAATAAAGAGCGTTTTATTAATGAATAATTAGGTTTAAATCACGGGTACCTTTAAGGTATGTGAACCAAATGTAGTGTATCGTCTGAATCATTTCTGGAGTAATGACAAAGCAAAACCCTACATTCATACATTGCTGCATCGAATTAACCTGCGTTTAAATTGAATACCATTTTGTTTAAATGAGCTTACTATGGTTGATATGTTCAACCATATATGTAATGTGTTAACTTGTGCATCGAATGTACGCGTGACGTATAACTTTAAGGCTAATATGCTAAGAGATGTTGTCATTTAACGTCCATGGTGGCAATTTCATATGAATGAAAGCATGCATATTGCTAAAATCAATATCAAAATTCAGACAATTTTGAAAATAAAGAGCGTTTTTTATTTATTATTTATAGTTCCATTAGGTTTAAATGCTTAATTTTAAACATACTTTAGTAAACGATAGAGATTCAGACACTTTTTGAAAATAAAGAGCGTTTATATCGATGGATACGCTGAATTAGGTTAAAGTGACGTGTACCTTTAAGGTAAGTGTCCACAAGTATAATAGTACGCTATATGAACCATTTATGAAGTGAATAACAATCAATAACTCCATTCATACATTGTTGCATCGAATGGACAATGTCAGACGGGACAGGTGGAGATAACTTCAATTTGTTTACAAAGAGTGCATATGTCAAATCTATTATCGATTGTCCAATTGATTGACGCGCATTGAGTAAAAATTTCAAATGAATTAGATGAAAGCAGATTTTCGAACTGTTCACGCTGTTTCTTTATGATAAACTTTATATAGTAAATGCAACTGTATATAATAGCGTCTATTGAATATACGCTAGATGTTTGCCAAATGACATGTTGTCTGATAAAACAGATAAACTTTTGAATATAATTATTTCCACAATGCTCGGTTTTCATATTCTAAGAACGCGCGATTTGTGATTCATTTAACCTCCGGAAGGCTCGAATTTTATATGATGTTTAAACATACTGTTGGACGGGAGTGAAATGGTCATATATACACACAACCCATGTATGATTATGTTTGTTAATTGACATTTTGGAAAGCAAACGAGATTTAAGAGAATTTCAATAATTATAGCAGTTACACATTCATCATATACATGTGTTGCTCATGTGTGAGGGTGTGTGAGGGGAACATTCAACCAGAAAAACGCAGCTAACATTCAACCAGACAAAACTGCTAATATTCAACCATCGAACGCAGCTAATGGTCAACCAGCAAATGTAGCTAGCATTCAACCAGCGGTTACGGGTACGAAAGTTTACTGAAATATAATTAATAAGCTCCAAAATGACCATCAAAACGGCCCTTCTTCACATATTCAACCAGACATAGCAGTTAATATTCAACCAGACATAGCATTTAATATTCAACCATCAAATGCAGATATGAATTCCATTGTTCGGGGAACGTGTGGTGTGGGTGAATAAATTAGTCAGGTTTGGGCACGCTTTCGAAAACGCGCGGTCTAAGCAGGTGCACGAGGCGTGCGTGACGCTAAATAATTGTGGCGGGACTCCATTGTTTCAGGATAGCGTGGTCTAACCAGGTGCACTATTCCATTGTTTCAGGATAGCGTGGTCTAACCAGGTGACTATGCAGGTGCATCGAAAACGCGCGGTCTAAGCAGGTGCACGATTCACGTGTGGTTCTATCATTGGCGCTCGGTTATCAGAATAATTCTGGTGGCCATTGTTGTTCGAATAAGGAGGAGTTTCGGTACCCTATCATATAATTAAGAATGAGCGACTTTAATTAATTAAAACCTATCAAATAATTAAGAACGAAAAGGAGGGGCTTCATTAATTCATTCTACCTATCATATAAGTGAGAAGGAAAAGGATGGGGTTTCATACAATAAGGACCCCTAATAAACCCCTACCATTGGCCCATTAAGACAATAGGGCGAAACAAAGGGGGACAAAGGACCCATTGACGCAATGTGGAACCTTTAGAAATGGGGGGACCTTAAGACACGCCCCTTTTAGCCCCAACCAGACGTCCTATCATCATGTATTCTCTTATATACATGTATGTGAGGCTCCATTTTCGAGAGAATGCATTGGCACAGGGTTTTAGCCAAATTTCAGGAAGCTCCAGTCATGCAAGGGTTAAGTTTTGATTAAACTTTGGCATCCTATTGGACTTATTGAACATTGATTGGTAATGTTACTGTAACAGTAATGTTTATCAGGATTGTTAGCATGCAATGCCATTCTTTCGTATAAATTAATTAACTCACAGAATATCGAAAGACCAGATGTGAGTATAATATAAATTGATCACCCCATTTTATGCAGGGATACAAAAAAACATAACAAATGCTATGCTTTAAAGTCAACATGGACAATTAAAAGTAAACAATCTGATTTGATGGTCTCCATATCATCAGATTCCAACAACAACATTTCTTCAAAAGACGCTTTAGTTATCAGAATCGATTAATTACCAAAACATAATGCTAACCACTGTCAACTCTAGTATAACATTTTCCGAAACGTGTTATATATCAACATTTTGTTCAACGAAACTTTGTATCAAGAGTATGTCAGTCGGCTCGTCGAATATTTGCTAGGCCGGCAAATATACAAGGTGGTGAAAAATAACTAGGGTGAGTTCCTCGACTCGAGTCAATTATTATTACCCATGAAGCCAAAGAAATGGTAATAGAGGAGCGTGAACTCGGATTATCTATCATTAAATGTACATGTATGGTACATGTATAAGCCACTTTAAGCTTCTTGTACAGATAATAAACATTACTTGGTGATACAGCAGGTTGACAAAGATAAAGGAACATTAGAATATTTTGATTCTGTTATGGATTTTAAGGCCTGTATGTGTACATGCATCTGATTATATTGCCATACTGCAATAATTTGCCACATAAAAGTTCACATCCTTCAGATAAGCTCAGAAACAAGGCTTGAGACTGATCCATGGGTACTGTTGTGCTTTGTGCAGAGATATGCAACTGGTAAATCTCCAAATTCTGGTCAATGTAGTATGAAGTATAACAAAGGTTATGCATACACTGGATGCCATAGTGCACATTTTTCTGAGACTCAGTGAAGCATACAGGTACATGTATGTTGTAGAATTGAATTCACTAACTTCACTTGACAAGATTTTCACCACATAAGTCTGTATGTAGATGTCACTGATCGATCTCCATCAAGGAAGGAATGGATACATATATGTGTCATTTTTGCCTTTGATGAACACATTGGTCATCATCTGGTTATATATTAAAGCCTCCCCTTCACTGCATTAGTTACCAGGTATGCATGGTACTGGATTCAGTGCATACTGTCCGTTGATATACATACGGTACATGTATATAGCCAAGACTCACTGCCACAAAGCATCAACTCACATTATGTAATGCATGCACGAATACCGATAACATCTACAGTACATGTATCCGGTACATGCACACCGAATAACATTTGAAATCCTTCCTCATCCAGTCTTGGACAGAATTAATAATATTGGTATTAAGAGTCATCAGTATCTGCAAGAAACACTCAGGAAACATGAATCTATGATTGGTTACCAGAAATCAGGCCTTGAATGAAATTTTGATGTCTCAATCCAGTCAAGCAGCTCCTCCTGTCTGAAAAAAAAAATTTGAATGCTTGTAATGACATCAGAAAAGAGGAATGACTGACAATGTACATATTAATAAGATGCACCATCCAAATTGATCACCCGGGGGGGGGGGCAGTTATAACAGTAATGATATCCAGTCAAACGCTGCATGTTGGTCAGAATCAGCTACAAATACATGTATTATATACCGGTGTAACAGGATATCTCCCCCACTCTGGATACCCCCCCGCATGAATGACTAAAATAAAATTTAACTCATTTGATATCTGTTGCTTTAACAAATAAAAATTAAATAAAAAACAAACTTAAATCTCATAAAACATTATTTCTGGCCATTTCAGGGTCAAACGATATCAAATGAGTGAATTATCTTTTAGTCATATATTGGGGAATGTCCAGGGTGGGGGAGGAGATATCCGAGGACATTCGCAAATAGCCAGATATCCAGACAGGAGATGACATGTTACACCAGTATCTGTACAAATTACTCCTAAAAAATCCAGCTATAGGTACCGGTATCATAATGGCGGTATGATATCACATTGGTCTTGTAAATCTCATATATATTTTTGAAGACCTCTGTATGTTTGTATGTTTGTCTGTCGTTTATACAAATCTACGATTCTCGACCGATCGGGACGAAACTTGGTACGTGTGTGTAGTTTGACCAGGCGGTGGACGTTGTCGTATTGGCGAGTCCGTGCAGCGCCCGTGCAGCGCATGCCAGACGAGATATCGGAAACGGGTGGAGCTATCGACTTGAAATTTGGCATGTGAATGTATCTTGCCCCGGATACGAATTTTATCGGGTCGCCGAGCCCGTGCGATGCCAGCTTCGCGCATGCGCAGACGAGATATCGGAATCGGGTTGAGCTATCGACTTGAAATTTGGTTTTTGGATAGCCCGGACAACGTCGGTCTCATCGACTTGAAATTTCCTATGTGAATGTATCTTGCCCCGGATACGATTTTTAACGGGTCGCCGAGCCCGTGCGACGCCAGCTTCGCGCGTGCGCAGACCAGATCTCGGAAACGGGTTGAGCTATCGACTTGAAATTTGGTTTTTGGATAGCCCGGACAACGTCGGTCTCATCGACATGAAATTTCCTATGTGAATGTATCTTGCCCCGGAAACGATTTTTATCGGGTCGCCGAGCCCGTGCGACGCCAGCTTCGCGCGTGCGCAGACCAGATCTCGGAAACGGGTAGAGCTATCGACTTGAAGGATACAGATTTGTCTGTATGTTTGTCATTTATACAAATCTACGATTCTCGACCGAACCGGACGAAAATTGGTACGTGTGTGTAGTTTGACTAGGCGGTCGTCATTGTCGTATTGGCGAGCCCGTGCGGCGCCCGCTTCGCGCATGCGCAGACGAGATCTCGGAAACGGGTGGAGCTATCGACTTGAAGGATACAATTTTTATCGGGTCGCCGAGCCCGTGCGTATGTGAATGTATCTTGCCCCGGATACGAATTTTATCGGTTCGCCGAGCCCGTGCGACGCCAGCTTCGCGCATGCGCAGACCAGATATCGGAAACGGGTAGAGCTATCGACTTGAAATTTGGTTTTTGAATAGCCCGGACAACGTCGGGCTCATCGGCTAGTCTCATATATATTTTGAAGACCTCTGTATGTTTGTCTGTCTGTATGTTTGTTTGTCATTAATACAAATCTACGATTCTCGACCGATCGGGACGAAACTTGGTACGTGTGTGTAGTTTGACCAGGCGGTCGACGTTGTCGTATTGGCGAGCCCGTGCGGCGCCGCTTCGCGCATGCGCAGACGAGATCTCGGAAACGGGTGTAGCTATCGACTTGAAATTTGCTATGTGAATGTATCTTGCCCCGGTTACGAATTGTATCGGGTCGCCGAGCCCGTGCGACGCCAATCTTTTCTGATTTCTTGATTACCATTGGAGTTCCACATCTCGGAAAAGGGTTGAAATGTATTAATCACAAGCATATCTTCACTAACATTCATCCACTAAAATCTGGTCAATAATAACGAAATTGTGCCGTCATCATTCACCGGCAGCCCTCGATACATGCAAGAAAAAACAAGACTTTATACTTTACGTTTTGTGCATTTGTTCATCCATTATGCAAGAAAAAACAAGACTTTATACTTTACGTTTTGTGCATTTGTTCATCCATTAATTAATCACAAGCATAGCTTCCCCTATTCTGGCGTGAACTGTCAACTGTGAAAATGCATTTCTATTAGAATATCAGAGAGCTACTGTGAAAATGCATTTCTATTTGAATATCAGAGCTATTGCAAAAAAGAAATACAAGCGACATAATTAATTTATTCAATTGCATGCCAGTAAAGTGTAATGGCTGTAAGAATGTTAAGGAGGAATTAAAAAAAAATAGCGAAATTGTGCCGTCATCATTCACGATACATGCACGAAAAGACACAAGTCTGTATATAATCATCAACATTCATCCATTAATTAATCAGAAGCATATCTTCCCCTATTCTGGCGTGAACTGTGAAAATGCATTTCTATTAGAATATCAAACATGATATAGACGCTCTTTATTATTTCCATATCAGGAATCCGTTCACAGATAACGCTCTTTATATGTTGGGATGCGCTCTCCTTGAATCAGAGCTTCGTGGAATATCTTTTCTGATTTCTTGATTACCATTGGAGATCCACATCTCGGAAAGTCTGGAGCTATCGACTTGAAATGTATTAACCAGAAGCATATCTTCCCCTAAGACTTTATGTTATCAGAACAAGGACAATTCTTCCCACTAACATTCATCCACTATAATCTGGTCAATAATAACGAAATTAATAGCGAAATTGTGCCGTCATCATTCACCGGCAGCCCTCGATACATGCAAGAAAAAACAAGACTTTATACTTTACGTTTTGTGCATTTGTTCATCCATTAATTAATCACAAGCATATCTTCCCCTATTCTGGCGTGAACTGTCAACTGTGAAAATGCATTTCTATTATAATATCAGAGAGCTACTGTGAAAATGCATTTCTATTATAATATCAGAGCTATTGCAAAAAAGAAATACAAGCGACATAATTAATTTATTCAATTGCATGCCAGTAAAGTGTAATGGCTGTAAGAATGTTAAGGAGGAATTCCAAAAAAATTAGCGAAATTGTGCCGTCATCCAGAAGCATATCTTCCCCTAACACTTTATGTTATCAGAACAAGGACAATTCTTCCCACTAACATTCATCCACTAAAATCTGGTCAATAATAACGAAATTGTGCCGTCATCATTTCTATTAGAATATCAGAGCTATTGCAAAAAAGAAATACAAGCGACATAATTCATTTATTAAATTGCATGCCAGTAAAGTTCTATTATAATATCAAACATGATATAGACGCTCTTTATTATTTCCATATCAGGAATCCGTTCACAGATAACGCTCTTTATATGTTGGGATGCGCTCTCCTTGAATCAGAGCTTCGTGGAATATCTTTTCTGATTTCTTGATTACCTTTGGAGTTCCACATCTCGGAAAAAGGTGGAGCTATCGACTTGAAATGTATTAATCACAAGCATATCTTCCCCTAAGACTTTATGTTATCAGAACAAGGACAATTCTTCCCACTAACATTCATCCACTAAAATCTGGTCGATAATAACGAAATTGTGCCGTCATCATTCACCGGCAGCCCTCGATACATGCAAGAAAAGACAAGACTTTATACTTCATGTTATCAGAAAAAGGACAATTCTTCCCATTACCACAGCACATTTCCTCAACATTCATCCAGTTTGTGTCATTTTATGGCTTGAATCAGGTCATTTTCGGCTTTTTTCGCTTCCAAAATGTATTAATCAGAAGCATATCTTCCCCTATTCGGGTGTTAACTGCTGGTCGCCCCTGACGAGATTGGTCGCCCCTGACGAGATTCCACCATGAGAGAATCGAAACTTCACTTTAAATGCCCATCATTGTAAGTGATGTCGGGCAATGTCCCACGCAAATTTATCTTCAGAAATTTTCGAACTTTTCAGAAGTTTTTAGTATTATCTCGGTTCCCTCGAAGTTCATATAATTTGAACGGCCCTTCTGAGGGCCACTATTAGCGCAAGGAACTCGATAATACATAGAAAATGCCCCCGAAAAAGCGGAAGCTCATAGGCCGCACGAGTAACAATACACGTGCGAAACAGATTTGTCGTGATAACGAAACTGACGAACAGCGCCAGTTGCGGCTGGATGCCGTTCGCCAGTCGACGGCCCTTTCCAGGGCGTCAGAAACTGACGAACAGAGCCAGTTGCGGCTGGATGCCGTTCGCCAGTCGACGGCCCTTTCCAGGGCGTCAGAAACTCACGAACAGCGCCAGTTGCGGCTCGACGCCCTTCGCCAGTCGACGGTCCTTTCCAGGGCATCAGAAACTGACGAACAGAGCCAGTTGCGGCTGGATGCCGATCGCCAGTCGACGGCCCTTTCCAGGGTGTCAGAAACTGACGAACAGAGCCAGTTGCGGCTGGATGCCGATCGCCAGTCGACGGCCCTTTCCAGGGTGTCAGAAACTGACGAACAGAGACAGTTGCGGCTGGATGCCGTTCGCCAGTCGACGGCCCTTTCCAGGGCGTCAGAAACTCACGAACAGCGCCAGTTGCGGCTCGATGCCCTTCGCCAGTCGACGGCTCTTTCCAGGGCGTCAGAAACGGTTGCACAAACGGAATTGCGTCGACGAAACGACCGAGTCGCTACTGCAAATGCCACAGAAGAACAGCAACGTCTCAACGTTATTAGTTGGGGAAAAGCAGCCATGAATTACAATCCATCCATCGATTATACATCTCACGACTCTCTCCGAGTTGGCCAATTGATGGTTGTTTGTGAGCACTGCTCTGCTTTGAGGTGGCCCACCGAACCCTTAGGTTTCTGCTGTTCTCGTGGGAAGGTCTCCCTTCCGATTCGCCCAGACCCACCACAGCCCCTGAGAGGCCTACTTAGTGGCGATTTACCAGACTCGGAACATTTCCTCCACAACATCCGCCGATATAATTCGGCTTTCCAAATGACATCGTTTGGAGCTAATGTAATAACCGAAGGTGGTTTTATGCCAACATTCAAGGTTCAGGGCCAGATCTATCACATAATTGGCTCGCTCCTACCTACAGCCGAACAACAACCCCGATTTTTGCAAGTCTACTTCATCGATGACCACCATGACCAGGCAAACCTTCGAGCATCCGATAACCTTAAACCTCATCTGATCATCGCAATCCAAGACATGTTGCACGCGCACAACTCTTACATTACTAGCTTCAAGTATGCCATTGAGTCTAATCCCGGTCCGAATCTCGATGTTGTCATCAATGCTGATAAAAAGCCTTCAGATGCACACCGTGGCAGGTTCAATGCCCCAGCTTGCAATGAACTTGCAGTGGTCATGACCGGGCAAGAACATGGAGCGCGAGACATAGTAATTAAGTCCCGTGATAACTCAATCAGGAGGATTTGCGAGACACACAGGTCATATGACCCTCTACAGTACCCTCTAATGTGTGTGCGTGGTGAAGATGGCTATCGCTTGGGGATCCAACATGCTGTCGGTCGAAAGAATGTCTCGTGCAATGATTTATATGCTTACTATTTCATGGTAAGGAGCAATTCTTTCAACCACTTACATCGGAGTAGGAATCTGTTCAATCAGTTTGCTGTCGACATGTATGCTAAGGTTGAATCTGAGAGACTATTTTACATTCGTTCACACCAGCGTGAATTACGAGCAGATTCCTACATTCATCTCCGAGACAGCATCAATAACGATCAGACAGAAGGCCATGGTCAACTTTGTATACTTCCGTCATCATTCACGGGAAGTCCACGATATATGCAAGAGAAGACACAGGACGCCTTGACGTATGTGAAGAATCTCTTTGTCACGTTTACATGTAATCCCAAATGGGAGGAGGTCAAGAGAGAGTTGTTCGAGGGCCAGGCACCAAGGGACAGACATGATGTGGTTGCCCGTGTTTTCCGCCTGAAACTTCAGAAACTCGTGTTTCTGGTGAAGAAATGTCATATATTCGGGCAATCATTATGTGACATGTACACCATTGAGTGGCAGAAGAGGGGCCTCCCCCACTCACATCCTCATATGGTTACAGGATAAGATTCATGCAGACCAGATAGATAACATCATCTCGGCTGAATTGCCTGATCCCGAGCAAGACCAAACACTGTATGATTTTGTAAAGACGCATATGGTCCACGGACCATGCGGGCGGATCAATCCCAACTCGCCTTGCATGAAAGATGGCAAGTGCTCGAAGCGATATCCGAGACAGTTTTTAGCAGAGACCCAGACATCTAATGAAGGTTACCCTCTCTACAGGAGGCGTTCACCAGAAGATGGCGGTTTCACTGCTAAAATAAGAATGAGAACTGGTGGAGACTTCGAAATCGACAACAGGTGGATTGTCCCTCATTGTCCTCTTCTGACGAAGTTATTCGATGCACATATTAATGTTGAATTTTGCAGCTCTGTCAAGTCCATTAAATATGTGTGCAAGTATATAAATAAGGGTTCAGATGCTGCCATGTTCGCATTACGAGACTCGAATGATGAGGTCAGCCAGTTTCAAATGGGCAGATATCTTAGCACAAGCGAGGCGTTCTGGAGAATATTTGATTTTCCTATCCATGACCGTCATCCTACAGTAGTTCGCCTCGCTGTCCATCTCGAAAATGGTCAGAGGGTGTATTTCACTGAGAATAATGCCCAGCAAGTAGCTGCTGCTCCACCAAAGGAAACGAGTTTAACATCTTTTTTCACGACATGTCAAAATGATGAGTTTGCTCGGAGTCTTCTCTACGTTGAAATGCCCGCATACTACACATGGGCGAACAACAGATGGTCCAGGCGGAAGCGGGGTTCACCAGTTGATGGACTGGTTGGTGTCTTCAAGGACACGGCCCTGGGCAGACTGTACACGGTACACCCATCTCAGCATGAATGTTTTTATTTGAGGGTGCTCCTCTTGGAAGTTCGGGGTCCTGAATCTTTTGAAAGTCTGAGAACCATTGATGGTGAGGTATGCACGACTTTCCGCCAGTCTGCTCTCCAAAGAGGCCTTATTGAAGACGACAGACAATGGGAAGGAACTCTATCCGAGGCTTCTGTTTCAAGAACGCCGAGGTGTATGCGTAGCCTCTTTGCTGTTCTGTTGCAGATGTGTGGAGTCTCAGATCCCAATGGTCTCTGGATGCAATTCAGAGAGGATATGTCTGAAGACTTCCGCTGGAGACAGCAGAGGCTCAACCCAGATGTTGAGGTCGCCTTCAATGAAGATATCTTCAATCAAGCTCTCGTGGCTATTGAAAACAAGATTCTAGCCCATGGAGGCCTTGAATTACACACTTTCGGACTTCCCCGAACTACCAGGATTGAAACTCTTCAACAACCAAGAGAAATACTTAGAGAGATGACATATGATAGAGATATCCTTGCTGATGTCATCGCTTCAAGTGAAGCGAAACTATTGCCAGAACAGCGGCATGTTTTTGACACAATTATGGGTTCTGTAAACGGTGCCGGTGGTATATTCTTCTTAGATGCGCCAGGTGGTACTGGTAAAACGTTTCTGATAAACTTAATTCTTGCCAGGATTCGGATTCAGGGGAAAATTGTCATTGCAGTTGCGTCATCTGGGATCGCTGCGACATTGCTCCCGGGTGGTAGGACTGCTCACTCGGCATTCAAACTCCCGCTGAACTTAACAGTGAATGACCTGGCGACGTGCAATATAGCAAAAGGTACAGGGCTTGCGCGTCTACTCCGCAGTTGTGTAATGATTGTTTGGGATGAGTGCACCATGTCTCACAAACATGCTTTCGAAGCTCTGGACAGGACATTGCAGGACATTCGTGAGTGTAATGCGATCATGGGCGGTGTAACCTTGCTCCTGTCCGGAGACTTCAGACAAACGCTCCCTGTTATCCCTCGGGGAACGAGGGCTGACATGGTCCGCGCATCTCTCAGGTCGTCTTATCTTTGGCGGAGTGTTCGCTCTCTGCACCTGACAACCAACATGAGAGCCCATTCATATAACGACGAGATGGCCACCTCATTTGCAAGTGATTTGCTTCACATTGGAAATGGCGAATTTCATGGTAGCATAAATTTATCTGAATGCACCGACTGTTGTTGTGTCGGAAGTTGTGATGCATTGATTGGGGCAGTTTTCGGTGATCTGGTCAGCAACATGAGTGATTCCACCTGGCTATGTGAGAGAGCAATTCTCGCTCCTAAGAATGACACCGTTGACGCAATCAATCGTAAGATGCTGGCAATGGTACCTGGAGAGATCCGTGCATCCAACTCTATAGATTCAATCCCAGATCCAAATGACGTGGTCAACTACCCTACCGAATTTCTCAATTCTTTGAGTCCCACTGGTATGCCACCGCACGAGCTTTTCCTGAAAGAGGGTGTTCCTATCATGTTGTTGAGGAATATGGAACCCCCGAAACTCTGCAATGGCACCAGGCTCCTTATCAGGAAAATAATGCCTCATCTTATTGAGGCCGAGATTTTGACCGGGTGCGGCAAGGGTGAATATGTGTTCATCCCAAGAATTCCCTTGATACCTACAGACAGCCCAATTGAGTTCCGAAGGCTGCAGTTCCCGGTTAAGCTAAGTTTTGCTATGACAATTAATAAGTCACAAGGCCAAACACTTAAAGTAGCCGGGTTGCAACTGGAGGAACCATGTTTCTCTCATGGTCAACTTTATGTTGCCATGTCACGAGTTGGTTGGCCAGGTAACTTGCACATCAATGCACCTGACAATGCAACAATCAATGTCGTGTACAGGGAGGACCTCGGGTTATCAGATATTGGTATGTGATCAGAGTGCTGGGCATGCCAACTAACCTCTCTTCGTGACATGATGTTACTCCATGATATTGTGTATATAGTTCA
The DNA here is from genome assembly GCA_032622095.1 of Siphonodentalium dalli. Classification (NCBI taxonomy): domain Eukaryota; kingdom Metazoa; phylum Mollusca; class Scaphopoda; order Gadilida; family Siphonodentaliidae; genus Siphonodentalium; species Siphonodentalium dalli. The sequence goes on from CP136067.1 coordinate 38,869,528, forward strand.
TTTAATTTATTGATCTCAGGAAATGTTCTTCGGTGATCGGTCGCCGGGCCGGAGAACATGTATATGTCCATTGTGTACATACTACTTATTCATTCATTTATTGGTCTCATTTGAAGTTCTTCGGTGATTGGTCGCCAGGCCGATGAACATGTATAATATTGCCATTGCGTGCATATTATTTATTCATTCAATTCATTTATCCCATGTGAAGTTCTTCGGTGATTGGTCGCCAGACCGATGAACATGTATATTGATGTACATTTTGTACATAATATTTATTTAATTTATTGATCTGATCAGAGTGCTGGGCATGCCAACTAACCTATTCTTCGTGACATTTGATGTTACTCCATGATCTTGTGTATATAGTTGATTTAATTTATTGATCTCAGGAAATGTTCTTCGGTGATCGGTCGCCGGGCCGGAGAACATGTATATTGATGTACATTTTGTATATACTATTTATTTAATTTATTGATCTAATGCTGCCACTGTCGGTCCCAAGCCCGAACAACATTCAGGCCTTTGTTGTGATTTTAACTAGCTAAACTCTCTACCAACTAACACAGAGGCCCGAATCGAAGCAGAGGGGATCACACTTAAGCTATTATTACGGACGATTGCAAATCACCCGTCAAATGTGACATAGGTTTACGTTTGGTGGCAACGATGAGAACCCTGTATAATGGTGTCGAAAATGACCTAGATCATATCCGATCTCTTATATTTTGAGCAATAGCCCGGACAACGTCGGGCACATCAGCTAGTCTACTATATATTTTGAGACTTCCGTATATATATATATATGTATATAAATATATATATATATATATATATATATATATATATATATATATATCCTTTATAGACTCAAAAACGGCTCCACTGATTGAGTCCAAACTTCATATCTAAGGGTAAAAAGCCACGGGGAGTGTCATCAGACCATTCGCGAGCCACTCCTTCACCCTTCAACTGCCACCGTCGTTGGAATTCATGGGTTAATCGTGTGACGATTAAAGAGCGTTCGTATCTGCAGCGTCGTTAAAGAGCGTTTATATACACGACAAGTATAAATACGGCTCAATCGACCGTCTCGGAAACTGGGGATTTCGTACTTAGGGGTTCCAAGGGGCGGGGGGATTTTCGTCGGGTCAGTTTGTCCGCCCGAGGTGACCTTGAAACAGGTACCCACAAATGACATTGGGTAATATCTCGGTAGTCAGCGGTGACATCGATGTGAAAATGTTTATGTATGGTCAACTCGGGTAGGAAATATTTTTGTGGGGTTATTTTGTCCACCCAAGATGACCTTGACACGGGTACCCGCAAATGACCTTGGGCGATATTTCGGGCATCAGCGGTGGCAGAGACGTACGGGATTACCTTGAAAAACAAAAAATAATGGATCGACCAGATCGACCAAAGCCATGGGACCAATGCCGCCAGTGGCGGGCTGATTTGCTAGTATCATATATTTGTAAATGTTTTAAGAAGGCAATTTAAACAACTGGGGGAGGCAAATTGGCATTCCAAATACTAATTAACACTTGAAATCCTGACATGTGGCACCCCAAATGTCAATATAACATTTGATTTTACCATCTTTACTTGAATTAGGTGAGTTCAAAAATACTCTATTTCCATGCATATAAATACAATTATACATAATCATTGGGGAATTTGTAAAAAATTATACTGTATAATACACAAGCATATGGATACTAGAAGATAGCGGCACCTACTAGTACTTCAGCATGTCCAATATCACACCTACCAGTATATACCGGGTATACTGCGAATTGACTTCTTTAAAAATATTGGCCATCATACAGCCATTTTTCGTCAATGAAACAACGTTCGCATTTTTATTGAACTGACATCTGAATTCATGTTACCTTGGATGACCTCTTCAAAGCTCACAAAATTGGTTTGTAAGTTCTTAAGAGGTTTCTAATCCTAGCAGACAGACACTTATATTATGTACAGCTATACTTACAAGTGATTGACCACCTCCAGTGTGGTCTCACCCCAGTAACATATAATACAGCGGTAATGTTACCTCTTCAACGCTGCACGGTCACACCACGATGCATGCGGTCAGGGTTCGCGAAACTGTGTTGATTTTTATGGAAAATATACTAAGCAAACTTGGTGTTATTTATCGCTCCGCGTACCTATTTTTCCATGTACCTAAGACTAAGTCAAGCCATGTTCCATGTGTGAGGTACAGCTATACTCAGGGTAATTGGCCACCTCTTAGTGTAGTGTCCCCCCATTAATACTGCAGTATTAAAGTTATAAAACACAGCAACCCCCAACACCTCGGTAAGGTTCCAGTTTCAACACTGAATGTACTGCGGTTACACCCCATATGCATGTTCTCACGGTTCGCATGCATGAATATCCATATATCTGTGGAACGGATGGACTTCGTTATATAGTATTCCATCTATAGGACATGGGAACGCTTGATGGAAAAATTGTATTGTATATAGGGGGTTAAATGTTGCACACCAAGAACTTTGAAGTTGCCGACATTGTTTCGGCTGTCAATTTATAAACTTCACCCATCGCCTGTTGTCAGGTTGCATTGATTGGCATTTACACAAACAGGCAAGGAAATACAATTTAGTGATTCATCTTATTCATGCATATATAAGTTCATTTAACGAGATCCTTGTGGTTGTATTAATTTTCAACTTTTGGTGTGATATCTTTTGGTGTATCATAACCGCATGGTACTGTAGCTCCACAGCAGTAAACGTCGTGATACTGTGGTGGATATCATATAAACATATACTGCCGGTAATACTGCGGTCATTACGTGGTATCACCCCGTTTTTAAGGTCAATTATTTTGAGGATAGCGCAGGGAAGAATCCAGAGATTTTTTGGGGACACCTGTTCTGCATTTGAGAATGTTCCTATATAAATTGGGACATTAGCCATTTTATGACAAGAGCTGCACTAGTGCGGCATTAAAGATCCTATGCCATTTCATTCTCTTATATATGCAAGTCTTCCGCATAAGAAAATGCACTGGCTTACAACGTCAAGATAAAAGCCAATGTATTCTCTTATATATGCGAGGCTCCTTAGATGGAAGACTCGCATATACCGTATAAGAGAATGCATTGGCACAGGAATTTTGCTAAATTTCAAGAAGCCCCAGTCATGAAAGGGTTAAAACATTCCTCACTGCACACTTGATTATGGAAATAAAGGCTCTATATCAACTGAATATTGATGATTTGCATTGCATGTTGTTGAATTATAATAGAAGATTTCCTTCAAAATATAGAAAATTCAGCTTTAATAAAGACTATTCACTTGCAATTTGGGGACATTTAGGCCTCCAGAGTTTGGGCGCCCAAACCTGTAACAGGTATCAAAACAGCCCTGGATCCTTCCATGGGATAGCGGTATATACATGTATTGGTGACAATGTACCAATATTCATCTGCATGGTAGCTATATAGATTATTCACTCACCACTGGTATTTTGATGAACACACTTCTTCCAGTAATATTTCACCTGTCATGTGTTCATTACCACATGTCTAGCAAGACATGACCGACGCTTAGACTAATCATGGGCAAAGTAAATCTTCATCTTCAGATGTTGAAGACGACAGGGCATCCACCATGGCTAATGAATATGGCATTACTGTAATTGAAGAAAAATATGCTGCATAAATTATACATGTATGTGATATGGATACATGTATTTTTATAATTTGCAAACATATTTATAAACAAAGTGTAAAGTTCATTCTTCCAACAATGTGAGCGTCTTCGGCGATTCAGACGACCATGATTCAATCGTAAGTGGAGGAATCGGGCCTGATAAAATCATGGATAGTTTGTTCACACGATTACGATGTCATCGCAGAGGAGTATATTATCGGCGGTTAACCGCGTGATTAACTACCCTGTGATCTTTCCATTTACTTTGTATGATTTTTACGAACACACAAAGTTCTGTGATTCCATCACAGGTGGAGGTAACCAAGAATTAGGATATGCTACAATTTCGCATCTAAAATCAAACATTGCTTGATATTACTTTTTTCACTTGCGATCATGTCGTGAGCATGCATGCGCAGTCCAACACATGCACACGATGGAAATATTTCCACTTACGATTGAATCATGGTCATATGAATGTTCACTTAGTGAACGTTCAGAACTTCAGATGACACGTTACAATCGTAAGTGGAGGAATTGGGACCGACGAGATCGTGGATAGTATGTTCACATGATTACGATGTCGTCGTACATGATGAAATCGTAGGTTGTTCGTAAAGCATGTTATTGACTACCCTGCGATCTTTCCAGCCACGATTTTTACCTACACACGACTGATTATGTCACAAATGGAAGATAACCAAGGATACGCTACGATTTTGCAACTAAAATCAAACAGTGCTTGATATTATGTTTTTATCTAAGATTTTGACGTGAGCATGCGCATTCCAACTATCGGTTACTTCCTACGACGGACATATTTCCACTTACGATTGTATCGTGGTCGCCTGAACAATCACTTAGCGTTTAATTGACAATAATGAGATTGTGTTTGTGGGAATTATATCACTGTATCAGATTGACATTTGTTAGAATAATGCTATGAAGTATAACTGACAATTGCCTTATAAGTTATATTATAAGCTATATTTTCAATAAATGGGACCTTTTTGTTTTCCAACTGACTATTGTCATATTAATATGTTAATGTGACAAAATGTCGACCGATAAAACACAGCATTTATGCCATAATTTGATTTTGCAAACTAAAATAGCCATTCCCGGATAGTATTACGTTTATGTAGCATAGAATTTAGGCCCAATTTATAACTCAATAAAAATCGTTTTTGCAATTTTGTATACAGTTGAGAATACTGTGTAAGTGTACGTTGGTATATGAATCATAAAGGCAGTATAATCATAGTCCATCAGATGTTACTATGTTGTCATGACAAATCATCATTATGACTATCCGATCATCGTATTCTAATTTTTGTTTACATATTTCACCGACAGTAAAATTCACGATAATTTAATTTGAAGAACGTGAATAAATCACGCAATTTTAATCGTAGTTCAATTAAGTATATCACTCGTAACAGCATCGTCGTAAAGAGAAAACACTTCAACATTTACTAATTAGCTTCACTTACCTGAATAATAGTTTAAATATATCAAGTGTCTGACCGTAAAAATTGTCAAAATGGAGAAACAAAACCTCGTGAATGAGTCATGACCTCCAGCTGCCGGCGGTATGTAAAAGATCAGGAACGAACGGATGGTGTTTTAGCGGAACGAAATTAAATCAAGTACTATACCGCGAAAATAGTTAATAAGCTCAATGAAACAATAAATTGATAAGACCACCGCCAACAGGGACGTGAAAACAGTGTGAATGGGGTGTCTATACCGCCAACTTTGGTCAAAATTTATTTGCGCTTAAGTGATAATCATTTGCGCTTAAGCGCAAATACCAAACACTCCCTTACTTCCCTCTGATTGTGAATGATGGAGTCCATCTCATAATATATTTGTATGGTCCCATAGTAGTAGCCCGGTGAATGATGGAGTCCATCTCATAATATATTATTATGGGCCCATAGTAGTAGCCCCATACAGACTCAAAATTTTAAGAAAAAACATATTTCCATATGCATATCAGCATATCTGTCGCTGGTGTCCCAAGAATTGGTGCCTCACTCCCAGAGCTCTAGTATATTTGATTAAAGGGACATCTCCTGCACATATATATACCATTTCCATGGCCATAAAAGTGGAATTAGGGGTTAATGGAGGCTTGCTTCCTGCATGTGGTGTACTTATTGACTTGAAATAGGGGAAAACAACCCTATTTTCATATTATCAGCATCCCTGTCCCCAATAATTTGTGTCTCCATCTCAGAGATGTAGCATATTTTATAAAAGAGACATATCCTGCACAGATCTATACCATTTGCATGGTCATAAAAGGTATCTAGGGATTACTGGGGATTGCTTCCCTCATATGGTGGGCCTATATAGACTTGAGTGATGTGTTTAGGCCTGTGCCATTTAAAATTAATTCAGGGGGGATCAATGCATGTTAATTTTTATTTGCGCTTAAGCGCAAATGATTTACGCTTAAGCATAAATGATTTGCGCTTAAGCGTAAATGATTTGTGCTTAACCGCACATGATTTACGCTTAAGCTTAAATATTTGCGCTTAAGCCCAAATGATAGAGGTTATTTGTGCTTAAGCGCAAATATGTGTGTTTGAGCACGAATATTTGCGCTTTAGCATAAATAAATAATAAATGTGAAAAGGACCTCCCATATATATGACCATATATATTACTTGAATCGCTCACCACGTTGTTGAAAGAAATAGGTTTGTGTAACCATTGTTTATTTGTTTAACCCTTCCATGGCGGGAGTTGCGCTGGTGCAGCATTACAGACCATGTGCCAGAGCATTCTCTTATATATGTGAGTCATCCATATGGAGCCTCGCATCATATATAAGAGAATGCACTGGCTTACAAGGACATCTTTGCCAATAAACTAAACATTTCTCAGGTTATTGCATGCACTTTTAATACACAGGGCAAGGTAGATTACATTATGTTTTGGGGTATTTTACTTAAAATATTCTGTGGAAACTACATAAAAGCAATATTGTATGCATCCATGTATAGCCAAATGAAATTAAACTATGGATATGTTATTGTTTATTTCATCAGAGACATGTATTCTTTTGAGAAATAGCCTTATATATGTTATAAACATGCAAATAGTGGCTTCATTTGGGCTTTCTATCATAATTTAGAGAGTCAAAGCTGAAGATATTCCCTTATTTCAAATTTATAACATGCCCAGCCAGCTGAAATGGGGTATCAAACCTCAAATGGCAGTATTTCTTATCAGATGGACATCTCTGCCAATACATTAAGCATTTCTCATGGTCATTGCATATATTTTAATATACAGGGAAAGGTAGAAAACATGTTTATTTCATCAGAGACATGTATTCTGTTGAGGAATAGCCTTATATATGTTATAAACATGCAAATAGTGGCTTCATTTGGGCTTTCTTCCATAATTTAGAGAGTCAAAGCTGAAGAGATTCCCTTATTTCAAATTTATAACATGCCAAGCCAGCTGAAATGGTGTATCAAACCTTAAATGGCAGTATTTCTTATCAGATGGACATCTCTACTAATAAATTAAACATTTATCATGGTCATTGCATGCATTTTAATGTACAGGGCAAGGTAGAAAACATCATTTGATGGATATTTTGCTCAAAATAGTCTGTGGATACTACATAAAAGCAACATTGTATGCATCCCTGTATAGCCAAATGAAATTAAACTATGGATATTTTATTGTTTATTTCATCAGAGACATGTATTCTGTTGAGATATAACATTATATATCTTATACACATGCAAATAGTGGCCTCATTTGGGCTTTCTTCCATAATTTGGAGAGTCAAAGCTGAATAGATTCCCTTATTTCAAATTTATAAGATGTCAAGCCAGCTGAAATGGTGTATCAAACCTCAGATGGCAGTATTTCTTATCAGATGGACAACTCTACTAATAAATTAAACATTTCTCATGGTCATTGCATGCATTTTAATGTACAGGGCAAGGTAGAAAACATCATTTGATGGATATTTTACTTAAAATAGTCTGTGGAAACTACCTAAAAGCAATATAGTATGCATCCATGTATAGCCAAATGAAATTTAGCTATGGATATTTTATTGTTTATTTCACCAGAGACATGCATTCTGCTGAAATATAGCCGTATTCATGTTTTAAACATGCAAATAATGGCTTCATTGGGCTTCCTTTCATCATTTAGAGAGTCAAATATGAAGAAATTCCATTAGTTCTAAGATACCATGCCCCCTGAAATGGTGTCTCAGACCTAAAATGTTAGTACTTCTATCTTCATCTTATCAGATGAACATATCTGCCAATAAATACAAATTTCTTATGGTCATTGCATGCACTTTTGTGTTAAAAGCAAAGTAGAATACATCATTTGATGGATATTTTACTTAAAATAGTCTGGAAACTACATAAAAGCCATATTGTTTTATAGAGACATGCATTCTGCTAAGATACAGTCTTTTTCGTGTTATAAACAAGCAATATGTGGCTTCATTGGGCTTCCTTTCATCATTCAAGAGAGTCAACTCTGAGGAAATTCCCTTGGTTTCAAATTTGTAGCATCTTCCAACCTTATAGGAAGGGGTGTCTGCCAGCTTGAGGTACCAGTTTAAATGGTTCAATGCAAGTGGGCATCAGAGAGGTTTGTCTAGTTCTGGGGGGGGGAGATATACCGTCAACTGCTTGAGATTTCAAGGGACGACCTCCTCAATGGAACCCACTATAATGTGCCAAAATTATTTTAATAAAATTTATATTGGTCACCATCCACTAAGAACATTGAGAAATAGATAAAAACTTACTGACAGTTCTCCAATAACAAGATTACATCTGATTGTTATGTAAACATAACTGTTACAGTGATTTGTCAACAAAAGTATATAATCCTAGCTGTAGTATTAGTTCAAATATTTAAGTATGAATATGATTTTCAGAATATTTAATCAACATGTTGGACCTTTTCCAATGTTTACCATAAAGTTTTGATCACAATTGTGCTCCCATTGGACTTTAACAGTTATTCCAATACAGCAGTAATTTTTACATAACAATTAGTTCTTGGTTTAGAAATATTTTCTATTATTTCTTTAAATATTTCTTAAGGTAGAAAAACAATCTTGAAACAAGAAATATATATTATATTTTTGAAGCCATTTTCTTAGTAAGGAAATTGTTTCTCAAACGAAATAATTATTTCTTAATTGTTTCTTGTTTCAAGACTAAAATATATCTTATTTGAGAAAACTATCTCTTGTCTGGTGTGAGTTTCTTAAATGTTCTTGATGTAGCAGACTTTAGGGGTATATTTCTCAAAATAAGATTTATTTTCCTGTTTCAGGAAATTGTTTTTCTTGTTTCAAGTAACTATTTCTTATTAAGAAATTATTTTTGGCAGTGTATACACTGACTGTCAAGCCGAAGTTAGTCAATGGGAAAGGCTCACAGAAACTTGCCTTCAGTTGCGGCTTTCAGCCTGCACCAAATGCTCAGAGATATTTCGACATTCGATGGTACATTGACGGCGACATTCACAGGGATCTGGAGGCAATTCCAACAATAGACCTCGATAGACAAGGACTCCTCTACGAAGATCACTGGCGACAGAGAGCTAATACAATTGGTTTCAATGTGAGTTGCTTATCATGCTAAGAAACAACAATTTCTTGCGACATGGACTGACCATTTTATTGTTCATGATAAACAAACCAACACACGTACACCAGTAAGCACGAACTCACATGAACTATTGAAACAAAATCATCGTATGCAGGTAGAGGACAGAAATAATACATGCGAAAAGATGGAATTTATTTACAAGAAAATCGAATGTTAAATGCACACTGCTGAGTCTAGACTTCTGTGCGAGTTAAGCGATATGTATAACATACACATCTACACCACATCTGATAATCACATATGTATATATGTTAGGCTTATTTATGGTTACGTCAGTTCCCTTCTGAATTAGCATACACACAAAAGGTCCCAATACATGCCGAATACGGTGCTTTTATCCTGCGGTTTGAATACCTCACTGGCCGCCAATGGAACCACCTATTTTTGAAAGTATTGAGCTATTTCCTGAATTATAGGTCTTGAATAAGTTAGATTTTGTTATCATTATCTGATCGATGACCCAACTACAATTGATAATACTCATTTGTGGATCCTTTTCATTCTGCTATGACCTTAATACATGAACAAAATAATCCACGCCTCACTAACTGGTGGTGGGTCAGTTTTCCTCGACTGCTAGTGGGTACAATTGGGCTTGTTTTGCTGTCAATACGTGTTTAAACTTTATTATAATGTTACTGAAAATGCCCAAATAGAAGAGAAAAACACTCTGTATTCCATTCCATATTGGCTGGTTGAGTCAATATCAAAATTGAACATTTTCGTATTTCCACCTACATATTTGCTAATAAGTAGAACACCAGAACAAAAAGCAAGGCTGTATCCAAGCTTTCACATCTGGTTGTACGGTAATATTAGTCACGATTTCTCCAAATTTAGTCGCAAAAATAGCCTTTTCATGTTATCACCAATCCATTGGCTTTAAAAGTAAATAACATCGAATGATACCGAAAGTTTAAAAGCAGAAAGCAATGCTGTATTCAAAGCCTCATTAGCTGGTTATCGTGCCAATTTTATTCATTCTTTTTTCTTTTATTTCTCTCAAAATTTAATTACAAAAATTCAGTTTTTACATTTTAACAACATATTTGCTTTAAAAGTAGATATATGCCATATACATATGCCCAGATGAAATGAACTGGCTGGCACATAGAGTCCGGGAGCTAAATCAATGTTATATTCCAAGCACCACTATCTAATCCTTGAGTAATAATAGTAATGTTTCCTCAAAAGATTTGTTTATTATTTTCACCAACAATTTGATTTGAATGTAAATTTTATAGCATCCATATATACTTAACTAGTATTGTATGACAATACAATCACTGGATGAAGAGCAACATTGCTACCTATATCAATTCAATTCCTTAACAAGCTGCTGTAAAACGTAATGTTGCAAGCTGGAAAATGTAACCATATTCCGGCAATTCACTGATGGTGCTTTACAACAGTTTTAATTTTCAACCCGGTCCAAAAATTTAGAATAACACATCGGAATTCCTCAAACAGATGCTTGCGAGCATGCAACTTTAACAAACGTATCGCCATTGATATGATTAAAAAGGAGGATATATATTTCGAAAACGACATCACATGCGCCTAAACCGATTCCTAAAATACCAAATCCAACCGTTCGAGATAATGCTATGTTTACAAATCTGGGACACAATTCAAGGATAAAACTCAGCACCTGCTGCACATGGATATAGTTTTCTGCCGGAAATAAACACATAGTCGATTCCATAGACAGAATTTATCAATGAAGAACCCACATTTTATACAAAACTTATAACTCTATCGACATATCTAACGCTAACCTGCTCAAATCATTGGCATATTTTAATCAAACTCTCCATCATTACTATTATTTTAGCAAAATAACTTCAACTAACTGTTGCTTTGACAATTTACTCATTTACCGCCGGGTTATCACATACTGAACATTCGGAGTAATGGTCGGTTCATGCAGTTGTATCCACTGCTTAATCGGATTAAAGTATGCGATTAAATAAATAACAACTTGTCAAAATAACTGAAAACCAAGCGACATTAAAGAAATATAATCCTGAACAAAATATTGCTATTTTCTTTCACTATACCGATTATACATATTTATTACACTGCTATGAGCGATTTCAATTGACAACGCTGTTAATTAAAAGTGGCAATGTCACTAGTGAATTATGTCATTTCCCGCGACGTCATTGACGTTACGTCGCTTACTGATCTACACTCAATTTTCGACGGTTGATCTCTTTCCACATCAGGACATTTATGCATTAATTATGTGTGTTTTAATCATATTTGGCGAACTTATTGTATTAATGCAGAAGTGTAATAAATAGAGTAATCAATTAGTTCCGAGAATTACGTTCAATAATTCGCTCGAGGCGAAGTACGTTTGGGTAAGAAACTCGTGCACTATAGCGCGCTCGTATCTTACCGACGTCTCTCGTGACTTATTTAACTTAATTTTCGGAACATATTGCTTACTCTCTATTTATAATATCCATTTTGTCCATTATAATCTAATATTCTGTCGCTAATATTATTTTTATAACGATAACAAAATAATTCCGAAATTAGCCGAAGATTTTGTTTTGTAGTCGAAGTCATGTGATAGGTGCAATCACGTTATTGTCACACGTGAACAGAAGTATAATCACATGATCGATCGCGTGCTACCCCTCTGACAACGCATATAGATGCGCAACGATAGCCTATATCGAGGGTCTCATGCAGAAAGGGGTGTAACTCAATACTAACAAAGAAGGGAGATAACCCCTTTCAGTATGAGACCCTCGATATAAAGTCTACACGCGCAAAGCGATCATGAATTGATCGCGGCTTTTGAAGTTTGCCGCGTTATGGAGACAACACTGCGAATGCAACAACTTCGCCTAAATACGCCGCAGTTCTCATAATAAAATGTCTTTAGCGAACTAAATGATAGGTCAGTTCGATGATCTGAGCAGTACTATGAACAACGACTCTATTATGTTCCAGGTCAAATGCGGCATTCGGGTCAGACACCACAAGACAGGACTGTCATCACCATGGATATACAGCCAAGAGTTCTTTGCGGGTGTCGAGGTGAGACGATAAAACATAAATAAAACGGTAGTCAGTGTTATACCCCCGTGTGTCGCCGGATATAGTAGGTTCAACGCCCCATTGAGAGGGGTGAGGGGCCCCTGAAGTGGCACCCTGTTTTCCACGGAGTGCGTCCCATGGGGCAGTGTAGGAATCCTGCTCTACACTGTTGTTGTTTGATTTGTCAGTGTAACGGACGAGCGTTGACGCAATGAACATTATATGCTTTATGTAGTCAGCAGAGACAGTGAGTTGTGGAATTATAATATTGTGTAATCAAATTACGAATGCAACTCAGCAAAGCTTCTGTCTCGCTAACTCCCAAAGTATTATGTTGCACCAACTACGCATTAACCATTAACACGCTTTACCAATCATAAGCAATCAAATTGGTGAAGTGGCGTTTGTAATATATCTAAATTGTTAAATTACGTCCTGCTATATTCAATTTAATCCACTTCATCGATTAATGTAAGGTCAAATCTAACAACAATGAGCAAACATGATTTTGCGAAATATCCCATATTAACGATAAGAAAACAGTTGGTGCTCGTCCCCCAGTTCCGTACGTCGCGTTATCTGCTATCGTTTTATGAAGAAATGTTGATACCAGCCCTGGGACAATTACGATAAACATTGCGACAGAAGATAAGTTTCAGAATCATACATTTCAACAATAATATACAGTAGTAGGTCAGAAGATAACAGACAAGAAGATCACTCCAATGAGATATTATCCAATAAATATATACAAATGCCGCATCTTGGAATCAGCCGTTTTCAACCAAACTGAAAAGTAAATACATCTCGGTGGACAATCGCGCTATTCTACCAAAGTTTGTTATAGCACAACTCTGTGAAGGAAAATTGTTGGTAAACTGGATGGACTAAGTCACAATGTCCGTGTCCTTCCGTCTGTCCGCCCGTCCGTCCGGGAATATATACATGTATATCTCTCAGTCATGCATGAGATATTGGATCTGAATGGAGGCTCGCCACGTTGCTTGCTTCGAAAGCGGACTTTGATGCTCTTCGCGTTTTACGCTCTAGAGTTATCTAGAACTATAGGTTGTATGTCCGGCCTTGCATATACCCAAGACAAAATATATTGAAACTCAATACACTTGTGTATGGTGCTTCGACATAAGGAGTGCTTTCAAAGGAGATAAACATGATTTTGCAATAATGCCCGCATTTCAGATTGCCACAGTCAGTTGGGGTATGCCAGTACTCGTTGCACATCCTCTTGCAAAAACAGTTAGATTAGGCGATAATTTTATCACAATAATCAACCACGATTAAATGTTCTGTTTTACATGTAAATCAGCGATGACGTGACAAAAACATTAACTAGTACATTGTGAAATAGTGGATGCCATTTTGCCTCTCTATGCCAGCGTTAACAGACTTGTTCTGAATATATATTCGAATGGCTTTTTCAGATAATAGGAAGTCGAATAAGGACATTAACAGAAGGCGAAGGTGGTGTATATTTCTCATTCCAACTGACAGTGCCATTCGGTTGTCCAGGCGCCATAACAGACAACAGCGCATCATGTGGAATGAAATTCGACGTACATACAGCTGCGAATGGCCTCATTAATGGGGACCCATGTGATTCTGATTTATCTGCCGAACAATTTTGCGGTGTTGAATTCAAAAGCAACGAGTGGTCTACCCCTCGCAGGCTCCTCATCAAAGCTGAGAGTAACTCATTGTTCGACAGTCGTCGTGTTCGATCACAATACGTTAAGCTAAAACTGCCGGATCTGTTCAGCGCTCACCCGATTTGGAATGGATATGCGCTTCCTGACATAACGGTAAGTTAAACAACATGAATCGTACATCATTGTTTTATAAGCTTTCACGATATGTATTACAAATTCCAAAAAAATACAGAACGCAATACAGTATCATTGTCCACCCCTTTGTTACTTTCATGTTTTATGGTTATTGACCTATTTTCCATAAACCTGAATTGGCTCTTACTGAGTAGGTTGTTTATATTCGTGTTTTAATAATTGTGTTCGTGTTGACTTCTCTGATATTGGTAAGACAAACCGGTTTGTAGTTTTACTATTTCTTCCACCTGCTTCAGTGATGCATTAAATACAAGAGTACATGTCCATGTTCCAGTACAATAACTATGATAACTAGGTATAACTAGGTATGTAGAGAATATAAACAAGAACTGTGGCCTATCAAAATGTATGGTTATGCTATTCATTTGGATACGCTGTCACAACATGTGCTGTCGTCAGTCTTATTATCGCTATACTATTGTTTGTAATACAGAGAAATGCAACACCGAGTTAATTATTGTTTTGAACAACAACATAAATGTTTGTGATACCAAGGACATTTAAAGCATAATATAGTCCATTCCAAATTACTTTCCATAACTCGAGAAAATGGAATGCGTTGCAATGTTTTACCCGTTGCAACGTTTTACCATTAAACATTACCAATATCATATCCCTGCTACAGAGTCAGCAAAGTTGACTGTTTTCCTACTTACAGAAAATATATGTTTTATCGTATGCTTCTTTCGTTTCGTGGCTCCGTGACTGATATGCAGATTTTGATAAATCATATATGACGTGGCAGCTAAAACGACGTTAAACACTAAACAACCAAACCATTAAACGTTACCATGACCCCTAAGAAGTCAGTAAAACTTATTGTTTTCTTACTTGCTGAAAATTATATTCTCGTTGGCTTTCGTTTCGTGGCTCCATGACTGACATTCAAATCGCGATTAGGTCTCGGCGCAACCATTAGACCAAAAAGCAGTGATTTCGTGTCATGTTAAGTTGTTTGGAACCGACATTTATATTATATATACCTAATAATATATATCGAGAGATGCAGGCACCCGCGTAACCGAATTGAATTTTATAAGAACGATGGTTATAGAATGAAGTGGTTATAATATGAAGTGGTTATAATATAAAGTTTTCTATGGACGTGGTTGTCGACATGAATTATTGTTTGAATGTTGTACATGATGGATATTTGAGGCTCACAATTTTGACAGTCGAAATCCGGCACGACCCCTTAGACTTAAAGCGACATGTCGGATCCCGCTTGACACCAGATACGTTTCGAGATATATACGCATACGCATAGGGCGTGTCAGTTGGTTACGTACAATCTGGACAGTAGGGATTATCACATGCCACCTCATTGGGATAGGATTCCGTGAAGTTCTCACTAATAATTTTCTTGAAGGTACCCTTATTTCCTTGTTCCTTAAGATTACTATCCAGGTCATTCCAGATGCGCGGATAATTGAAATGTGGTAGGGTCTCGATTGTCTTGTTGCGCGGCGTTTCATAAACCAGTGTTCCCTTCTGGCGGGGTACTCGTTTTGTTTTATCTTCCTGCTTTGTGAAGAATGTATTAAATGATATTTGGGTACAGGCAAATTTCCAGTCGCGCACGAACGATGTTATCTGTAATATGTAGAGATGAGCTATCTTGAGAATCTTGGATTCGCGGAAAAGAGGGTCTGTATGGGAGTTGTATTTTGCGTTATTTATAATGCGAATTGATTTTTTCTGCATAAGAAATAACCGATTTAACTGGCTTCTATGGCCCCATATATGTATACCATATAATAAGTATCAAGGCATTATAGAGACATTTCTTAGAATCTTTGGGGAGTATGTGTTTTGACTTATTTATCGCAAAGTTGGCATGGGCTACACGAGAGCACATCTGAGAGATGTGGTTTTTAAATGTGAGTTTATCATCCATGGTTACCCCTAAAAATTTGAAGTCGGTCACCTGTTGGATATCTTTCAACCCTAATTTTAGTAATACATTTCGTGATTCTTTTGAGTTATTAAATAGAATAGTTCTCGTCTTTTCTGCATTTATTACTAATTTATTTGCAGCGCACCAGTTACTGATTTTAATTAGTTCCTTATTCATTTCATTCTCGAGTTGTGTCAGGTCAGAACCGGAAATGTGAACGGTAGTATCATCTGCAAAGGACAGTAGATCAAGATTTGTTGAGTTAGATATGTCATTAACATATAGAAGAAAAATCAGAGGACCCAACACGGACCCCTGGGGCACACCAAATCGTATATTTCCAGGTTCAGAGTTCACGCCTAAACAGTCTACATACTGTGTTCTGTTTTGTAGGTAACTATGGAACCATTTATTTGCAATACCCCTTATTCCATAATGATTCAGTTTTTCAAGTATGATATTATGATCTACAGTGTCGAAAGCCTTAGATAAGTCGAGGAAAACGGCTAATGTCGAATGTTTTGATGATTTATTAAAAGTCTGAGTGATTGTATCTAACAGATGGAGGACAGGATGCATGGTGCTGTGGTTTTCCCTGAATCCATATTGGTGCTTATAAAGGCTATCGTATTTATTCAAGTATTTTGATAACCGTTTATACATAGCTTTTTCAATTATTTTGGAAATACTGGGAGAATACTAATGGGTCTGTAATTATTAAAATCATGTGGATTGCCCTTTTTTATTATTGGTATGACCCGAGCTGTTTCGTTTTATCCGGGACAATCCCATTTTTGAATGACTGATTGGTTATGTAAGAAAATGTTTCTGCTACCTCACTCGAAACTTGTTTTAAGAGTTCCGTTGATAATCCGTCACAGTCTTTACTGGATTTGAATTGCATACTTTGTAGTATTGATATAACTTCACTTGGAACCGTAGGGTGTAAAACATTGTATCACTATAATGTTCTGTAAGGAATGCTATGTAGTCATGGCTTGCATTGGTTTGTATAGTTTTAATTGATTCTTCGCCAACCGATATCAAAAAGTTGTTGAATTCATTTGATATAGCCGTTTTGTTAGTAATTTCCTGTTCACCTTTTTTAAAACTTTGAGGTAGTCTGTTCTTTTCTTTTCCTCTATTGATAATTCTGTTGAGTATTTCCCAAGACTTTTTCATATTATAGCGGTTTTGATTATATTTGATTTGATTTCTCTTTTGGCTTTATTAAAAGCTTTGCAGAATTCTTTGTATTTTGTTTTGGATTCCGAATTTGGATGCTTCATATAGTGCTTATATAATTTTAACTTTGTATCAGAGGACTTAAGTAGCCCGTCGGTCATCCATTCTTGAATTTTTATCATTTTATTTTTAGATTTGATTTGTTGTATTGGAAATGCTTTGTCATGTGCACATTTGAATAAAGAAATAAATTCATTATAAGCTTCATTTGGTCATATTGTTTCATAAACCGAACTGAAGTCTGTTGTAAGTAAGTATCTCTTGAAATTGTCCCTATTGTGAGGAGAGTAAATTCAATATGAACATATGATGGCGTATTTACAATTTCACACAGACTATTTGGTATTTGGATGGACGGTTGGTGCCTACTTTAATATTTTATGTGGTCATTTTAATCAAGACTGGGTTGAATTTTGAACAATGCTGTACTATAATAGAGATTTTGACAAGTTTAAGAGATTGTAACAAAATTAGTGAGGTTGTTTCGACAGTCCTGTGTCACATTCGCGGACAGCACCGTGCATGTGACACAGGGTTATCTAGCATGATCAGGGTGATAACTGGAGTGCATAATATGAGTTAAAAGGTTATGTTTGTATATATTAGTTGATTATATGTCCTCATCTTGCCACATATATAGCGGTTGTCAAATAGTATACGTTACTTATACAGGAGTCGTAAGCTGATTAATGAGGTTTAATGCCATTTGTGGGTGGTGTTTATAAACCTGGAGTAACAATTTCAAGGTGGTGGATTCCCAAAATTGTCAGGTGTTAAATATACGGCATAGCTTCCTACAAGATATATTACCCACGGAGATATCAAATACATGTTACATCACTCAAATAGATGTGCATGTATTCAATGAAACTAAAATGTATATACATACATATGTCGCCTTCCAACTTACGTAGAAAAACTGTATACGTTCGAATGAGCCATGTCTGTTTAATTTCACAAATAACTGTTTTCTCATGCAGATAAGTATTATGGACAAAGATTTTGAAACTAGCACAAAGATTTGCAAATCAAACGATGATCCACACATGACGACATTCAACGGGTGAGTATGGATTACATCGTGAAGCACAATGCCGACTATCTGAAAACATTATAGATAAGCCAACTTTCCACCTGAAATCCAAATACGATAACGTTACATGATTTTTTCCTTAAGATAAGTTGTTCACATCATCATGCCACTTTCGTTATCTGTCTAATATATAATCTTATCTGGACACTTATTGCACATCATGGTTATTGCTAAATGTGTTGGCATAATACATATATCAAAGAGGCACTGTACACTAAACCAGGCCTTTTATGGGACCAACTCCTTTCATACTCAACCTAAATTATGCAAATAATGTATTCATTTGAGGCCATGTGTTAGTGCAAAGTACACTCATGTGGTATATGAATGACGCAAGCAACATGGTAAGTATAACACAGCCCTGAGTATCTACGAATTGTGATAAATGAGTAAATGATCGCCATGATTGGGCAAAGTTTCTGCATGAAATCTAGAGTCAGAATTGCATTAAAAAATATGATTTTTTGTTTACCTCGAACCAACACAAATTCAAACCAGGAACCACGTGATTCACAATGTGCCAATGTTTTGTTTGGCATCTGAAATTTCACTGAATGTGTTAGAGAACCAAACTTAAATAGCGATATTTATAGTGTAAATCCTAATAGAAAGTTATGGATTCGTACTCAATGTCAATACTAGCAGTGTGAACAACGGTGCCGACTGCAAAGTATCTTATAGTACCTTCATTGATAAGATGACTAATGATCACAACTATAGCTTTCCTAAATGTAGAAAGAAAATCAGAACTCATAATAACAATTCCTGGATAACAACAGGAATACTTAACTCAATTAAAAGAAAAAATATCTTTACAGAAACTTTATAGAAAACAAATCTGAAATTAACAATGAAAGTTACAAGTCATATAAAACAGAGTAATATCCATAATAAGAATGGACAAACAACACTACTATCTCAAAACAATTGAACGTTACCAAGGTGACGGGAAATTAACCTGAACTCTCCTGAAAAAAGCCTCAATCAAAATAAATAGAAAACTAATGTGACACAATTTCAACATGAAAATAAGTATATAAGTGATAAAAACAAAATTGCTGAAAAATTCAATAAATTTTGTTACGCCCGTTTGAAGAAAAAACGGTCGTATTATGTGAATGGGTTGACCGTCGTCCGTCCGCCCGTGATCAGTCCGCTTTTGGTTTGCGGATGACAACTTTATGTTGAATCGAGTGAACTCAACCAAATTTGGTATGTTAGTTTACCACACCAAAATACAGATAAGTTCGAATATGGGTTGCGTCCGCATGATTTTGACTGAGTTATGTCCCTTTTTCGACTTAGACTTTAACTGATTTGCTGTTTCCAAGTTATTGTGTTTTTTTTTTGTTATTATTTCGTCCTAAGTCAAATGTTTCAAACAAACTAATTGAACATTGCAACACTCTACTCCAGAAACTGGCGTATTATGCCACGCCCCGACGGCGTGCTCTTGTTTGCAAATATAGGCCATATTCTAGCAAAAAAGATAAATTCGACAAATGATCCAAAGGAATTTATCCCCCTTCCCAACCCATCTTCATTCTTCATTGAGCCTCCCAGAGAACTAGAAATAATATACTTACTGAAAAATATAGACTAAAAAAAGCAGCTGCCTTAGATGAACTTAAATGTGCCATCTTAAATTATTGTGCAGATTCTTTTATCGTACCATTGACACATATATGTAACCTACCTCTTTCCCCAATGTGTATTCCCAGACGTGTATCTGTGCTACCAATCTTTTCAAAAATACTTGAAAAACTCATGTATAATATATTAATTAAATACTTGGAAAAACACAAGTTTTATACAGCAGCCAGTATGGTTTTATGAAGAATCATTCCACAATCCTAGCTTTGACTGACCTTATACATATATAACTGGTGCCTTAGACAATTACGAACACACAATCGGGGTGTTTCTCGACCTATCTAAGGCATTTGATACAATAAATCAGAATAATGCTTCAAAAATTAGAGCACTGTGGATGTCGAGGGGTTGCACTGAACTGGTTCAATGATTATATGATGGCCATATATCAGAATTCAATAGAATTACCTGTGATGTCCCACAAGGTTATATCTTAGGGCCTCTCCTATTTTGAATTGATATGAATGACTTACCAAGTTTATGCACGGATACTAAATTGATATTTTTGCAGATGACACAATTTTTTTCTGATAGAGACACCCACAAATTATTTAACAGAGTTAACACGGAACCTGACTATATGAGTGGTTTGCTGCTAATAACTTGTCATTGGACAATGATAAAACAAATTACATGCTCTTCACAAATTGTTCACTACCTGAGGTATTACCAGTCCTAACTCTAACCAATAAAAACGTTAATAGAGTGGCAAATACCAAAATTTTAGGCATCACTGTTGAAGACAATTTATCCTGGGACAAACACATAAATTCCTTATGCTCTAAACTTGCCAGTAATATTGGAATCCTGAGCAAAATCAGTGACTTTGTTCCTGCTTACACATTGAAAACATTGTACTTATCACTAGTTATCCCTTATTTGACCTACTGTAACGCAATATGGAGCTCGAGTACCAAAAAAAACCTAACCAAAATCAGAAAACTACAGAAAAATGTCCTCTAATTGATCTCAAACGATACAAGTGATATTTTGACTTATTGTGTCAAGTCATGTGTTTATTAGGTATCATGCTGCGTAAGCTAAACAGACTACTAATATTTAGTGATATTGGTAACATGCAACTCATTAGAATACTACATTATTATCATATGCATGCACTACCTGCTTCATTATCAAAATTACTCACGCATATTGCAGATACCCATAGCTGTAACACCCGCGCAAAAAACAAAAGGTAATCTATATAATGAATTTTAATTAAAAGGACTAACAATTCAAAAAGTGCAGTCTCAAACAAAGCCCGGGAATTATGGAATAGCCTCCCGACAGACTGTACAATACACATTAAAATTAGTAGCCCAGAATATCTCATTCTACTTAAAAGATTACTTTATAAGAAAATGAGTATAATAAATTCCGCCGTATCAACGACCTTCTCTGTATAATTTGAAATGTTTCAATCTAAATGAGGTCCACTGATTGTACTGTCACATCCTTAGACATTCACTTAAAACATATTAAATTGTTCTTGGATTCAAATTAATATAATATACGTTATGAGCATCCCCAACATATTATGCACACAATGTAATCTCTCGCATCGCCCACCCCCTCCCGCCCAACTCTAGCTCACATCTTGAACCTACTTGCACTCAGTTTATATTCATTAATGTATTATGCTATTATAGGACTCTTGCCCATAAGCCACGCTTTCCACAATGCCCCGTCGCCATTGTGTACAATATACATACTTTGGATTACCAATATAAATCACTTCAGTTCAGTATTGTTCTCGACACTTACTTTGCATGTAACTGGATAAAATGCTAGGTATTTGCAATTTATGCGAGCCACTGCTACAGTGACTCTACAGTCAAAAGATAAATGAAATTGAAAACATTTTTTCTGAGCAGGCAGAATTACGAGATGCAACTACCAGGAGAATTTGTGATGTATCGTAACAAGGAAACAGAAGTTCAGGTTAGTAAACTAATAAACGACTTCATTAAACCACATATGCCCTTTAGAGTATGACTAAAGCTATATATTTGCACACTGATCGATCTGATTACATTTGGCCAAAATATGACATATATTTGTGAACCAATTTCCACAGCTGGTATCTGGAAATCTGGAAATAAAATATATATGGATGCCTATCGATGTTTGTTTAATTTTGAGATTTTAAGTGGCTATGCAACATTCATTTTTCTGTTTTGACAACAAATGTTGTCTTACCCTCCGCTTCGAAGCCATTGGTGATCCTTCAGGTTGGTCTGTATAGTGTGGACCGCGGCACCGGAGAGCTCCATACTGGCAATGCATCACGATAGCATTACCATTTAGCCCGATTTATACTGAATGGATTAAGAAACTCCCTATCCCGGATTGCAACACGTTGTACCGTGGATGGCAAGATTCACGCACGTGGCCTGTGGCATGATGCATAGGGAAGATATATTCCTTCATTTTTAAAAACTTTTTGATATAACATGGCATTAATTACATTAATTAGTTGTACTCTCTTCACACTGTCAAACATTTTGACAACGCTACTTCCAAACAATTGAGAAAATTCGAGTGGCAACAACATGGGAACAAGTTAGATTGCATGCGTGATTGGTGTGTGTCTTGCCTAGGTATGAAATTAAAGCTGTTTCGATCAGTTATACGTGGTGTATTGTAAGTTATATTATAAGTTCATTATGGGCGGACAATAACACGAATAAACCAACTTACGACTTATCAGATGTACGCTATTTAAAACATGTTTTCACTGTGGCCCACGCCATTACACGGAAAATCGGATATGTGCCGACTATGGGCTTATTTCAGAATCAAATAATACAATATGGATCTTTGTGAATATTATAAGTAGATTATGAACCTATTTGCGCGAGGTTGTTTTTGCTAGAATTGTGAGATATGGAAAGGGTGTTTACATCAGTATGTTGTATAACAGGAACATGTACCATATGGTATCTACACCCTATAACCAAATATTGCAGCGGGATGAAACACTGGGCGTATGGGCAATATTTATATATTTAGGTCATGATCAGTCAATGACATCGCTAAAAAAAGACAAAATTCAGAAATATAAATGTTTATTTGAAATTCCCGACCAATAAAAGAACCATATGGGTGATATCATTCATAAAAAATCGCGACACTCTTCTGCAATGCAACCAAGTCTTGACGGCCGATATGGGAAGCTGTTTATGTTTTACATGAGAGCGCAGGTTTAAAGTCAGCCGAGTCATTCTGAAAGCTACTGCATCAGATTACAAACCACTTTCCTGGAACCGGTTCAGTCAAAGTGAGATATGACAACAGGTACCGAGAGGTACCTCGACAAATACTTCCAACTCACTTAAAACATAATACTTAGATTTATCATATGACTCAATCATTATTTACGTTGGAAAGTATGTCATAAATCAATTTCATATGAACTACTAGTGCATATCACCTTCCGATAATTTGATTGGTTTGTTGACAAAAAGTGGGTTCTGGTTGGCTGAATGGCAGCCGAGGCCGAGCCGTATCTCTAACTAAATGCAGGTCAAATTCGTGCGCGTCAATCAACGCGATGCCGAAATTCTCGCAATTATAATCTTGAAATATATAGTTTTTGACATTGTTATACGATAAATAGAATATGTAATTCGTATTTATCTAATAAACATACGGTATAATGTCACAAACTGAGAACAGAATAGCGCACTATATCTTCGCGTGCATATTATTTCTGCTAGTTCACCAGGTGTAATTGGGCTTCCGGTGCAATGAAGTGACGTCACATTAACCTTTTGCTGCCAATGTCATATAGCTATTTAGTAATTTGTGTGCGTTTTGGACATCATAATTTATTTATAGGTGTCATGTGATAAATAGAATATGTAATTCGTGTTGCTCTCATATGATATTTATGAAACTCGTCACAAATTGTCAGTTTTCTCTCGCCGGAGGCTTGAGGAAACAGAAAATTCTTAGACTCGTTTCATAAATATCATATGAGAGAAACACTCATTTCATATCCTCTATATATATTGCAGGTGAATACATTCTACAAACCATGTAGCGGTCGCGGGGGCCTCGGACTTGGCTGGAGCTCTAGTGTAACTTGTAACTGTGGCGTCGCCATGAGAGTTCGCAATTCGATGTTCGTCATTAATATGTGCGGAGAGAGCCAGCAGGCTGACAGTACGAGATTACAAATGGTCAACAGATATATACGCCAGGACAACTGCGCAGATGGAGCGTTCAGGAAAGAGATCAAGGGAGACGTGGTAGAGGTATGTTGAAAATCCCGTGTTAATAGAATACGCTAAATTGAGATGATGCTATTGACAGATGATATTCTCTGCTTCGACTGAAATATACACCACTTCCTAGTTGTTGTATGTGCCCATAACTCCTTCTATAATAAATACACTTTGTCGAGCAGATCTTTAGCAGTTGAGATAATAAGCTCACCGGTCGTCTTTTTAACTCATTATCTTAACAGTTCCCCACAATGAATATGAATTATTCTGCTCTTGTGTCATCTGTGTTTCTGTATGTAGTCTGACGTTATTGCATGAACACCACTCCAAATAAATAATATTCCATCCCAATGTATACTGTTATAACTTAATGGGAGAATCCACTCAGTGTAGAGGGATTAATCAGTATCCATACACGGTTTTGTTTATTTTATTTTTGCATATTCGGACACAATCCGATTTATAAAATGGCTTTAAAGACATGTTATATACTTGTTCGGTGCGTAAAACTGATAAGTTAGTGTTCATGCACTATATGCCAACTGGAGGAATGTAACATTCTACTGACATCGCCGATAATATGAAGCTAAACGACCCTACCACTCCATAGAAAACAGAAAACATCGTCTGAACTACGATCAATTGTAAATATTTACAACTTGATTCTGGACGCATCTATCTGCGATAAACTAACGAAAACGATTTCCCCATCGAGAGTCACTGAAATTAACTAAGATATAAGAATGACGTTGTGTGTTGTAAATTTGGATATAAATTTGTAAAAAATTACTACTTTGAACAAGAGTATTCTCTATTTATATTCGATCACCCTGCTGGAGTGTTTAATCTCACTTTAAAAGCCTATTGTGTGCGATTAGCACATTATTTGACGGCGATATGTTACTGATAACAATTCTGCTGACTCTGTTTCCTAAAAATAATCTCATTTCAGCATAGTGAACTTATTTCAAAAATAAAAATAATATAGCCCATATTGGCCCAATGCTTTTACGCTCATGATGAACATAGATCAACTTGACATATTCACACTCGTTATAATGTGTTTTCACTGTGGCCCGCGCCATAATGACTTACTGGTAAATACGCACATAATCGACCTATAATGTGGCATCATATTCAAATTGAATTCCTAAGTAAGCAGATGACACTACTGCATGCATAATTCATTAAAACATCATCAAAATGTCATTAAATCTTTAAAATATGTCCTTAAACTTTGTTTTCTATATTTTAAGTAACTCCAACAAAAACAAGAATTTAAGGAGAAAAGCATTAAAAATTGAGGTGATTTCATTAAAATGCTTCCAAATAGTTCACATATCATATTGATGTCGTTAAAAAATCATTATTTCTTGTAAAGTGTGTATATAATGCCATCAAAAGCTTCAAGTTTAATGAACTGAAAGCAGCATTAAAAAAAGTTTGACCATATTTAAAAACAAAATTAATGCCTTCATTTCAATTAAGTGCATTAAATTCCCTCCAAGATCAAGATGGACAATGCCGTCAATAATTTTAATGATGTATTAATGATCTTGAATATACCTTAAAATGAAATACAACATCTTGTTCATTAAACTCTCCTTAATTTTTCTTTCATTTTGCCAAATTAATTTTTGATGACATTTTAGTGAACTGAAAGAAGCATTAAATAATATTATTGATGAAAAAGTAAACCCTTAATTTAAAAATGAAGGTGTCAATAACATTTAATGAACTGAAATAACCATTAAATAATCTTATTGATTAAAAGATAAAATAACAAGTGCACCGCTGGGCGGAGGTAACGCCCGACTGTACGTATATGTACAATCAGAGAACGTTTTTGTTTACTGAATTTTCTAAGTCGAAAAAGGGCCATAACTTTTGCAAAAATTATCGGATTAAACCGAAATTCGACCCTGACTTGTATTTTGATATAGCTAGGTAATCGGGTTTTGCAAATAAATAATCCAAAATCAAGTTGTCATCCGAATACCAGAAAAATAGAAGAAAAACTGATTTTTATAAGTTGAAGAAGGGTCATAACTCTTGCAAAAAATATCCAATTAAACCGAAATTCGACATTGACGTGTATTTCGATATAGGTAATCTACCAAAAAACGGGTTTTGCAAATAAATATTCCGAAATCAAGTAATAATCTGAATACCAGAAAAATCGAAGAAAAACAGAATTTTCTAAGTGGAAAAAGGGCCAATACGTTTGCAAAAAATATCAGATTAAAGCGAAATTCGACCTGGACCTGTATTTTGATATAGGTAATCCACAAACAAACGGGTTTTGCAAAAACATAATCCAAAATCAAGTTATTATCCGGAAACAAAAAATAGAAGAAAAAACTGAATTTTCTAAATCGAAAAAGGGGCGTAACTCTGGAAAAAATGGGCGGACGAAACCGCGGTTATTGGGAAATCGTTTCCCCCGGGTGGTCTACTTGCTTGCCAAGGATCAACTTAATTGAGTTAGCGAAACCCAAGTTATGAGTTGAAACGTTCGTACAGACGGACGGACGGACGGAGGGCGTCACTATATACCCCCAAATCTCCAATGGAGATCGGGGGCATAATAAACCCTTTAATATTTAAAAAATGAACCTCGAATAATTATAAATATTCGAATTCTATGAATCGAATATATCAATATCATGCGAATATGAAATATGAAATTTTGGTGTCAATCTGATGAAAATTGAATGCTGTAGAGTATTCAAAAATGGTTTTGTGATATATCACAAAATCATAAAAATGAATACTTCAGAGTGTTCACAAAAAATAATCAAGATGGCTGCTGGTCACCATATGATATGTTTTTTATGATATGTCAATTTGCAATTTTGATTGGCATGCATGATTGCTCATATCTAGAGGTGATACACTAATACCAATCATGCCTGCAATATTTGAAAATTATCCAGCGATAAATATGAGATGTTGTATCTCATATATATCTTCCTTAACTAATTAGCTAATTAGCTATATATAATTCCCTGACTAACACAGCATGTATATACAATTTAAGCTCTTGTCATATATGGACTTTATTTATATTATTATTTATATGCTTAAAGTATACTAAAATATTACGTTGAGTCGAGGAACCCATATGGGATATGTCTCCATCGCCAGATATCACACAATCAATATAGCAAATACTATGTTTGCTGTCCCAGGAGATTACATCGAAAATATGTGACTTGATGGTGTTTTGTGTTTATAAATTACTATTTTATGCAATTTAGGCATACCATCAACCTCAAAACGTAATTAATATATGTAATTAACACATTGAAATCAAAATTTTTTTTTTGAAACAATATTGTTGTTTTTGTTGGCCAAATAGTCCTCTAACGCGGAGTGCCGCTTTAAAGTGATGTTAAAGCTAATAAATCAACCATTCAATGGGCAAAAGTAGCCTCGCTGCTATTATAGAGATGCATCACATGTTTATGCTAGCCAATAATCATATGGTATACAATTGCACCACATCATGAAACCATGAACATTGTGCCATATAAAACATTTATCAGGCATTATAAATTATAATGGCCCTCTTTCATTTTGCTTCACATATATATACTCATATGTGATCAGAATTGGCCAAGTTTGGCTCTATACAGAAGTCTACACACTATATACATACTATAGCTATACACACATGTGGTGTATGCCTTTAATAACATAATCTAGCTAATTATAAATCAGTGTCATTTTCATCTCATATTTCATTCCAGTATCAAACTGTGTATGCAAGTACATTTATTGTAATACTTTGATGAGGACTACATTGTATTTCAAACATTTATTCTATATATCATGTGCAGTAGTACTTAATATATGCTGAGATAAATAATATTGGATAAATTGTTTACTAAAATATGTTAGTTCTGGAGCTGTGCTGTGAGAATATGTCAAACACTAAAACTGAACCAATAGATTATAGAAATTATTGTACCGGTTGATACCATGGTGAATTGATGAACCATTACGGTACTAACTAGTATGTTTGAAATAGCCACACTAAGCAATATATGAATTAAAACATCATACTTACTAGTACTAGCTAGGCTAATAAGAATGTTTGTTGATGTGCTCTTGTATTGAACATTTGGGATATAAATTAAGTTTTCCCTCAAGTTAAATTCACTTTTATTAAAGGAGGAGTCCTCGTTTGATCTGCATAAGCACCAATTTACATTTATTGAAATGGACCTAAAATATTACAATTGACAATTATCCACATTCACATATACTCAGATATAATTAAGATGGCCAATTTTGTGATCAATTCTGTTCTAACCACTGCACAATAAGAAAGTCCCTCCTCACACATGTATTTGGTGCCATTATATCATATCTTCAAATATGTCAACCATGGTACTAGTAGTACTAGTATTAACAGAACGTATGTGTGACATATCTCAAATGAGTTGCGATTTCATACTGAAATCCAGTCGAGTTAGTGAACAAGGTTAATAATTCCCATACAAAATCGTGACGAATTTGAGATACTATTTATCACATATATGAATTATTAAGTGTTTTCTAGCAAAAGATGGTTAATTCGTTAATTCACATAAAGATTGAGACCAAGTTCTCATTTACCTTCCTCATGGATGATGACATTGACATGTAGATATATGGGAACGAGTCATTTTAGGGGCATTCGTCCAAACAAGATGGCCACCAGATGTCACTTTCGATTTCAATATTGCATCCTATCGCGAGTGATACAGGTCGTACCATTTGTCCGATCACGATGAAATTTTCCATGTACGTTGACAATGACATGCATTTGGGAACGAGTCATTTTGGGGTCATTCAGCAAAACAAGATGGCCGCTAGCACTGTTGGCTATTTTATTTTTCAGTGTAACCCTATGTAAATCCTATTGCATGGGCTACAGGTCGTACCTTTCTCTGATCATGATTAAATATTACTTGGAGAATGACACTGACACCTATAAGAGAACGAGCCATTTGGGGGTCATTCTACAAAACAAGATGTCATTTTCACTTTTATTTCATGGTGGATGACATTGCCATGTAGATGAGAATGAGTCATTTTGTGGTCATTTGGCAAAGCAAGATTGTCATTGTCAGCCATTTTGTTTTTCACTGTCAACAAGGGCTACATATATATATGCCACACTGTTTGTCTGAGCATCTTGAAATTGTACATAGATGATGACAGTGACATGCTAATCGGATTGAGTCATCTTGTGGCAGCCAGTTTTCAATTGTTTGATTGCATCATATCACACATACTACATGTCATACTGTTTGTATGACAGTCTTGATAATATTAATGAACATTTCTTACATTTCATGAAACTAAACATTTGACTAATGACAAAACATTCAAAAAAATGCACAAGTTACAGATAGACAACTTGTTCGTGGAGGGGGCGTGAACAAATTTATTTTTATTTGTGGGAACGCATATTATCATTTAGACAGATGCAGGGTGCTAAAATATTAGATCTGAGTCGAGAAACCCACATGGAATATGATTCCATCTAAAAAAAAATGTTAACAAATAATATAAAATTATATAAAAATTAATAAAACAATGCCATTGTTTTATTATTTGCCAACTTTGCGATCGTCTTTTTGAATGTTTTTCTTTAGATGGAATCATATTCCATGTGGGTTCCTCGACTCGGATATAATATTTTAGCACCCTGCATCTGTCTAAATGATAATATGTGTTCCCACAAATAATTTTGTTTTTGTTCAACCCCCCCTCGACGCACAACTTGTCTACCTTTAAGCTACTGTGTGATTGACACTTTCATATGTGTAGTCATACTCATGACTTGTGGTTAAAATTGGCAGGCGGAACCCAAATTCGAACTTGATCTGCAGTTTGACCTTTTATTTGACTTAAACAAAAAATAAAATTGATTTCTGGATGAAAACGTTAGTACCTTAAGTGTATTTAAATTCGCGCGGTACTAGAATTCGCGCACCCCCTCGGTGCGCGAATTCAAGTACCTCGCGAATTATAATCCACTTTTTAAAAAGTTATTATAGTTTACCAATATATATGTATATGTAGGCTACGTTGGTTATGACTTGTATATTTATGGCGATAATGTGATACTGGTATGTCTATCGACATCGTTGTCATTAATATATTAATTAATCTATTAATATATAATTATATCAATTAATATATCAAAACTTCAATTTCTAATGCAATATAATGTATTACCCGATATTACCGGATTCCATGGTTTTCTTATATGAATTATATAGCCCATGGTAACTATATGCTTTCGTATACGGTAGTTATGCATGTACCAATCATAAGTGAGCAGATCCATGTGAGATCGATGTGAGTTAATATATTCGTATATGCATATAGACCATTTCTAGTCCTGCTACCTGCGTGTCTATATGTTCATACTCGGTAGTAATTAATTCACATTTAAATGCACATACCAATAATATGTAAGGTATGTTCCACGGGATCTGGGCAGTAACTTATAAGTGATTAGTTTCTCAATAAAATATTAGTTTTCAACCAATACCCAAAAAATTATAGGTGCGCGAATTCAAATCCGGTTGTAATATTTCATCAGGGTGTGCAAATTCAAAACTGCGCGAATTCAAAACTGCGCGAAAATTAGTACCGCGCGAATTCTAATACACTTAAGGTAGTTTGTCTGATTGAAACCAAATTTGGTATATGACATTATGCCAGCAAAACACAGGTCAAGCTTGAACTTTGGTTCGGCCAAACCATTTTGAATTGGCAGAGTTTATGGGATTGTTCTGAAAATAGCTATTGACAAGAAGGTTTAGACTTTATGTTAAGCATCTGCCGATATGATCGGCCTCTTGTTTCATCAAGTTTTTAATGACATTCTAATGCCATTATTAAGTGTTCGCCCATTTTCTTAGTTTAAGATCCTTAAACGCAGGTTTTTTGGTTAAAACAAAAGTTAATGCTCCTAAAACCAAATGTTTTAGGAGCATTAACTTTTAAGGTAGTTAATGTCTTTAAAAAACCTCGCGACTGACTTTTTAAGGGACTTATTTAAAAAACCTTTAAATTATTTTAAGACCATTAGTAGTGTGCTCCTTTAATGACGTCTTAAAAATCCATTAATTATCACTAATACTTTTTAATACAATTTTAATACATCAAATAAATATGTTGAAACTACTTTAATGTTCTTAATAAGTAATAATAACCATCCCATATTAATGTCGTTGAAAATGTCCCTAGCCCACGTTTTAATGGTTTTTGAACACTTTTAATGGGGTATGTAAGGGGTCTTTATTAATGCTTTTTTTAATGAGTTTTTGATGATATTTTAAGGGAAATGTTAATTAAAATGTTTAATGGTTATTTAAGGGGGTGTTAATGAATGTGTATGCACTATTGTGATGGGCTCGTATCCGTTATATCGTGTTAAGGCGCGGACCACATTGAAAACACATTTTAAAGAGCGTAACATGGTAAGTCGTGTTTTATTTGTGGTATTGTCCGCACATAATGCACATATAATGAAGTCAATATGAATCGATAATGTGACTAAAACGCTCTCATTTTCAGTTCAGTATCGACTGACTCAAAATGAGGCGATTATATGGAGATTATCGACCTAAAACAGTTTATATTAAACATATAATGTGCGGTTGTTCGGGGGAACATGCCTGGAATATCATTGTGTTATGATCCACGAAGATCGAAGCGTACATTTTACATAGATAATCAGTCTACGAGTCATGTTAACTTATTATAAGTTCATTATGGGCGGAAAATAACCCGAATAAACCAACCCACGAATTACCAGATCCATGCTCTTTGAAAATGCGTTTCACTGTGGTCCGGGGCATAAAGCGGAATAACGGACATAATGGGCTTATTTCAGAATCAAGTAATCCAATATGAACCTATGTGAATACCCTAGGTCGATTAGGAATCTATGTTAATACCCTAGGTCGATTATGCATCTATTTTTCACGAGGATTTGTATTACTTTTTGGCTTGTTTAAAAAAACATTATAATTGATAAGCTGACTACCACGACACAATACAACATAATTATTGTATATCACTCATATACGAGCGCGATAGTTGCCATAATGTTTCTGTCTATCTTCCGTCATACCTACTAGTTATGTATATATGTCTTCATTCTCTCTGACTAGTTATGTCTGTTTATCTATCTGACGGTCTCTGTGTTTTCTAATCTGCGGCTGACAGTTCTGCCTTCTTTCTCGGCCTCCTGTTTGCATATTTGTGTACGCACTGGTTTTATTCGTCTGATATCTTCATCAATTTTATTATTCAACGTCCAAATTGGTATATATATAATTCAGTGCATGAAACAGTGTGCTTAATATACCACTTCTTTTGACTGATAATATACCTAATTGTGAGGAAAGAGAACGAAGGGTAAGATTGCTAATGTCGGAAAATGTGTGAGTATTGAACTATAGTCCATTTGTGGTGCTTCTCGTGTGAGTTTATATTTGTAATGTTACACCCGTCTTACTCACAGGTTACACTCGCGACTGGGGTAGTCGTTAAGTTCAAAATGACATACATTATCCTATATGTCCATATATACCCGGCCACCGGTGATCCGAGAAAGGTTGAAGGGCTATGTGGCAAATTCGACGGCCACAAGGAGACTCATCTGCACAGACCATCCGAAGGCAAGAAATATGGAGAGCAATGGAGGTGCAGTATAGCATAATTATTTCAGCTATAGCTATGAAACTTTATAAGGTTCACGCTACACGACTACTGTGTCCATGCATGACTGATACTACAATCGCTTATCGTGATATTTGTATTTCTTTTTCTTTTTCTTATTTTAAATGTTTACTCAACGCATAATTGCACCCAGCACCAGGAATACACATTATCTATTCACAAGACACCGATGACGTCATTTACTAAGCATCTGTCATTGCATGCAGTTCCCACCGTATGGAACATCTTACAAGACGATGTGTCATTTCATCAAATGAGACACTCGCTTAAAAACTTATTACGGAAAATATAAGCCGATACTTTAACATTGTCATGTGCAAAATTATAGGATTCCTGATTGCCCAAAATGACATACCCGACACTAAAATTATAACATTAAAGATACGGGCGGCATTGGCGGTGGGTATGCTGTTAAAATATTAAGCTCCGTCAAAAACCGTCATAAACAGAAAGAACAGTAAAATATAGACATACCTTGTTCTTATACCAATAAGAAATATGGCATAAACAGTATGTTATTGTCAAATGTTTTTCCTTTGTTATGTAAACAAAGGCAAAAAACGTTACAGAATCTGGCTTTTGTTTAGATCCGGATATGGTAAACATAAAGACCGTTATCTGTTGCTGTTTTCCTGATATGGAAATAATAAAGAGCGTTTATATCATTTGTGTTTGATTAACCAATATAATTGCGATGTGTTATGTAAACAAATGCAAAACTTCTGTAACGCAAGTAGGTTCTTGTTTACATATACCAGCGTACGCCTTGACGACAATATACTATTTCCGCGCTGATTATGTATGGCATATGGACAAAACTATATATATTTAAATATTCCTTCTGTTGAAGGCGATTTGAACAAATATGAATATTTCTGCAACGAACGTCGCCCGTGCCTTTAATTAAATTGAATTATCATTACCCATCTTATAAACAGTTTAAGCCAACAGACATCTATATAAACCTCGTCTGCAGACAGCTTAGTTTACCACAGCTCATAATTATTATTTGAAACGCACCCAAAGGAGATGGCAGAAAGGGAGTCCGTTGTACTAAGCCAAACATCATATCATATCCTACAAGAAAACCATGTCAAAAATGGTAACGCGCTCAAGATCATATTTTATATACCCATGATTGTAATTATAGAATATAAAATATATTGGTTTCACGATTGACCAACTCATAATTCGGTTAAAACCACTAATCCTTCAAATTATTACAACTACTATATACGGCTTATCACTGAAGGTTTCTCATGCATCTCACCAGAATTCCCAACTACACATTTTACCGGAGCGCGAAATAAAAGTCCGATATCGTCTCCTATACTGTGATGAGTAATTGTTTTGCATTCAAATGTTATATTTCCAACATATCCTCGTGCAACTAGGTTCATAGTTGACCTAAATGTTCACATCTATATGTATATACAGAGTAGGATATGTCTGTCTGGATTTTTTCCCAGACCTCTGGGTCGATTTCAACCAAATTTTATGTTGTGACTCAGGGTATCCTGGTTAATGTTATAACGCCGTTAGTTATTTAACAAGTTAATTTAATTTAAAAAAAAACATTTCTGTTTGTTAATTTATTTCATTAAAAACAATTAGCTAGGAGGTTCATATCGGACTTATTTGATTCATTCCGTTGTACGGCGCGGGCCACTGCGAATACAGAGAGAGTGTTAATCTGGTAAGTCATATGCCACACCGGTTTGGAACTTTGGGGTCGAGTGTGTGTCGTGTTAATGCTTCGCGGCTTACTGTTCTTCTTCTTGACTGGATGCGAATCGCTTGTGAGCTGTGCCGTCGTTCCGCAAAGAACTTAGCGATTCGATGTGAGTGAAGTCAGACCTTGCAGAGGATTATGGAGTTAATCTCCTCTACTAGATCGCCACCTTGGACAGGTTACACGTTGAGGATACCCGTAGTTGGAGTTTACACCAGACTAAGGGATACTTCCTGCATGCACCTGTCTGTGGAATACAGGACCGAAGCAGCTGAAAACCAACAAAGGCCCACGGTTCGGCGCATGGATGTCCCACGGGAGCAGGGAAGGGAAAGAAAAAGATCCATCCATAAGTCGCAGATACGCAATTCGAAGAGCCGAGTTGAGAAACAAGAAGGTAGCTGTCGATTTACAAGTTGGCCCTTCCCACTTGACTAAGAGGACTGATCATCACCAGCCCTCGTCCACCGTAGCTGTCTGAGAGACGCCCAGATAATCCATCCTGCCCGTAGAGTCAGCGGACCATGGGAGATTCTCATCACTCCTGTCCACATGCCGCTGCCTTTGGTGTGAATATGGATACCATACCAGCGAAGACACCGGAGTACCACCACAGTCCGGTGTCTTCCATCTCCACACTACAACAAAAATTATTGTCTAGAAAACTTTTCTGGAAACAAGAAATATACTCTCAAAACAAGAATACGTTTTCTCAACCCAAGAAAACTGTTTGTTGGTGAAGAAAAATCAGTATGCAGGCGATATTTTTTTCTTGATATTTCTTGTAATAAGAAAATACATGGAATTTAAGAAAACGGTTTCTAGAAACCAAGATAATATTTCTTGCAATAGAATATCAAAGAAACTTTTTCTAGTTCAAAGCAGAAAAATTCTTATAAACCGAAAATGATCTGCCTGACATTCTTAAAATAAGAATGAAAAATTAAACGGTTTCTTAATTTGAGAAATTACATAAAATGAAATGGGAGCATATTTTTCACTTCAAAAGATAAAAATTATTATGCATTATTTTAGTTTATTTTTCAATAGATAATGAAGTTTACATGTGACATTTGTCCTGACGTGTCCCCAAACAACTTGATGAAATAAATCCCACACCCCACACCGTTATTTTATATGTGCCCATGAAAATTGTCTAAATTAAATATTTTCGTGATTTTTCAAGTTATGACGTGAAAATTCAATAGTATATTTATCGGTGACCATATTATATACGGCAATGACTCCATACAATATGACTGAATCTGACTCTGCTGATATTTAATATGTAGTATTAATTGTTTGTATTCAATACAATGATCCAGCATTCATTCGGTCCGTCTAATCTTAAGTACGTAATTACGTTCTCAAGTCGGATGTCTTTTAGCAATCACCAATTCCTTTCATGTTGTGAAAATTTGATCGGATGCGCGCTACAAACTATTGTTTTTCTGTCAAAATACGACCTATAAATTTGTGCACTGATGTTAAGATGGTCTGACTTCGGATCCTTTGTGAACTAGGCAAGTTCTAAATGTGTGAAACGGCTTAATCATGGATATTTTCACTAAATTGTGACAACTGGTTGTGTTCGTGCTGCCTATTCGAGCTGTCGTTTGACCTGTCCTCATTCGCATCAGAGTTAATGTAAAAATGACGGTGCTGTGACTATAAAAATATTGACACATTTACTGACACAAGAGGATACAGTTTTAATTAACAAGAACTTCGATGCCAACCACTGGTGACACAAATAACAACAACATACTATTTACATAGCAGCTAGTATCAGTATTACTAGAATGTTGACACTTGAAGTTGAACTGTGCAGTCCAGTTGACAGTGTGCTGACTGTTTCAACGCACATACATGTGCATTTATGTGAGAGTATATATTCTGTACGCACCAGAGTAATTTACAAGAGTTTCAATGTCGACAACAACAACACCTTACACAATGAACTTACGCCTCGCAGTGACGGATACTCACATATCTATATGTCCAAATATACAATTACACGGACAAATTCATCCCGTGTTCATTAATTTTCATTGAAACGTGTGGATACGAGACATTGTCATCAATCGCCATGTTATCGTCAAGTTATTACGACAATTTACCAGGAGTACACTATTCGTTGGATGTTCTTAGATCAAACTATCTTTGGCTGACTCACTGATATTGATACCAAGTCGGTGTTGTGTGATACCAGAATACAGTTTGATGCATCAAGCTTCATCATGCTTAAACAAAATTTATGGAAAATGTGCGCCTACAGGAGAACATTGTCGTATGGAATCCTATTAGGGCCACTTGCTAATGGCGCTTTCGGCGCACTTTTTGTCGCTTTTGGCGCGAAAGCGCCGAAAGCGACAAAATATGCGCCGTTAGTAACGCGCCGAAAGCGCCGAAAGCGACAAAATATGCGCCATTAGTGCATTCGGCGCGGTGCGCCATTAGCGCATTCGGCGCGGTGCGCCATTAGCGCGGTACGCCGAAAGCGACAAAATATGCGTCATTAGCGCATGTACAATTAAGTATGTGATCACCCCTGCAGGGGTGCCGGAAGAGGGGGCAGAGGGGGCTGCTGACCCCCTGCCCTTAACCAAGGGGGCGAGCGGGACCAGAAAATGCTTTTTGTGTGTTTAATCTCGTGTTTTTATAGCAAAATGTGACTTTTTTGGTCCAAGTACCACCAATTTCACAAGGAATATTAATTTTGTATCAATTTTATCACAAACGGCCATACAAACCGACAAATCCCTTTAAAATAGGGAATTTTGCCACAATGAATTTACGGTTATTTTTCCCAGTTTGCTGAGAAAATGCCCTTTTTTTTGCAGAAAAGTGCTCTTTTGTAGGCTCTGCCCCCCTGCCCTTGGATGCTTCCGGCACCCCTGCACCCCAGTGCAGATCGGAAATGGCCATATGTACAATGTATAGGCCTATGTATCAATTTTAAAAGGGAGGGGCTGAATTTTGCTGTAGATAGACCTCTAAATGCTATAATTTGTCATTATTCAGATTTAAAATTATTGTGGCCGTGTGGCGCTTTCGGCGCACCGAATATTCCTTGTGAATATAATTATAGTTGTAAATGCTATATGTACACTACATGCACACTATATGCTGTAGCATTTTAATATATAATATAAATATAACACTACTAAGTATTGGGTCCGTGTGAAATTTAGCGCGACAGATTTTTGGTAGTGTGCTATAATTACGCCTTTTTCTAAATTAAGGACGCCCCAATATTGCAATAAAGGTGCACCTAAAAATACCACTTCCTCTGACTGGTACTGTATTATCATGATGTACGGATTCACCTGTTGAAACAAAAACTGTGTTTACAAGTGACTGGACAATTTCACACCTTACATGTTACCAAAAAGTATGGCGTTAAGATAATT
The DNA here is from genome assembly GCA_032622095.1 of Siphonodentalium dalli. Taxonomy (NCBI): domain Eukaryota; kingdom Metazoa; phylum Mollusca; class Scaphopoda; order Gadilida; family Siphonodentaliidae; genus Siphonodentalium; species Siphonodentalium dalli. Next base: position 38,907,821 of record CP136067.1, read on the forward strand.
TACTTTTACATGTACATAAATTTGAGTTTTAACTGTGAAACATGTAGAATTGTTATTTGTTATGGCTTAAAAGGCATGCCGATTCATGTTTCAGAATGGTCGAAATTAGTATTACTCATAACTGAATAGTGATGGGTTGGCTTATCAGCTATTACTGGTATCGATTTTTATTTACAGCCATATTTATACTGTAGTTCGTGAAAGGCGAACACATTACATTTTCCGGATTAAATTCTAGAGGCAGATTACAAGACCAAAAAATGCCGCCAAAATAATTTTTATTTAAAATATCAAATTCCAAAGACTATATATTTTGGCTGATGTTATAAGCAGTATTTTCTTGTTTCAACTGGTTTAGAATAATTTGTAACACCATGAAAGACGACAAGAAATATATTCTTAAGCTATTCTCAAATCTAGAATGTTACTTTCGAACTAGATTATTTTTCTAGACACAAAATAAGAATATATTTCTGAAATATATTCTTATTTTGTGTCTAGAAAAATATTTTGTTCGAAATTAACACTCTAGGTCTGAGAATAGCTTAAGAATGTATTTCTAGTCATCTTTCTTGTTCTTACAAATTTATTCTAATTTTATTTCTTAATTAAGAAATATAGATTGTTACTTAAAGAAATTATTTGTTCTTGTTTTAATAAAATTATTCTTGATTTCTAACATTTTTTTCTGTATCTCCCAAGAATGTTGGGCTTTCTTATGTTTTCTTGAAGTGAGAGAAAAAAAATTGTAAAAAGAAGAAAACTTTTCTTATTCTTTCATAGAAAATTTTAGAAAACAAGAAATGTTCCCACAAGAAAAGTTTTTTTCTTGTGTGTCTCCCAAGGTTATTTTTCTTAAGATTGCCTATTTTGTTCTTCAAATAAGAAAATATTTTTTGTAGTGCACCAGTAGCAATGATAGCAACTGAATTTAACACAGTATATACCCCTGTACCTATCCGGAATCACAACACACCATACCGGTATCCCCTAAATAGTTATGTCCAGATCTATTCCCCATCATGTTGATGTAAATGCTAATGTATAACCATTTCATAACCTCCCAATGTCATTTCAACGTCGGTAGTAGAAGATGGTAACTGCGCCCCTTCCAATCTTCCCATGTCCACCCCAATCCCCAAATACAATAGTCTATTTAGTTTCATATAAAGGGTAACAAAAATAATGCGGATATGGGCTTATTATGATAAGATTAGCGTCTGTTTTAATGACATTGTAGACAAAGTCACAAATGTGATTATGACAGCACAGACATTGGTGATTCTTGCAGATAATTACAAGGATACATGTGTGTCCGACTCCACAAGTAAGAGAGAAGCCGTTTCTGTAAGGTGGCCTATTTATATATATTCAAAATCAATGTCCGTCAAAAGAATTGGATATTTTTTAGAATAATTTAATAATTACCCAAATTAATATTGGATTAAACCCCGTATGGTTATGTGGGAGAATTGGCTCATCGCCCCACTGCGAGTGGTACAAGAGTTCCTGAATGTGGCACACTGATTGGCGTGGATCATGTTAGGGGTCTTGTACCTCATCGTACATCATGTCCATGTACATGTAGTAGTCCTGGCCATGCCATGTCATGTCCTGATATGTTTTGAAGGATGCAAGGATATTGGACCCACAATCAACCACGGCGGTACCAGTCATCTAATTGTAAATGAGGATGAACCCAAAACCTCTTATTGTGTATTTCTCCAGGGTAAAACAATCCGATAGCTACTTCAAAGAGAGGGTGCAGTTGGAAACGAGCCAAACTGGAAGTTGGTGTAAATGTTCTCATCCGCAAACAAAACCCACTAACTTCGACAACAACCTAAAGTGCGACCGACGTTCTGGCGACGTCTTGTGTGTCAGAGAGGTCGACGTTGGTCTTTATGCTGTATCTGGCGCATGTGCGAACAATAGAAACCGACGGGAAAGTACTCACTTAACCGATGACGTCATAGTATACGCACCAATGGATACATATGAAGATTACAATGACACTACCGAGGTACGTATCGCAATAAAAACACCAATAATTATGCAACAAAATGATAAATGTGCAGCCTGCATTGTGATCATGTAGATGTAGAATGTGTAACCCTGGTAAGTTGTCCCTGAATGCTATTATGTTGTAAATGCTTTTTTGTGAGTTTAGCTTTCGCATTGAAACACATCAGGCATCACCATGACGTTTCAATGATATGTTATAGTGCACTTAAATCCAATCCAGTATGAAAATAATATGACTAAATATGTGTCCGTTACCGAGAAAATGGCAAACATCTGTTTGGAGATACGATATTTTGCAAACAAACTCACCACAAACACTAAGTGCCATCTAATATATATTTTGGGACTTCTGTTTGTCTGTTTGTTTGTCTGTTAGCTATGGCCGGGAAAACTGCCGGACGGATTGAGCCCAAACTTCCTATCTAAGGGTAAAATCCCAGATGGAGTGTCATCACACCGCTTTTGAGAACATCAGAGCACTCATTCTCCAATCCCCCGCCACCGCAATGGGAATTCATGGGTTAATCGCGTTCGTATCCGCAGTGTCGTTGATAAAAAGCGTACATGAGTCCAGACATGAGCGTGTTGTGTGTTTATTATGTCTGTGTTCGTACTTAGGGGTTCCTGGGAATGGGGGAGATTTTCATCGGGTCAGTTTTTCCGCCCGATGTGACATTCACCTTGAAACGGGTACCCACAAATGATCTAATATATATTTTGGGACTTCTGTCTGTTTGTTTGTTTGTTAGATATGGCCGGGAAAACTGCTGGACGGCTTTCGACAAAATTTGATACCTACGGGTAATTTTGTCCGGGGAGTGTTTTGGACGGGTCAAATAGTGACTACGACCTTACCTTGACCTTCAAAAAGGTCAATTCAAGGTCAAATATCGGGTAAAACGGGACAGATTTCGACGAAATTTATACTTTTGTACGGGGAGTCTTTTGGACGGGTCAAATCATTACCCCGACCTGACCTTGACCTTCAAAAAGGTCAATTCAAGGTCAAATTGGGTAAAACGGACGGATTTCAACGAAATTTCATACCCATGGGTACTTTTGTCCGGGGAGTGTTTTGGACGGGTCAAATCGTGAACCCGACCTGACCTTGACCTTCAAAATTGTCAATTCAAGGTCAAATCGCGAATTTTGACGGGATTTCGACAACATTTGATACATAGGGTTACTTTTGACCGAGGAGTGTTTTGGACGGGTCAAATCGTTACCCCAACCTGACCTTGTCCTTCAAAATGGTCAATTCAAGGTAAAACCTGACGGATTTCGACGGGTACTTTTTTCGGGTACTCTTGTCCGGGGAGTGTTTTGGACGACCTGACCTTGACATTCAAAATGGTCAATTCAAGGTCAAATCGCACAATTCGCCGAAAAACAGAGGGGAAACAGCCCGGACGAAGTCGGGTCCACCAGCTAGTTGTCATATAAATGTAAACGAATCCTAAAGTGCATCATTGTTCGTGTTATTTGGTCAATCTTTCCCATATAAAGAATAATATAAGGGTGATAAATCATTATTGTTATCCTTCATCCCAATTCCTCTATGCTGATTGGCTTAGAGAGTTCGTCACATGGCGGGCCGTAAATCACTTATTACCCTCGAGGGTAACATTGTCTCAGTTATTGACCGCTCAGTTGTTAGCAGTAAACATAGAACTACGAAGAACACAACGTGCAGAGATACTCTCACAGCTCTCCAATAATTTCCGAAAACACTGTTTTTATAAACCCCACTGTTTCATAACAACCGCGAACTGTGCTGTTTGCTAATTTGCATAATTGTGTGTATAACTAGTGTTATCACGGACACAAATCCGTTATAAGATGTAATGTTCCTATTGGACCTTTTATATCAATAATAAAGACCGTGGGACAAATAGATAAATCTTATTATGCAGCTGGTATGTGCTGCAGACAATCGCACATACGATGTACATACGTTACAAATACGTTTATGTACTAGATCAACTAGCCACTCTTTACTGTTTATCAATTGACTATTTCTTTTCGGCAATCTTTTCCAACATAAAATTAACTTTTCGAACTGGATTAAAGAATATATGCGCGCATTTATGCCTGCTATTAAGGAGGTTCGTGTGTACTCCTTTGTCAGATAACAAAACAGTTGTCACCCTTGTTTTCGTGAGACACGGGGATTTGTCGCCGCTCTCGACCTGGAATTCCAGGTTTCGAGCTGGCGACAAACCCCGTGTCTCACTCAATCGCGGGCGATAACTGTATATTATTGGCCATACTATTCACTGATCCTCGGGTCAATTTCGGCAGCCATTGCTAGTTATTGGATCATGAAGATGCGACATTTGAACACCACTCGTTCGAGTGATGACGTGGCATTAAATGTGTCTGGCGGTTGATTGGCAGTAGAGATACAACACTATAGCAGTGAGACATCGCTTTAATGCTATATAAGTTGTGTATACGTGATACGAGCAATGCAAACAATTGGAGCTTCATTGAGATCTCGCCGAGATAAATCATATAATACCAAAAACTCATTTCGCGTCAAAATTGATATGCGACATTATAGCACTCAGACGGCGAAGTTTATATTGTTCGTTTGGTAGGATAAGATCATATCGAACATATCATATAAATATGGCTTGGTGCCAGAGGTAAACACTGGCAACGTGCAAAGCTTCAGCGGTATTAGTATAAATGCAGAACAGTCAAAGTTACTATCCATGACCAACCAATCTCGCACTCATCAGATCAGCTACTAAACATGGATATACTTGGGCTCTTATGAGAATATAATAATGCTGTTTTAGCCGATGTGTGGTGTATGTCTTGCTATTCTATGAATAACACTGTACCCTTTCCAGTGGAGATCAGTTGGGTAAATCGTGTGTCCCCTGCTCCGGCGCCACTGACACTGTGACGGATATGCCGAACCGATAAGTATTAATTTGGTCCGTGTGTTCGCTTCCCTATGTTCATTCTGTTAGAATGTGGTTGTGTAACAGAAACATCGATTTGCACTATCCTATGAATACGTTTATTCATCAGCAACGAGTTGCCCAAATATATTATCTGGATATTACTTGTACTTGGCCTGCAAAATGCAGTTTCGTTAACATATATATGTTATGAATAATCGGACGATAACAGAACCAAATGTTAAACAAACTAAGCAAACCTGTATCCAATAAGAGAGCATGTATAGAAAAAAAATATCGCAATTTCCATTACTAATTCAAAAATAAAAAAGGAGGAAATTTACTTGATTTTTTTTTTATTAATTTATAGTCTATATTTAAGAAGTATATGCAGTTTGGATTTTGTTTTATGTAGGGATGTGAAGGGGTAGCCGAAATTGGCTGGAACACTTTTAGTGTGAGTTATCTGCGCCGCAACCTATGTAAAACTCAACCATGCATGCTGCAATAATATCTTATAAATGATTAATAAAACTTCAATTAATTCATATTCATAAGATCAGCTGAAAAACTCTTAATTGTATCTCCGAAACATTTGTCCAGAATGAAATGATGCCACTGACATGTATGTTAACCCAACTAAATATTCTACCTGTTATTCTTCGTTCGATGAGCTCGGTGTAAAACCTGCCTTGGATGCAACTAAGCTGCTTGCTTAAGACACACACACCAAACTCTGTTATCGTCAATAATTAGTCACGCATTCGACGTGGGTTCCGTTGGTGCTGTATTTGATTGGGGTATACACTTTATGACATAATTGGAGATCGACCAATTGGCTAACTGGATTTAGTGCAAACGGAACGGGTTATTTAATATATGTCGACTAAATTGAGAAAAATATATATAATGTATGATGCATGCATGTATAGTTTGTGAACCACAACAACTAAGTCTACGTTCGTTGTTTTTCTGCGTGGTATTGTTTCCAGGCATTTCGTCATAGAAATCCATGTGGCGCCATGGACGGCATCATGCGTATATACTGCATCTTACCAGACGCTAACGACTTGACAGATGTTCGTAGTTCCACATATAACGATGACTCTAACATGTGTAAGGTTGATTCGTCCTACTTACAGGCAACTTTTTGTACCATCGCTGCTGGTGGAAAAACGGCGTTTATTTTGTTCACATAGTTAACTGCGGGTGCCTATTATATACACACATACTATTCGGTTTATACTCAACAGAATATATGTAACAAATGAATAAATTTGAGCTATGGATTAGTGCAAATTACACTCATGTGCTCTATGAACGATTCAAATGACATGGTAATTATGATGAAAATTAATTTATGACTCAAGTCATAAATTAATATTCATTATAATTACCATGTCGATCTTGGAAAACCAAATTCATTCATGTGTTGAATATATTCTGCTGAGTATCGATTGACACATTTTTCAATAAATTGTGCAAAAAAGCAACAATAACAACAAAAGTGAACTTTTTATCAAAACCAAAATTGATTTTCAACTTCTGTCCCATTCATGTATATGTAACCAATAGGTTTTGATCAAAAGCAAATAACAAAAGGCATTTTGTTTTGATCAAAACCAAAATAAATTGGTTTCATATATAAACCAGCTTTGGTTTTGACCAAAGCCAGTTAGTAGTTGATATTTGGTTTTGATCAAAACTTAATTTGGTTACATATATGGGACAAAGTTCAAAGCCAATTTTGGCTTTTTTTAAACCAAAACGTTTTAGAGTGTATAGGCATGTCTGTGTTCGTTTTCTTGCACATTGTGGCTTTATGTATAGAACTGCCTGAAACAAATACCAACCAGGCAAATTTGCCAGTGTGTGAACGCGGTAAAACTATGAAATAATTTTTCAGGAGCCGACATGGGGGAAATGGAATGAGAGCAGTGCCCGTGCTCACTGCAATGGAGCTTTCGCGAACTACGGAAGTGCGGTTTCTATGTGCGAAGAACATGCTAGAATTGATACAGTCGGGTCTATAGAGAACTGTGTGCGGGACATAAAGGTGTAGTCGGAGTTCCGGTGCTAATTATCGGCGCCCGATGGCTCAGTCATGAAAGTGTCGACAAGGGTGTTTGGGGTGTTTCTTCCCCACAACTTTGATTTTTCATCAGTTGGTACTTAAATCATTGACACGACATCAGTTGGAAATTTCACGACAATAATATTTTGAGATTGTTCTCATATTACTTTGTCCAACTTGTGGTTATTGGGAAACTTGTACATTCGCATATGTCCGTTCTGTTTGGACTTAAATGGCCATCAGTTTTAAATTTGAGGTGCCAGTTCCAAAATTCCAACCGAAAGGGGGTTCAAATCGAATTTCGTGAACTGATAGAAGGGCGTGCAGTTAGTTGTAAGTTTCAAGGTTGACACCACACAGAGACACTCTTTTCTCACTTTCCCAACACACTTTAGCACAGGCCGTGGGAAATAGCTCAGTGAGATTTCCCGGTATCACCCAACACGTGACCAGTTGTCTCACCCTACCCACGTGACAAGCCTCGTGTCCGGCCCAAATATCTGGCCCCTCGGGTGAGATTTTTCAATCCCACACACCAGGTCATGATGGATGCTATTAGTCCCTGGGCTCAGTTGATACTTAAGTTTGTTAGTGTTTTAGTCCTGATGGTAAATATGACTCCATGTCTGCTGGTCGAAGTTGTTCCATCTGATAGGTTACTGAGTAACTGAATTTTATTGAGATGAATATTAGAAGATAAACTTTCGTGAACAGTTACCATGTCGTTTGTTCTTTCTTTATAAGATGACGGATGATACATACTGGACGGAAGTACACACCGACTCATTCAAAAGTCAATGTTCTCATATTGTGAGCAGGAACCAGACACTGATGGAGACGACGACAAATATACCCGGACAAAGCTTACTCGATCAAATCTTGAAAACCGTTTGTCCCAAAGACTGTTCGGGCCAAGGGAAGTGCGTGAAAGGTGAACCACATATAATCATAGCATATAATTAAGAAATGACAGGAATATAGATTGGGGTTATTGGATTTTGACCGCGGCAGAGTAAATAAACAAAGTGTGTTAATATGGATTCACATGAACTTTCTTTAATTTCTTTGCCGGTCAAAACCAATGACCCCAATTGATATCCCAGTCATTCCTTATAATCATGCACCGGTATATTGTATTTAATACCATGAAAACGTTTCAAGACTACCAAAACAATTGGAAGTAACATATTGTAAATATTGTAACATAGTCTCCAAACAACTCCCAGCGAGCGCAAGCATATGGTCGACTTGAAATGACGTACAATGTTCATAGCTGTTATGAAGCGTAGACTTCGGTTATTGATATATGAAACGCGCAAACGTTCGTGTAAACCGTATGTTGCTTTGTACTAATTCTTACGGACACTAGTTGCATGAATGTGGAGGGTTTGTGATTATTGTGATGTACACTCCGTGAAGTACAATCACGAAAATTCCTTCGCGATTCAGATAAGAACCCACACAAGTGTGTCTCGGTAAAAATAACCCCAACCGGAATCCCAACAATATTACGATGACACCCAGCTGAATGACATCGATCAATATTTATGTGTGCTTTGACATTCTTTGAAAATTTTAAAGTCACCTCAGAGTTATTTCTATTTTTCTTTCTTTGTGTTCTTTTCTGTGTTTTGCCTTTGGAGATTCGCACATTATGAACACCTTAAAAAGTAAGTGCTCTCCTATAACATTTCGGCGTTGTTCATTCTCCAACTATATGATCTCTGTTGTTATGACATATTCCATATGTATGTATTCCTTATTCGGAAACTAATCCATCATGTGAATGGCAACGTGTTGCGCTTGAATGATGGGTAGTGTTGTTCTTGAATGAGTACCAATTAAAGGAACAAATGCCAATTTAAAAAGCACAGTAAGAAAATAAGAGCATAATAACGCAGATGACAATGTACAATCATAGTGTACCATCATAGCTTGCACTTTGGGGACCTTGCCATTAAAGGGACCAGGGCAATATCGATGTTGGTAAATGTGCAAAAAATAGATAGGTCTGTAAAAACATCACACTAAGACCATGGATAAATAGATAAACACTGTTGTCATATTCATCATTGACAGTTCTCCAATAACGAATTTTTTTCCCGTTGAAACCATTGTTATGTAAACAAAACTGTGACAGTGATTTGCCAACAAGCATCACTAATCGCGTAGTAAGTTAAAAATATTTAGTCTAAATATGGTTTTCACGATATTTTTCAATACATTTGTCCAATGTTTTCCGTCTTTTGTTAACACTTTCATATATTATTGGACTAATTGGACTTTATGGGTAATTACAATGTGACAGTAATTTAAAACATAACATAACACTGTTCTACATGCAAAATCTTATAATTGGAAAGTTATTTAAGAAATGACTTTTATGTCAATTGGAGTAAAAACCAATTACCCCATTCGATCTGCAAGTAATTCTTTATAATCATATACCAGTACATTTTAATAGAACATTAATCATTTGAACAACTGCTAACTGAATGATCCACTTCGGTTATTGGTTTATGGACATCGGAAACATTAATGTAAACATGTTGGCGAAATGTTCTGATTCCCGCGGGAGATAATTGTGTGAATTATGAGAAATTTATAAACTAAAATAAATGAACTAATAAAGTAACAAAAACCTTTAAGCCTAGGATAGGATATTTTATTTGCAATACACATATCTATTACATAATAGTGGCGAAAATTATGGAAAATTATGTCGTATATTGTGGGGGATGGCATAGTCTGGCAAGACTGTCTTCCTGCCATCCCCAGTATGGTGAATATAGAAACTAATAACAATAGTAGAAACTAATAACAATAGATAGCCTAGATCTATGTGTGAATGGAATAAGAGCGAGCAGCTGTCTCAAACATTAACGTGACTATCAATGGCTAGAAAATAACAGTCATCAGTGCATCAAAATAATCAATGAATGATTTGCATGTTTATCAACTCAGATGATATGCTGATCTCACACCTAAATAATCTACTTTAGTCTGGCATGGTGACTGCTTGTCCTTTAGTATAAAAGAATTTGCTCCAGTAGACTAACAAAAGTGGTATGGAATAATGCTAGATAATGGGCTGGTTGACAGACTAATCAGGAAATAGTTAGATATTATGGAATTGTGTGTTACCGAACAATGACCAATAATAAGCAATTTATATATTTAATATAATATTTCCAATTGCAACCTGGTAAATATCCTCTCTAGATATTTATTTATTTTCAAAATATGTCAACTCTAGTTGATGTGAAGCCTAACAACTGATGTGTCATGGATATGTCTACAAAATGTCAACAGTGACTGGAAAGTCAAGATTGAGTTCACTGTCTTGATATGTTTTCAGCTTGAATGAATCAAAGACAAATAGTCAAAACACGTTCGGTTCAAGTAATAGCTTGCAGGGGAGTGATATATCGCTAGGTATGTAGGGCATATGATGGGATATGTGCACCTATTTGGCGTCTGATGTGTTACTGTATTTGTCCATGACTATCGATGCATTAGAATATCCAGTTAGCAGTATGAATTTGACAACCCAGGAAGACATGTAGCATACTCTCATCACAATTATGACCCGGACACTCCATTACATGTACATGTATGTGATAGACAAAATTCAGCCAGTATTTGAAAAAAAATCTACATATTTACCTGCATTAACCATTTGTTCTATTAAAGCAGCTTCTGAATCAGGCTAACTGTCACTTGAAGTAAATGAGATAATTTATCAGACATATGAGTGATAGCAGTAGGATGTTATGTGGTTTTAGACCAAAATTATTTCTTTTGCATGTTTTGGGGTGGTTGATACCCGAAAATGCCAGATGCAAAAAAAACGGCATACCTTCCTGCAATTTTTTTTACTTCCCCTCTGTATTCTTAATCATATATTGTTTTACAAAACTGTACGTTGTTTCGCATGAACCAACTTCATAAAATGGTACTAATCCAGGCATAATTCAAATAAAATGTTTGGTATTAACACAGCTAATCAAACTGATCATAATAAAATATATGCGCGTATAAGCAAACTGTCATAGCAACCGGATCCATTTCGTGTGATATTTGGGCCAATGTGTTCGGGGGAAGTAACACAACTGACAAGGGTGTGCATGGTAGATGGATGTCTCATCCCACAATTTGGTTAAAATGTTATCAGTTGGAAATTTCACACCATGCTGGATCATGTCCAAAGTCTAGACTATAAGCATGACTTGTGTCATCATACTGGAAAAGAGGAAATCTTCCCAAAACTTGCAATGAATCATTTGATTATACAACTGCTAATACCCAACTGCCAGACAGTCTAAAAGCATCAACTCCTAGAACTGCTTTTAGTTCTGTGTGACCTAAACACACATTCCCTGACATATGTAACTCATTGGACAAAAATAACAAGAACATAACCTTTCGAAATAGATTAAAACAAATATTGACAAAATGTTATATATCGCGATACTCGTCACAAATTAAATGCAACAATTCATTTTGTCGAGATTGTACAGGTATGTCAAATGCACGACATGAGCACCACCTTTACTATATACTTGCTATTAAAAAGCCTGGTATGTTCACCTTACATTTTGACTGGAAGATACGCAAAATTAGTCTATACAATCAGATGAGTACGAACAGAATGAAAAGCATTCTTAAAAGGCTCTTGCTCTGGTCCTTTCTAAAGACATCATACTTTAGCCAGACTCTGCATCTATAATAAAGTAATATTGAGCCCAGTGTATGGTACAACCGGCATGTATGCAAATAATGCCATTAGAGTGGATACACCACTCCGTTATTTCAAAATATTATTCCAATTCACGCTGTTTTATGACTTGAATTACAGTTATATATAGAGCGGCAGGAAGACGACCCATTTGGCCTTGCCGCTCCTATACAATATGCCTATGGTCACTTTTGAATATTATATTGTTACCATATGTCTATATATATTATACAAATAAATACTACTACTACTCACCCGGAAACCACACGGGGGACTGGGCAGAACTGGATCCGAGAAGAGCCAAACATGGCATTAGTAAGACCGTTTTGTTCATTATTCTCACTATATATATCAGTTATATGATTTGTATCGTTTCATCAGGTCAATGTGAGTGTAACTCAGGCTTCATCGGACCCGACTGCTCAGGGGACATAACTCATCCGCCAAATATACTCGGAGCGCCGCTAGACGGGAAATGCGATACCACGGAAAGATCTTGTCAGAAGTTTCAACTCTACGTGGACTGGGCACACGCTTCGTCTATTAAATGTCGATTTTCATTCTATAAGGTCTGTAGACATCCGTATTAGTGCATACATGTGGATTTGATCATGCTGTGATGTTGGTATAATTGTCTCAAACATGCCGATGTCCAGTATATATGATATTGGAATATTGGGACCACGGTCATGTATGTAGATGGTCACGGAAACGCCTTAAAATGATGACTGGAGCGACATGTAATTATTGATCGACCCAATTTTCTTCCATGTTTGATCAATACGTTTCAGACACTATAAGCTCAATGCATTAATTGTGGTGGGGAGTAGCCGCTGTGCCGTGGAAGGGATATTACAGATCTGAAGTCTGAGTAGACACCATATAATTCAGAATCACCTAAGCCAAATTTCCGCTTATCTGACACGACAGCCTGCTCTCCCAAAAACGCACATTATCTGCTTATAATATAATTTGTTTTCAGTAGATAATATGCTGATAATCGCCTTATTGTGAGTCGATAATGTGCTGAAAATAGTGAGGCGATTCTAAGCTGATTTTATGTGTGGACAATGACAATAAGCCAACTCACGAATTTTCATGTGTACCGTCTTTAACATGTGTTTTCACTGTGACCCGAAATAACGGATATTACTCCATTACCTGCTTATATCAGAATAAAATGATAACATCATGTACCTATTTCACTGTATAGGTAGATTATGTGCGTATTTGCGCGACAATATGTTGAATACGAGTAAGTTTATTGTCCATTATGGATAGAACACTAAATAGCAAAGTTAACATAATTAATATGAATAGAATATGATTGTTGTATGGTTGTAATGAAATGATAAAAATAGCTCAGTCTTCAACCTACCCATATATAACATTTGACAATTAGAATATATATTATTCTGAATTCGTCTATCGAGAATGTACTCAGTATGTCAATGATATTATATATATGGCAAGGAATGTGAGCAGAATAAAACAGGGTAACCATTTTCTTTTCACGAAAAGGCCCTTGAAACAAGTGGAAACATTGGGAAAAGTAGCATCTTAGCTAGGAAGTTGTAATAACTCGACTTTATTTCATCACGTTTTGACATCATGCTGACGACCTGGGTAGTGATGTAATACATGTATGAGTTCATTCTACGTGTAACTGGTATCATATCATGCTGGCTATTTATTATCATTGATATCAACATCTCGAAATAAACGGGACAGTGGTTATGCTGTATATTTTCATTATTTTAAAATATTTTTTTCTGGGATGATGGAAACGCTGGCAACAGACGAAACAAACCATTCCCTAATAATACTAAGATACAGAAGCAATTGTATTTAAAGTTGATTCAGTGGAAATATCACGAAACAAATTGGGACAGTGGTACAGTTGTCTCAAACATGCCGATATATATTATTTTAATTTTATTTTAACATGTCTTCTGTTACGATGGAAACACTGGCAACAGAGGAGACAGACAAACCATTCCCTAATAATATTAAGATTCAGAAGCAATTGTATTTAAAGTGATTCAGTGGAAACATCACGATATTATATAAGCATAAAGGATACTATATAATTATCAGATGGAGAGATGAGTTAGTAATAACTACAGTACTGTGGAGCAGCTACCCATGCAAGTTGGTTTACCGTTTAGATAATGTGATGTATGCATAGGCAGGGGAGGTTGAGGTGTCTCCTGGACTGCAAACTAAATACAAAATGGAAAACATGAGTTGGTCTTCCGATTTAGAGTATTTTATCAAATTGTACAGAGATTTAGTAAATAGTGCAAATTGGCATATCTTCTCCCAAGGGTACCTTCATACACTGGCAAGTTCGCACGGTACGGTTTGCAGGCATTTTGTCGTAGAAAACGATATGGTGCCATAATATGAATGGAAACAAGCACATAAAGTACATCTGCGCCACAGCTAACTACGTGCGAAGTAAATTCTCTGTAGTTCTACTAGTAACGATGCTACCGAATTTGCCTGTAAATATCATGCAAATATTACCTCGCAAGAATAAATCATACAGGTATTTGAAAGCAAATTCCAATAGCACTGTTACAAGTGGAATTAGCTAAATGTTACTTCTCATGTCTTTCGCTTTGGTAAAGATGCATGTTATGTGCACGGTTCCGTTCATATATTCTGGCACCATGTGGTTTTATATGACCAATTGCCCGCAAAAACATACCGTGCAAACTTGCCAGCGTATGAACGCAGCATAAAACTGCACTGCTGGTCGTGTTCGTCCTAACTTGCAATATATATTTACTCATTTGTATATGCAACTTTTCGATTACCTGTCCTTTACATAAGTTGTAGAGAAATTTATATGTCCCCTGTATTAGTCTTGTTTATGATAATGTTTACCGAATTTCTTATCCAAAAAGAAAATGGGTTTCACGTTATGATACAGTATAAGTACCAATTGTTTAGTTCTATTGGCGCTGACCTTGAAAACATCTTGAAAAGGGTTTTAATCATTTGTTGTATAACGAGTATTTTGCCTGTGGAAACTACCCTGATGTGTTAACCTCGACCCCCAGTAACAGTATGGTTGTTCATTTTCCAGTTAATGACCATTGTAAATTGGGGCTTCCTGGATCGTCTGTTTTCACGAATATTAAAACTATAAATGTAACTTTGTCCGGACAGTTTTTTTTAAATATTTGTAATCACAATAATTCCTATTACACTTGGCATAGCAACAATGCCCACGATAATTCATAAGTAATACGTTGAACGTTATCACAACAGTTCATAATTGATAACGCTCTTTATTATCTACTGCTTGTGTGCGAAGAAAACAAGAACGCTCTTCATACGAATCATATAAATGGGATCATGGGTGTGATATAATCATGTTCTGGTATGGCAAACGTTCATGCACATATTGGCATGTATTATTGTAGTATAATGATATCAAATCGGACAGAGGGTCTTTAAGGCTGGCGAGATGAAAAGATATAAACGGAAACGCGTGATATTATGACTGCCCCTACGTTGTAAATCGATAAATTAAGATACCTTACAATATTATTATACCCGTGATATTATTGGGTTAAAATGGAATGACACCGGACATTTACATGTCCGATTGTTCTAATGGGTTTCTCGTATATAGCTTCAGCCACTAGTCCTCTAGCAATCAGCCTCCCCGGAAAGCAAATGGCACACTTGCATATGAATATTGTTACCTTACATTCTATACACGATCGTGGATCACAAACCACGCAGTGCTTATCTTCGTTATGATTAGCTTTTACATCGTTGCGGCTATTTGTTGATTGTTCTATTGTATATATTGCCTACTGAACCACCGAAGGTTCCCCATATGCATATAGAATACACCCATGGTAGCCGAGAATAAAACAACTTCACCACGAGTGGTATTGTGGTTTTAACCACGAGCTTTTGACGAGTGGTTAAAACCACAATTCCACGAGTAGTGAAATTGTTTTATTCTCGGCTATGGGTGCATTTTGTTTGTACCATAATTATTATTCTTTGGTCGCTTCGTAAATGTATTGCTACTCTGTTGGTGACTGTTAAAATGTATGCGCACCGAGTGACCCAAATATTTCAAGCTGTCCGGAATGTGGGTCACGCGTAGCAATATATACTTCTAGGAAATTCGGTGATCCGCAACCTTCTAGGGCATCAGTCAGCTGATATGAATACACATTCAGATTTCCCTCATTGCGATAACATTAACAATCTACGTTGTTGTAAAAGTGTAAGCCGTCGTTCGTTTTAAACACGGAAGGCGGACGAACATGTGCGTCTGTTTTTGTTTACATTTTCAACAGCTGTCGCCGACCTAGATAAAACGTGTACTTTGTCGGCGCACCTAGCATAAAACATCATTAAACTAACTTTAATCTGTCATTTTTCGACAAGTAAACACAGTGTATGAAATTGGATAGTATATATATATGTGTTCAGACCACTTATCGCATTTCAGAGTGGTCGGAAAAATTGTGTATTTACTTCGCGAAGCGGGCGTGACGAAAAATTGGGTTAAATTTCGACAGCGAGGCCACCAGAGGTCAACTGCCGCGTCGTTCTAAAAATTGTTGGTATAAACGTTTAACCCATAAGGTGCCGTTGAACTCGTTTACACAACAGTAGAACTTTATACCAATAGTAGGAATCTGTATACCCATAGTAGGGTGTAAAGATGAAATTTACAAAATAGGTGTTATATACACAATAACATAGCCAATTGTGGTATAAATATATGTTTATACATATGCCCATTTTTGTTGCAACAATTGCAAATGTTCATCACATTCACATTGGTGTATTGAAATGTACATATATACATGTATATGTACGCTCTGATAACGATGTCGGAGGTGAACAAACGTTTCCACGTGAATATGTACATTTCAGATGACGGTCGATGGGCCAGTCGACAGCGGAGAATCCTCAGTCACGTCTGGCGTCAGGAGATTCGGCGAGGAGGTTGTGTGCCAGTTTCCCGAGAGCCGACGAAGGCGGGCTATTCAGAATGATGTGTTGGCTGATGGCTTCCGGGTCAGCCTGACATACGACGGACAACACTTTAGTACGGAATATAACATTGTCATTTATAACGGCGCATGCGTCGTGTGTGTGGGGCCAAACGAGTGCACCGACAGTGGTAAGTACATTTCCTTAGTGCCCGCAGTCTGCATGTATAACATAAAGGTACATGAAAACCATAGTCAGAAATGGTAACGCCACCAACATCATATTATTAGCCATAAATATAAATTATAATATAATTATAATATAAACTAGCTTTCAAATTGCATGTGGGAAATTTGCATACTTTCATATATCAAGTTTTCCCGTTTATCGTGTTATACATTACATTTTTCAAACTGTCTTCTTTATTACACTAACTGATGGGCAAGCTCCGTGCAGAGTTCAGTCCCCTGTGCAGGACTTTCCGCTGCCAGTGTCACGGACATGGAATTTATCTTAGTTGGACTCCTTCATACATTAGAAATTGTGGCTAGATAATTTGAATAGCAATTTGGTATCCGATTGTCACTGGCTGTGGTTGGTATGTCCTGTGTGCGATCCAACCTTGCACGATCTATAATTTTGATGGGATGACGTTTGCAAAGGCATCTAAGTGGCTGGCTGTCCACGACTGCCCTGGTGGTTGGACGACAATTGGGTCCCAAGAAAGTTGGCGTACCAGAGGAGCTGAAGTTGGGCGCCCTCACAGTGACACCACATGGTTTAAGACTGAGAGCTTCCCACTTCATTTAAACCGGCGAGATTAATCATAGAAGACCTTTTGGACATCCCTGATTCCGGGTTGGCATCTCATGTGGAGCTCTTGTTTTGGGGATCGACCATCAGTGGCAGACCAGGCAGATATTTTTGGACGACCAGTGATGATGGTAACCAGAAAGGTATACCTCTTGATTTTTGGGACACCCTGCCTGATGGTCGACCACCCTGGGTTGAGTGACCGGACCGAATATTACAGCCAAAGACTCCGTGGGCAACTCATGATATGCTAACCCTCGGAATCCTATTCTTACCTGACATGTGCAGAGATATTAACAAAGACAAGGCCGAATTATACCACTTGGTTGACGGGCCATGTCGGAGTCACACCAACCTGGACGACACCCTAATGTCTTAGTATAGTGGGCGCCTATTAAAGCTGGACAGACGAGATACGCAGAAGACCGAGAGCTGTGTCCAGGCTGGATGTGCCGGTATGTGTCGCCAACATGGTGGGTTGATCAAATATAGAATAGAGAAACTGCGGCATGGTAACGTCTCCAGATGGGTGCCCTTTTATTTGACAAAGATGTGAAAGTGAATAATCATGCTGTAATGCCTCGGCATTGTGGTTTTGACGGTGGGATCTGGAGCTAATAATTCTAGGGCCAGGTGGGAAATGCGTTTCCCCCCCCCTTAGAATGTGACAGAGCTGAGACTAGGGCCAAGACGGGAAATGTTGTTTCTCTCCCTAGTGGTCCCACTGCCAAAACCTATGAGAATACAAATCTTTCGTCAAACAAAGGTTGGCGTCGCGGATTCCTTCCATTGTGGTGCACATCTGGGCCTGATGGAAATTTACAAAGGCGAGGGTCCTAACCTATAGATCATGATTTATCAATAATGGTATTCATACCAAACAACGCCCTGGACCACTTCAGGCTGGCGAATGCAGCAATTGTTTTTTTGCACAGGTGGATATGCGATTTCGGTCATGAATGTCAAGGGGAAAATTCAAGACAGTTAAATGGGTTAACAGATCGATATCTGGCTGCTGATGTGCAGTTGGCGTGACAGTCTAGATGTACGGCTCGAGTGTCCGTGAATTACAACCTGACTGGGTTCTGCCCCTTAAACCCTTAAACTGTCAGTAGACGGAACAGCCGCCCAGCTAGATTGTTACGTTTTATTGCACATCATTTTTCAGTCATGGGACGGAACATTTCTTTTCCCGGAAGTTAACATCAAAAGGGACGCCATTTCAAGTTTTAATGGTACAAATTGAATTCTCGAGTGACATGAAAATTGGCAGGGTTCTTCAGCAAAGAATCTGAGGGGGCTCACTCCAAAAGGATTAGATTTTATTTGGCGTGCATGGGGAACCGAAGAGACTTGTTTGAATGCACACTACCATTTGTTGAATAATCAGTTTTCGGCTCGTGATGTTGGACATGTAATGCAGTTCCGATGAATTTGGGGAATTGGTGGTTACGTGGTCCCGTATTTGAACCACCGTGTGCGTTACACCAGCACCTACACGTAAATTGTCGTAATGTGAAGAAACGTCGCATTTATTTATTTGAGATTTGTTTTAGGTTACATTTCATTCTGCATTATTCTGAGAAACTGAACTGTCCATATTTATTTGAAAAGGGTCTAGATCAAGCCAGAATGAATTATAAATGGCAAAACACTTCAATAACAAATATTAGATTTAACAAGAAAATACACGTGCCGGCAGCGTTCAGACATCGCGTGGCGAGGGGACCGAACTCTGTTTGCAGCTTGGCTGATGGGCCCGACTTCGTTCGGGCTGTTTCCCATCTGATTCCCGGCGAAAGGCGCGATTTGACCTTGAATTGACTATTTTGAAACTCAAGGTCAGGTTATGGTCATGTTTTGACCCGCCCAAAACCCCCCCCCCGGAGAAAAGTACCCCTAGGTATCAAATTTCGTCGAAATCCGTCCGTTTTACCCGACTTGACCTTTAATTAACAATTTTGAAGGTCAAGGTCAGGTCGGAGTCATGATTTGACCCGTCCAAAACACTCCCTCGACAAAAGTACCCATAGGTATCAAATTTCGCAGAAATCCATCCGTTTTACCAGATTTGACATTTGATTGACTATATTGAAGGTCGAGGTCACGCCGGGGTCATGATTTGACCCGTTAAAAACACTCCCCGGACAAAAGTATCCATAGGTATCAAATTTCGTCGAAATCCGTCCGTTTTACCCAAACTGACCTTCCATTGACTGTTTTAAAGGTCAATGTCAGGTCGGAGTCACGATTTGACCCGTCCAAAATCACTCCCCGGACAAAGGTACCCATAGGTATCAAATTTCGTCGAAATCCGTCCGTTTTACCTGATTTGACCTTGAATTGACCATTTTGAAGGTCAGGTCAGGGTCACCATTTGATCCGTCCAAAACACTTCCCGGACACAAGTCCCCCTACGTATTAAATTACGTCGAAATTTATGGAAAGCCGAAGGGGACATGCTAGTTGCTAATTTCTAGTTATACGACGCACGACTTGGCGCGGTTTTTTAAAGGCGTTTCAGGGTGTTTCAAACTAGGTGATAGAAGTATTCTGCGTTTCCAATGGTGATGAATTATAGTATTTTATTCAAATTGTATAGCATAAATTGTTATTAAAACCGTATATACTATAAAAAAAATCGATGACTCGAAAATTAAGTGGGCCTTCAAAGTCAATACAAAGTCACAATTGCAGTTAGGTTCATCTCATACTCGTCTATTCAGCGATATTCTGCTACGCAATTTGTTATAGCCTCCAGTATTCATTAAGCGTTATAGCCCCACTGTTATAATCCGCCTTTAGCTGGCATATTCTTGCCTCTGAGATTATTGAGATATTACGTCACACGTAATGACAGTAAATAGCATGGAAACATAGCAATTGTGTGGGCTGCGTGACGTGAATATGTAATGAGAAATAAGGTCATACGTAATGACATTAAACTCAAGAAAACCCGCGAAAACAAAACAAAAAATCACATTTAATGTTTTAAGTTATTTCCTTCGTAAAAAGAATCTTCGTGATAATGAACCCTCTCAATACTTTAGAATATAGAATTAACCTTAAAATAACAAAAACCTTCGGAATAGAGATACTTCGGCATAGCGAACCTTCGGGATAGCGAACCTTCGGAATAGAGACATGTCCCCCAATTACACCGGTGGCGTCAACACATGTGCTAATCTGTGTTGGACTATCGTGACTCTATCGGTACTCAAGTACGAGAATACCTAATCACCCATAATGCATTCGCCCATTGGTCCACTCGTAAATAAAATTACCAAAACATCCTACACATGTGGCGTAAATAAAGAACGAAGCATAGATCCAGTTATAGTATGTGTGTACTCTGTCGATGAGATGTACGAAGCTTGGATATTATAAACATGTGTGTCCAGGTCGGTGAGATGTACGCAGCGTGTGTATTATATACATGTGTATCCAGGGGATATACACACATCACAATACTCGTTAGCTCTTTTGTAAAAACAAGACATTGCCAGTGTATCATCACGTTCTTGGCGCTGTTGGTAGTTCCTATCAGTTGATCACACAGCCATCGTCTTATATGTATGACGTCGTGACCGCGTGTTTAAATTGCTAAATCAAAAGAGCGTCTATTTCCGCCATTGACAAATGTTCGTGAAACAGCAACATCGTCTCGGTAATACAAACCGTTAGTGAGTCTCACTGTCAATAAAACACCCGATATTAGAACTATATCAAATGTTGATCAAATCGCCATTTAGCAGACAATGGCCAACCGTGGCGACACATACGATGACACAATGCACACGCAATACGTCTAGTGTGGGTTTCTCGTGTATATTCCGTGGACACACGAGTGAGTATAACCCACAAGCGTCGTACATCTTATGGTATATTTATATTATGTACGTACGCGTGCTTTGCGGTCATTTTGTTCACTCGTCTGATCCTGTTTGAATTTGATGTAGAACCGACCCTTCTCTGTGCCACGCAGTAGCATAATTAATCGTATTGGAAAGGAGCAAACCTTCGATGACATACACTTTAATAAGTACCAGAGAGATACACACATGAACGTATACACATGTCACATACAAAACAAAACATGCTACACTCATATATGACATATAAATCACTACAACGTATTCACATTCCACATGTTTGTACTGTATATACCAAACCCCAAACTGAGCGATGAGCAGTGAACGACGAACGAATTATACTATTATTTATAGAAACGTTTATAATATGCAGAATGTTTAGAGTTAACAAGACAAAAACCAGATAAAATCAATTTATTATTACATGTATATTAATATTACTGATCAATTGGGACGGCAGGTAGACAACCTTCTTGGTTATGCTTCTTCTTCGTGTGACAGCTCGCTGTCATTTACTGACAATTATGAGCCGCCTGGAGTAGAGTTAAGATTCCAAGACAGTGTTCGTAGGACTCAATGGTGTTAGTTTGAGTCGCGAGATGTGGCGGTGGTAACATTGATTTTTGAGTGCCTAAATTTTGGTGATTGATATATTATAATTTTTTAGTTTTTATGATTGGTTTGGTCATTTCATGATATTAAAAGAATAAAGTTATTTACAACTGTCAGTGTCTATTTCTCAGTATTGTTGCGACGTTTTCTTTTGGCCACTATGGACTGCATCAATGATGATGAGAGCTGTGACTTTAATGTTTTGCTGTCTTCAATTATTCTTGTGGACGGTGGTAACAGGTTAAATTATGCTATGGTACGAGGATAGCATGAATAGAAATAGGAATCTTTATTAGCTCTGAGGGTATGGAATGTTAGTTTTTTTCTTGTTGTATCTGGTACGGACAGTTTTGTATTTTAATATGTCATCTGGGTGTATATATAGTTGGTGGTGTACAATTTTATGGAAGACTCTTAGCCGGGTTTGTAGACGGCGTTCTTGTAGAGATTGCCAATTTAGGGTCTGTTGCATATCAGTTACTGAGCTGGTGTTATGGAAGCTGTTCATGACATACCTTGCAGCTCTCCTTTGTACTGCCTCAATTTATTGAATTGCTTTATCTGAATGTGGGTCCCAGATTGATGTACAGTAATCTAGGGTGGGTCCTACTAGAGATTGATATGCCCTCTCTTTGATTGTTCGGTTGGTGACCGTCAAGCTTCGCTTGAGGAAGCCAAGAATTCGGTTTGCTTTGCCCGTGATGTTATCGATATGTTCGTCCCACTTGAGATCATGCTGGATTGTTATACCCAAATATTTGACAGAATTAACTTTTTCAAGTGGGTGGCTATTTAGATTGTAGGTTTTTAGTATTGGTTCCTCTTTTCTGCTAATGGTAAGTAGGTTACATTTACTTGGGTGGAATGCCATTAGCCAATATCTCTCCCAACTTGATGAATTATTGAGATCGTGTTGCAATTTAACTGTGTCAGACTGGTCATGAATTCTACGGTAAATAATGCTGTCGTCAGCAAACAGTCTTAGAGAACTATGTTTCAGATAAGTGTGAAAGTAATTGATATATCAGGAAGAGTATGGGACCAAGGAGAGAACCCCGTGGAGGTTACTGGAATATGAGAGGAAGAGTGTCCTTCGAGGATTACAGATTGGTCCTACCATGTAGGAAACTGGAGATCCAATCACAATGCCGTAATAATTTAACTTGTAGATGAGGCGTCGGTGAGGAACTTTGTCAAATGCTTTTGTCAGTTTGCATGGATTTATTATCATTCTCAGAGATTTCTTGTATAGAGTCAATAAGTTGGGTTTCGTAGGAACGTTTTCGTCGGAAGCCATGTTGTTTATTGTAGAGAATATTATTTGTTTCAAGAAAAGTCATTGTTTTGCTACTGATGATGTGTTCAAGGATTTTGCATGAGATGCAGGTGAGGGACATTGGGCGGTAGTCAATGGGGTCATGTTTGTTGCTCTTTTTAAAGATGGGCTGACATTCGCGGTCTTCCAGTCTAGGGGGGACTGTTCCAGTTGTCAGAGAAAGATTATATATATGAGTCAGAATTGGGGCTATTGTGTTACTGATATATTTTAAAATGTGACCGTGTACACCATCGGGTCCCATATCTTTGTGTGGGTCTATGTTAGCAATGTTTATCAACCCCGTTTTCAGTGATGGATATGTCGTTCATGGTCAGATATGGACTTGTGCCTTCTCTGTAGAGAAGGCCTTTTGGAACTGCTTGTTGCGTAATTCTGCTTTTTGGATTGGGTCGTACACCATTGTCCCATTTTTTTTCGAGTGGTACGATGTTTTGTGAGTCTGCCCTCTGGGATTTGATGTAAGAAAAAAGTTTCTTGGGGTTTGACTTGTTTGTGAGTTCAAATGGTGTTTCTGGGCTTGGAACTGGGAGGTCGAGGATTAAATTGTTTATATAGTCCCAATATAATTGCCTGGTTTCTCTCTGTACTTCTGATTTTAGTGTGTTGTACCGAGGTGTGTGTTTCTGATGTTTGTACATTTTCTTAAGTTTTATCATCTTGCTTCTCAACGTTTGGTTGGCAATTTATGTTGTTTCTTGATTGTTTTGCATGGGGCATGTTTCTCGCGTGAATTTAATAGATGCACTTTAAAGGAGGACCAAATTTCGTTGACATCTTTGTTTTTTTGTCAACAAGACTCCAATAAACCCTCATATCCATGGAGATGGAAGTTAGGTAAGCTTTTTTATACAGGTTCACTTTCCTAGGTTGGGTAAAATTTGACGAATATTTAAGATCAAATTTGGAGACTACAAAGTTGTAATCTGCAGCACCAAAGGAATAATAGCGCATTCCAATATATTCTTTTATAACTATATGCTATAATCCATTTAGTAAAGAAAGGATTGAATTCATTCCCGAATTGATGATATATATATAAGTGGTTTGTTTTATCTTATTTTCGCAGGCATGTGTAAAGCCGACAGCTCATTGAATGTTATAATATTACATTATATAGATAATATTATACTATATGAATGAGTTATGAATAAATACTCATAGTAAAATCATAGTCATAGTCACATACAAAACAATGGATGTCTAACTAACAAAGAATGCTGAATTTCATTGATTGATAACATCGACATTCTCAAATGTTCAGATAATAAGTTTACTAAACGGGCATATAAGCCGTTTTTGGACTTAATATCTGAACATATCCAACTGATGCGTATAAATCATTCTCCACTTGTATTACATTTTTTTGTCTGTCGTCTGCTAATTTTTTCTTTTCACCCATTCAAAGGAATAATAGCCCATTCCAATATATTCTTTTATAACTATATGCTATAATCCATTTAGTAAAGAAAGGGTTGAATTCATTCCCGAATTGATGATATATATATATATATATATATATATATATATATATATATATATATATAAGTGGTTTGTTTTATCTTATTTTCGCAGGCATGTGTAAAGCCGACAGTTCAATATCAGGTTTGTATTTCCAACATCAAAGATACCGGATAGATCATGCCATGAATGTCTACTCTGGCTACGACCGTGGCGACCATACTCAACCAGTTCAAAACATGGGAACAATTTTGATGTTATGACGGGAACTTTATAACATTGCATACAACAAACGCTGGTATTAAATTTCTTAGTTAATACCTGTTCCTTAATAAAGTATTTTACTGTAAGTATGTGTGACGTTCATTACTTTTTGGTCCGATTTTGCTAGGCGTTGCAAACAATCTTGGACTAATCAATTCAATGTTTATAGCGAAATAGGCTCACATAGCTCTCCCGATTCATGTAAACTCGAACTGGTCCATCCTCTACTGTGAACGAAATTAGTTATAAGGAACAAATAATAACTATGAACTATATTTCATGCATTGATTGTTCAATGTTATAAAGTTCCCCGTCAGAAAATCGAAAATTTCACATGCAGGTTTTGAACTGTGGGATATTATATATATACATGCAGGCGTTGTCAGAGTAGAGATTCGTGGCATCGTTATTTGAAACATATTTTATTTCTATAATAATACAACACATATGTTGTCAACTTATGAAATAACTCGCCCCATACAATGTAACATGCATTAACCACACACAAATGTGTTAGACACATATTATGGACTTGTTCGGGTGCGTGCACTTGATAAGTTAGTACTCATGTGCTATATGTCAAACTGGGGAATGTACCATTTTACTAACATCGCCGACAATTTCTAAGAAATAAACCTGTCTATAGAAGACATAATTTGAACTATGCTCAATTGTAAATATTTACTTCTCGATTCGGGGTGGTTCGCGGGTGTGGAATAACATGTTAGACATACCTCCTATACATGTACCTATTTGCACGGACCTTTAATCTCCGGGTTTGTTACATAATTATGTTCCTTGTCGTTCCAGATGATGTACCCATTGGGGCCATTGTTGGTGCTTTGCTGGGGGCCGCTTTCTTGATCCTTGTCGCCGCTCTTATCGTGAAGAAAGTCTGGTTCGTAATACTTGTAAAATCAGAAACAACAATAAAACCATGTCTGTCATACACAGACTTCAGTGCTCTTGATTTACTCCACCATCAAATGTTTTGCTAATCGCATGTAATGTGTCTGTATTATTCTGTGCAAACATATTGTATATATACTTAAATTCACTTAATTTCCTATAGCATCTTACCATTGGTTCTAACATGATAATGCACTTAATAGTCCAGTGTATTTATGAGAATAAAGTGCCAAACCTCAAAGTAATTGCAACATAATGTTTCTTAGCAGGAATAAGTCTATTAACCAGTTATAAACAACATACTAAAATAAAAAAGGATCAAGAAAGGCGAAATTGATAAATTTTGTGAAATAAATTTGGTAAAATTTGGTAAAATATTCATTTTATAGCTTTTCAAGGATGTTTATAAAAAACTTATGGCCATACGATCCCTTTGTATTGACTCTTTTTCCAAAAATGCCATTTTGGACTGTTTTGTGGTGTTTTTTGTCCACTTTAAAGTTTTTGTTGTTGGCACAAATAGTAAACAAAAATGAATACAATTAGTGTTTAATGTGTAAAATCATTTGAACATTCCTCCTAAAACACTTAGTGTTTGAAAAAATAGGATAGGTTATGGCAATCAACAGTCACTGGATTTGACATATTTTTCAAGAACTGACTTCAAATGTGAATCACAAAATGCTATGATCTTGACACCATATTCTAGTCATTGGAGACAAAGGGTTGTTTTATTCAAGTTTGTGTAGGTTATTCTTGCATGATAAAAAGTTTTATACTTTAATAATTAGTGGAGGTTTATTTAGAACTTTATGAGCATGTTGTATTAAACAAGCCCGAAATAATGATTTGCCATTTCACCATCGAGTTGCAACATAAAGGATTGTAGCTCTAAATATTCTAAGGATTCATTGGGTCGTAAATAGAGGATATGAAATGAGTGTTTTTCGCATATGATATTTATGAAACGAGTCAAGACGAGTTTCATAAATATCATATGAGAAAAACACGAATTACATATTCCATTTATCATATGACACCTATAAATTGATTATGATGTCCAAAACGCACACAAATCACTAAATAGCTATATGGCATCGGTAGCAAAAGGTTAATGTGACGTCACTTCATTGCACCGGAAGCCCAATTACACCTGGTGAAAAAGCAGAAATAATATGCAAGCGAAGATATAGTGCGCTATTCTGTTCTCAGTTTGTGACATTATATCGTATGTTTATTAGATAAATACGAATTACATATTCTATTTATCGTATAACAATGTCCAAAACTATATATTTCAAGATTATAATTGCGAGAATTTCGGCGTCGCGTTGATTGACGCGCACGAATTTGACCTGAATTTAGTCAGAGATACGGCTCGGCCCCGGCTGCCATTCAGCCAATCAGAACACATGTTTTGTCAACAAACCAATCAAATTATCGGAAGGTGATATGAACTAGTAGTTTATATAAGAAATGAACGGCGGTTTCAATGTGGTCATGGGATTTTGACCGCGAGAAAAATTCAGCAAACTGCATGAACCCCGAATGGGGTTCATGCGGAGTTTGCTGATTTTTTATCGCGGTCAAAACCCATGACCACGTTGAATCCGCCGTTTATTATTTATATTTATATACTTACGCTCTTTAAAACACTTCTTCAAATATGTCCGTTATTTCGTCAAAAACACTTTTTCAAATATCTCCGTTATTTCGTTTATAAAAATAATTTCCTATTTCTATATTTCGCTCTATATTTCGCTATTTCGTTGTATTTTCCAATTTCGATTTTTCGTACTATTTCGCTGTATTTTCATATTTCGCTTTTTCGTTGTATTTCATATTTCGATAATTCGCTATATTTGACATATTATGGGATATGGGATTATATGATAACCAACATTATGATAGTCAATCGAACATCTCGTGCCACCCGTGCTCGCGATTAGATGCCACTAGCCATCCAATCGTGATCTTTCGAACCTCGATTACATATTGTTTGCTATCAAATCCTTGGCGTATTGGCTGACTAGATAATCAAGCAGTCGGTAATGTCCGACAATCCCCGGTGATTTCCGGGACCAATGTATTCATAAACCTATGAACGACATTGGAAGTGACGTCACGTAACGTTCATATGTTTATGAACGCATTGAATAAGGGGGCGTGTCTACCGTAACGCTATGGGGAAATCGGAAGAGATATAAGGGGTATGTAAATATATGAAATTGATTTATGACATTCTTTCCAACGTAAATAACGATTGAGTCATATAATAATTTGATTTTCTACACCATGATTTGGGATATTCCTTTACAATGTGTTTAACCATGTACACTTAAGTGATTATTAGAAAGACAGGGAATATGGATATATATTTATTGAGTTGCACGACGTTTCCAAAGTTTCCAAAGTTTGGAAATGTTTTCTGTTCTGTAATCAGGGTGATGCATTCAAAATGGATATACAGATGGAAGGCCTTGTGAAATTATTTTTTTTATAAACATCCTTGAAAAGCCATAAATTGAGTATTTTACCAAATTTTGACAAATTTATTTTACAAAATTATCAATTTCGCCTTTCTTGATTCTTTTTGATTTTTAGTATATTGTTTGTGATGGGTTAAAGTACTTACTCCCACTGAGAAACTTTGTGTTGCAATTAGTTTATGGTGAAACCATCAATGTACGGGACTATAAATAGGATATAATTGTCATATTGGGCGGAATAGAACGTTGAGTGTTGGAATTTCACGGGAACAATTCTAACACGTGACGTAGCATCAACTTTACTATAAACTTCCCAATATTTAACGATGTTTTCAACTCAAATAAGCATCTTCAGTTTGATATGTTTCACTGGGATGCAATTATAAGTAATAGTCTCCGCATGCTAATATAAGTTCAGTTTAAAGATGCATAATCCGATTATGTGTACCTCAATAACTTTTTATTTGGATTCGGGAGTAAAAAATGTTTGATTCTAGACGAGGAACCCACCTATCAATGCTCAGAGTTATTAGATATCGATTTTGGAAATATATTATTGTTCACCATCGAGAATTGTAAGTGGCCCAGTAAACAGTCGACGAGCCGACGGTCTCGGACCAAATTGCGGATGAAGATGGATCGCTCTAAAATCAAGAGGCTTTCTTTTGATAATAAGGCCAAATTTCAATGATAAATGAATAACATGTTGACAAATAAAATGATTTCGGTACACCCATGTAACTTATATTTCCTGTATGTATATATTTGTATCATGTTGCAGCCTAAAATCGGCAGCAGTTGACACGACAGGGCGAAAAGACGGGAACATTGGTCTACATGAAACGGGATCGCCCCCGCCGCCATACAGGAACAATTTCATGCCGCACAAGGACGACCCATGATGAAAGCACAAACAGAATATACTATAAATTGAATTAAACATTATTCCTAACGCGCTGTGATTATTCGACAAAGGGAAAAACTGAAAGTTGAACCAGAAACAGAACGGTTAAAGATGCCCAGTCCTATTTGACATCAATGTCCAAATATCTGCAAAACCAAAACTCGTCCAAATTTTTTTTTAAAACGTCGAAACGACTTTTATTCTCATAATTGATAATATACAGTTATTGCATTGTTTTTGGAAGTTAATATTCACCTCGGCCTGCGGCCTCGATGGGTGTTCCTCGGGTTGATAAATCCTCATGTCAACCTCGAAACAATGCAATAAGTGTTTTATTATATAATCTGCCAATGTTATCAAGCCCTATTAGGCCTGAAACGCCTTACTGAACCGTGTATATAGATGGATGTAAATGGATCCATCAAATGTACAAAAATGGAGATACTTTATCATTGGAAAAACCCAGGGCGTCGCGTGACTAAAATTGTTATTAGCTCTTCTTTATTCTCATAATTTATAACGCTCTTTATTATATGCTTGCGTATAAAATAGCGGGAAAATACAGACAATTTGATCTTCGTTTGTATCTCATAAAGAAGCAACAGTGAAATACGATTTCGTTATTCCACTGTGTTGGTTTCGTTATCTACCACTATAATTTATTTAAAAACTGCCGGTGGGTTACAAGAGCGAAATTTTGAAGACAAATTCCATAGCCGCGCGTTATAGTAAATATGTCTGCATTATTTTCGGTAATAACAGATACCTTATTCGAAACAAGAGCTATTTCTTTTAATTTAATCCTCCATTTCACAGGAGAACCACCATAAGTAGAAAACAGAAGTAAAACAAGCGAAACACTTTCGGAAGAAAATAATACGCGCGGTTAGTTTCGATTTGCATGTTTCAGTTCATTGCACAATCGCAGTTGCTTTAATTAAGTAGTTGTGCACTTAATATCATTAGGATGTATTCTGTTCGAGTATTGTTCAATTTGCTGTACTGTTAAAAATAAAAATGCGCATAACTCAGCAACTTTCCAGCTAGTTTCAGCATTAATACGGTGCATATAACAAAAAGAATACCTACATTTTTTTGTTTGAATACCTGAAACATCTTAACTCGCGGCTTGTAGTCGCTCGTGAAAATTAGATATTTCTTTCCAGACACGAATGAGATATTTCGGTATTCAAACAAAAAATGTGGGTATTCTCTATGTATTATCCTACATATACTCTAAACGTATCAAGAACGCTCTTTATTGATAATTATTATAATATACTATTTAAGTTCCCCTTTAGTGTCAATGTCACCACTCAAATGGTACGCCCCGGGTCAGTCCACCACTACATATCAATTTCCAGCGTGCAGGGTCAACCATTTTGGGTATATGATTAATTATTTAATAATAGTAGTAGCCCTATATAAGTAGTGTGAGGTCAACGGTATCTATCACGTGACACTAATCTGGTCAATTTACCCATGTGAATCAATTTTCAACGATCAGCAGCAATCATTTTGGGTATATATTATTTATTTAACAAACTAGTAGTGCCCTTTTAAGACACCTGACGTCAACCGTCCCATGGTACTCCCCGTTATGTATATCTTCGAAGGACTAATGTAGTTCCATCAATCCACATTCTTTCAACTTGCTGATAAGAAAGCGTCAGACATTGTTACTTTGATTTAACAACACGGCGTGGTTCGGCCGCGATGAACCATTGGGCCGAATGGTGTCACATGGCTTTTACTATGAATGCATGCAGTAAAATAGCACGAGAAAGGGTTTTACTGCAAAGATTATTTAAGATTAAAGATAAGGGCGGTGTCGGCGGTGGGTATGCTGTTAAAATATTCAGCTCCGTCAAAACCGCCATAAACAGAAAGAATAGTAAGATATACACTCTTAAAACGAATGTGTGGTAGAACCACACAATTACCACACAGTTTGTGTAGCCATTTGATCGAGCACAACATTGTGTGGTGAATTGTGTGGCAAATGATCACACATCTGTTGTGTGGCGGTGGCGAACAAACCCGTGTGGATCGACCAAACAACTTGTTCTGTGTAGGCACACATTAAATGTGTGCTACGTTGCGCACAAGATTGTGTGGATGCAGATGAACAGTTTATGTGTGGTAACTGACCTACATAGTTGTGTAGTTGACACACAAAAAGATGTTTGGGTCTAGCACATTTATTTGTTCGTTGAATGGACACAAATATGTTTGCACTAAGGAAACAATATGTTCACCGCTACCACACAAGATTGTATTGTTATTGTACACAATGTTGTTGGGCGAGACTACACATATGTGTTAATCACATGCGTATACACATTTGTGTGGTTGATCCAAACAATAGTGTTCACCGCCATTACACTATTTGTATTGTTATTGTACACAATGTTGTTGTGCGAGACTACACATATGTGTAAATCACATGCGTACACATTTGTGTGGTTGATCCAAACAATAGTGTTCACCGCCATTACACTATTTGTATTGTTCTTGTACACAATGTTGTTGGGCAAGACAACACATATGTGTTAATAAAATGTGTACAAATTTGTGTGGTCGATTCAAACAATAGGCTGCTAATCCTGCAGAAAAAAAAATCATATTCAACGAAGAGTGTTTACACCGATATTTATTGGCCATACATATAGTTCGGCTATCGTTGGACGTTTTTTTTTTCCTGCCATACATATGAAATGTTATAGTCTACTGATGCTTGACATGCGGCGCTGAACGTTTTCGAATATTAACTTATCAAACAGCAAACATGCATATCCCGGGGGTCCGCGGCCTTCTTTTGTGTACACAGCAGAAATCGTGATTGTCGAATGATATATAGTATAGCTATAGTCTTTAATTTCAATAATACAACGACACAAAACAAAACAGCCGTTTAACACATTCACATAATATTTTGGTCATCCGACGAGATTTCAAAGAAATTTTAAACTATAAACGTGCATGTTTCAGTTCCATCAATGGGTTTCACATCACTAACTAGAATTTTCGAAACAATTCGAAAGTCAGTCTCTGCTATATATACATATATATGTATATTGCTATACTGGTTGGCTGTCTTACACCAGACTCACCCTCACGTGTGAAGAAGAACAAGCTCTAAAACTAACTGAAGCTTTCTGAGATCCCTTGAACTATACAAGAAAATTAAGGGCTCCAAAGAGGATAGTCTTTTTGAATGTATGTATATCGGTGCAATTTCTAAGGAGAAATCTCGAGTTCACGAAGAATAGAAGTCATCTCCTCTTGCACAGAAACCAAATTACAGCACATGACATCATCATATGTATACCAAAATCATTGATTGTGGAATTTGTGTCTAACTCGTACATTCCACCGTGGTTCTTGGTTGGTTGACTAGAGTTTATCTGCGTCGTTGCCAAGGCAGCCATGTCCATATCTTGTTATTTACATCGACGTCGCACCGCTTGACCGCCATGATTTCACCATTGAACCTGTAAGCAGAGAAGTTATTTTGTTTATAACATGCCATTGTGGGAATATTATTTACAGTGTATGTACATCTATAACAGTATTATAATTCATACATTAAAGAGCGCATTTTCAGAAAGGAATATAGTTTTTGAAACATGCTAAATATATACATGTACTACTCATTATAGCTTCACATAATGAATGTTCGGACATTTTATTTTTACTTTATCTATATGGCCAGATCGATGCCCCATTAAGCACAATCTTGACACGGGAAATTTGCAATTTTACATGAGGAATTTTAGCTATATAACACGATACATTCATATATAAGGATTATAATATGAGAAACATGGCGAGTTTGAAAATAAGCCCCCCCCCCCTTCCCCATCCCCTCCCCCTTTTTTATAGTATAAACGATAACTCTTCACCATGTACGTCACTTAATCCAAATGCTAATAATAGTTTAATGATACATCTCACTATTCTGCAGTATTTATAATTTTAGATTATTTATAAGTTCATTATTTGCTATTATGACATTTATTGAATGACAAAATATTCTTCACAATTTAAAGTTTTGGACACAAACGGTGGCTACATATATATTAGATATACGACATCACCCCCACCCGGCCCCTCTCTCGGTAACCGAATTTACGCAAGTTATACATAGCAGAGGAGCCAAAATATGCATGCTAATTTTTCACATCGTCTTGGTATAAACCACCAATATAATTGACAAATAAATACCCCACCACCCAACAATTTGTTTAACTTGGTGCATTGATCGTCCATTGTGGTATTTCAAGGTTTATTGCAACAGTGATGCTCATGATCATCATATTCAAATGAAATTAATTGGAAACACCAATTTCACACATTTTGTGTGATTCCGGGTGCCACATATATAGAACTTCGTAGTATACGACTATATAGGGCATTCCAATGGCATCAACAAGTCGCATTCAGGGACGCGGCTCGATGGTCGCCGTTGGCGGGGGGTGTCCACCTTCAAATGTCGAAGTGCACCCCACCCTCCCCTTGAACCATATTTGTAGAATTATATTTGCACACCCCCTCTCGTTCTGAATTTTCTAATTGGTACCTCAAGCTTTCCAACTATTAGAATTTCCAACCAAATGGAAGTCTTCCACCCGATGGCCATTTGAGGCCATTTTTTTTTACCAAAAGTAGAAAAATATGCTACTATTTGTCTAAAAAAAAAAAAAAATTCCCACTAATTACTGGTTGAAAAATCAAACAAAGAGAACAATTTCAACCTATTATAATGCATGTGGTGTAAAACTTGCAACTTTGCGTCAGGCATGAAATTTCCAACTGTTGGAATTTTTAGTAAATTTTACCGAAGTTTGGGATAGGGTTATAGACACACCCTTCCCAATATCCGCCCTGTCGCCACGTCACTGGTCTCAGTAGATATTTCCTCTCATCTGCATTCCATATAAACACAAAAAACGTCGTTACTTTATCAACATGAGAACCTTATCGTGCAAAATAATAAAATTGTGGTTCTGGTTTAAAGCACGCTGTATAATATATAGTGTGTATGTGATGAACACACATTTTTTCAGTAAATGTCTTCACCACACAGTTGAATTTGTCAATTTACATAAAGACAATTTTCGAGCAGAAATAGGTTTTATGCTTCGGAAAGATGAATATCATATAGACTACAGAAACAACAGATAAACCCAGATAAATGCACAACTCTAACGTGTAAATATATGACTATGCGATAGGGAATTGTTGAATCTGTAAATCCAAATCAAGTTTATTATTTCGTTCAATCATGTTATACAAAATAGATACGGACATTTTCACATAGGTGAATATCTTGCGAATTTAAATATAATCTTACCTTAACTATAGAAATAATCGAAGAGACCGCCCAATATATCGAATTTCGAGATCAACCACAATCAACAAGACTCCATGTGTACACTTTACGGCATCCTGTGAGCCTGTACGAAACAACGACGCGCGCGTGACCACCACGTGAAATTTAAAAATCCGACGTCACACACAAATATGTGTGGTGGTGTACACACACATGTATATGTGTGGATATTGGGTGATACACACATATGTGTGTATTATGTACACATTTATGTTCAGATAATGCCTCCACACAGTCATTGTGTGGAAGCTGCCACACAGTCCTTTTTACCGTGTAGACATACCTTGTTCTTATACCAATCAGAGATATGGCATAAACAGTATGCTATTGTCAAATGTTTTTCCCTTGTTATGTAAACACAAGCAAAAAAAACGTTATAGGACATGGCTTTTGTTTAGATCCGGATATGGTAACCATAAAGAGCGTTCTTTGTTACTGCTTTGCTGATATGGAAATAATCGAGAGCGTTTATATCATTTGTGTGCGCCGTGTTGTGTAAACAGAAGTAAAACTTCTGTAACATGAGCAGGTTCCTGTTCACGTACACCATCGTACGTCTTGACGACAATATACTAGTTACGCGCTGATTATGTTTGACGTACACATGTGTACATGTAGGAGCAAAACTATATATATATACACATAACGACACGATGTGTAAATGGGTTTGCCGATACGGAACGAGTGCTGTCGCGGAAGGATATAACGAGAGGCACTTGCGTCCTAGAATCCGTGCATTAAAAAAAAATATATATACAGACTTAGAAGGTTTATTTACGCACATGTGTGATGATTCTTTTATTTTATAGTTCCGGTTTCATGGCTGAGGAGGACGTCATGTACGTCATTTTACGTCAACGAGATGCGTATGGAACATACGTATTTGTAAATATGGAACTGCAATGACACTGTACTTCTGGGAACAAACGTGTAATAAATTTTATTGTTATCCTTCATCACATTTCATCCCATTTTCCTCTCTTCTGATTGGCTGAGAGTGCGTCACATGGCGGGCGATAAATCACCATACCTCGAGGGTAACATTGTCCCAGTTATTGACCGCTCAGCTGTTGCCAATAAATACATAACTACGAAGAACTCAACGCGCAGAGATTCCCTGACAGCTCCTTAATAATTTCAAAAAACACTGTTTTTATAAACCCCACTGTATCATAACAACCGCGAACTGTGGTGTTTGCTAATTTGCATAATTGTGTGTTTTTTTAGTTGCAATTAAAGCACGCTATGTATAATATAAGTTACACGGCTTGTTGATGGGGGATACGGTGTGGTATGCCCCGGTAGATGCTCGTATCCCCCGAGGCGATAGCCGAGGGGGATACGAGAGTCGACCGGGGCATACCACACCGTATCCCCCATCAACAAGCCGTGTAATGTATTTATCCCCGGTCAAAATTAACCAGATATTCCCACAGACATAAAGCGCGGAAACGAGCAACGAACAGTAACTCTATTTGATTAGACTGCTCATACGATGAATATATTTATATAGCTGTTTCCACAATTTGTCCATAAATACTTGCTGGCCTCGCTTACTTTTGGAATCTATATGTTAGAAGATATAAAAGAGAGCAATACACTTCAAAAATAGTAATGGTAAATGAGTCAGACAACGTAAATAAATGAAGCAAGAGTAGCAAGATAACATCACACCAGGAATCAACGTGGCTTTGAAAGATGTACATTAGACCTTCAAACTTTTACCAGGTCATAAAAATTCTACTAGGGGCATACGAGATTGTTATGACCTTGTAAAATCTGTCTTCTCTATATAGCGACGACAGTTTTTGCCGGGTAATATCAGTTTTACACGGGTCCTTGTAAAATATGTCTTCTCTATATAGCGACGACAATTTTTGAGGGGTAATATAAGTTTTACACAGGGCATACGAGATTGTTATGACCCGTGTAAAATCTGTCTTCTCTATAGAGCGACGACAATTTTTGCGGGGTAATATCACTTTTACACGGGGCATACGAGATTGTTATGACCCGTGTAAAATCGGTCTTTTCTATATAGCGACGACAATTTTTGCGGGGTAATATCAGTTTTACACGGGGCATACGAGATTGTTATGACCCGTTTAAAATCTGTCTTCTCTATATAGCGACGACAATTTTTGCGGGGTAATATCAGTTTTACACGGGGCATACGAGATTGTTATGACCAGTGTAAAATCTGTCTTCTCTATATAGCGACGACAATTTTTGCGGGGTAATATAAGTTTTACACGGGGCATACGAGATTGTTATGACCCGTGTAAAATCGGACTTTTCTATATAGCGACGACAATTTTTGCGGGGTAATATCAGTTTTACACGGGGCATACGAGATTGTTATGACCCGTTTAAAATCTGTCTTCTCTATATAGCGACGACAATTTTTGCGGGGTAATATCAGTTTTACACGGGGCATACGAGATTGTTATGACCAGTGTAAAATCTGTCTTCTCTATATAGCGACGACAATTTTTGCGGGGTAATATAAGTTTTACACGGGGCATACGAGATTGTTATGACCCGTGTAAAATCTGTCTTCTCTATATAGCGACGACAATTTTTGCGGGGTAATATCAGTTTTACACGGGACATACGAGATTGTTATGACCCGTTTAAAATCTGTCTTCTCTATATAGCGACGACAATTTTTGCGGGGTAATATCAGTTTTACACGGGGCATACGAGATTGTTATGACCTTGTAAAATATGTCTTCTCTATATAGCGACGACAATTTTTGCGGGGTAATATAAGTTTTACACGGGGCATACGAGATTGTTATGACCCGTGTAAAATCTGTCTTCTCTATATAGCGACGACAATTTTTGCGGGGTAATATCAGTTTTACACGGGGCATACGAGATTGTTATGACCTGTGTAAAATCTGTCTTCTCTATGTAGCGACGACAATTTTTGCGGGGTAATATCAGTTTTACACGGGGCATACGAAATTGTTATGACCCGTGTAAAATCTGTCTTCTTGATATAGCGACGACAAGTTTTGCGGGGTAATATCAATTTTACATGGGGCATACGAGATTGTTATGACCTTGTAAAATCTGTCTTCTCTATATAGCGACACGACAATTTTTGATGGGTAATATCAGTTTTACACGGGGAATACGAGATTCTTATGACCCGTGTAAAATCTGTCTTCTCTATATAGCGACGACAATTTTTGCGGGGTAATATCAGTTTTACACGGGGCATACGAGATTGTTATGACCTTGTAAAATCTGTCTTCTCTATATAGCGACGACAATTTTTGCGGGGTAATATAAGTTTTACACGGGGCATACGAGATTGTTATGACCTTGTAAAATCTGTCTTCTCTATATAGCGACGACAATTTTTGCGGGGTAATATAAGTTTTACACGGGGCATACGAGATTGTTATGACCTTGTAAAATCTGTCTTCTCTATATAGCGACGACAATTTTTGCGGGGTAATATCAGTTTTACACGGGGCATACGATATTGTTATGACCCGTGTAATATCTGTTTTCTCTATATAGCGACGACAATTTTTGCGGGGTAATATCACTTTTACACGTGGCATACGAGATTGTTATGACCCGTGTAAAATCTGTCTTCTCTATATAGCGACGACAATTTTTGCGGGGTAATATAAGTTTTACACGGGGCATACGAGATTGTTATGACCTTGTTAAATCTGTCTTCTCTATATAGCGACGACAATTTTTGCGGGGTAATATCAGTTTTACACGGGGCATACGAGATTGTTATGACCTTGTAAAATCTGTCTTCTCTATATAGCGGCGACAATTTTTGCGGGGTAATATAAGTTTTACACGGGGCATACGAGATTGTTATGACCTTGTAAAATCTGTCTTCTCTATATAGCGACGACAATTTTTGCGGGGTAATATCACTTTTACACGGGGCATACGAGATTGTTATGACCTGTGTAAAATCTGTCTTCTCTATGTAGCGACGACAATTTTTGCGGGGTAATATCAGTTTTACACGGGGCATACGAAATTGTTATGACCCGTGTAGAATCTGTCTTCTTGATATAGCGACGACAAGTTTTGCGGGGTAATATCAATTTTACATGGGGCATACGAGATTGTTATGACCTTGTAAAATCTGTCTTCTCTATATAGCGACACGACAATTTTTGAGGGGTAATATCAGTTTTACACGGGGAATACGAGATTCTTATGACCCGTGTAAAATCTGTCTTCTCTATATAGCGACGACAATTTTTGCGGGGTAATATCAGTTTTACACGGGGCATACGAGATTGTTATGACCTTGTAAAATCTGTCTTCTCTATATAGCGACGACAATTTTTGCGGGGTAATATAAGTTTTACACGGGGCATACGAGATTGTTATGACCTTGTAAAATCTGTCTTCTCTATATAGCGACGACAATTTTTGCGGGGTAATATCAGTTTTACACGGGGCATACGATATTGTTATGACCCGTGTAATATCTGTTTTCTCTATATAGCGACGACAATTTTTGCGGGGTAATATAACTTTTACACGGGGCATACGAGATTGTTATGACCCGTGTAAAATCTGTCTTCTCTATATAGCGACGACAATTTTTGCGGGGTAATATCAGTTTTACACGGGGCATACGAGATTGTTATGACCTTGTTAAATCTGTCTTCTCTATATAGCGACGACAATTTTTGCGGGGTAATATCAGTTTTACTCGGGGCATACGAGATTGTTATGACCTTGTAAAATCTGTCTTCTCTATATAGCGGCGACAATTTTTGCGGAGTAATATAAGTTTTACACGGGGCATACGAGATTGTTATGACCTTGTAAAATCTGTCTTCTCTATATAGCGACGACAATTTTTGCGGGGTAATATCACTTTTACACGGGGCATACGCGATTGTAATGACCCGTGTAAAATCTGTCTTCTCTATATGGCGACGACAATTTTTGCGGGGTAATACGAAATAAGTGTTTCCTGTTTAGTTAACATATATCGAACAAGAACACCGGGATACGGCGTGGTATGGCCCTAGAAGAACAATGGTGCCTAAGAAGGCTTACAATTCTACAGAGGGGATAAATGGTGTTATAGCGGACACAAATCCGTTAAATGTGTAATGTTACTATTGGACCTTTGTATATCAATAATAAAGACCGTGGGACAAATAGATAAACATTATTATGCAGTTGGTGTGTGCTGCAGGCAATCGAAAATACGATGTACATACGTTACAAATACGTTTATGTACTAGTTCAAATAGCCACACTTTATTGTTTATCAATTGACTATTTCTTTTCTTCAATACATTCCTATGACTTCAGAGAATACCCGTATTAGTCCAGGAGATATTGGTAGACCTCTGCACCCCCCCCCCCCCCATGACTTAACTTCACCCAACTAATTTTCTTCCCTAAGGTCTCCTCTAATTTTTTTCACTTGTTAACAAGAAAAAAAAGTGGCCGCAGAGACTCCAGACAAGATGGCGTCCATCACGGCGGCCATTTTTTTTAAATGCACCAGGTCTCTTTGATCGCCATTATAGTAAAGATTGTAGCACAAGCGGTCTTGTTTTCCGCTCGATTCGTTATGCTAATATACAATCCTTACAAATTAGCCAAAAATCCGACCCCATAAACCAATATGGCGGCCAAGATGGCCGCCGAAATGTGAAAATATGCTATTTTTCTAACATGTTACCACCTTTCGTTTGTCTCTGTGGGAAAATGTTAGAATGTTTGCGTCATGTTATACATTTGTCATATAGAGGAGTCATTGGCGAACACATGGGGACCATAATATGCATTCATTGCGGGATATTTTTGTCCGATATCACGTTTTCCCAAATGCCGGTATCATAGGCCAAAGCCGAATCTCCGTTAATAACGCGATGTTATGTTTCGAATCAATGAATGTTATTGCTATTATAACAACACCCATGCATATATATTTGCAGGAGACACTCGAGCTAGGATTCCTCTTATACCTATATGTTGCGTAACAATATGTCAATTTCTTTTTGCACTACTACAACGTGTTAGTTTCACATTTTAGCAATCTGGAAATGAACACGTCTGTCGGCGTTTTCACGGCCATTTGAAACGAAACCGAACATTTCGCTGCTCATGGCTACTCATGGCTACTCAACTTGCTCAAATTGCTTTACTCCTCTTTCCGTGAACCGATTTCCACCATGCAACCAGCAAACTGACCGGAGAATAGCTGCGCAAATGACGGTCTGTTAATTGATCCAGATTATGAATGATTTATTTTCTAAATAGCGATGATCCCAACATAAAATTCACTTTTCGAACTGGATTAAAGAATATATGCGCGCATTTATGCCTGCTAGTAAGGAGGTTCGTGTGTACTCCTTTGTCAGATAACAAAACAGTTATCACTCTTGTTTTCGTGAGACACGGGGATTTGTCGCCGCTCTCGACCTGGAATGTCACCATCGGGCCGCCAGGCCCTCGGGTGACATTCCAGGTCGAGAGCGGGCGACAAATCCCCGTGTCTCACTCAATCGCGGGCGATAAACCATATTATTATCCTTCATCCCATTTTCCTCTCTTCTGATTAGCTGAGAGTGCGTCACATGGCGGGCCGCAAATCACTTATTACCCTCGAGGGTAAATTTGTCTCAGCTATTGACCGCTCAGCTGTTACCAGTAAACATAGAACTATGAAGAACTCAATGTGTAGAGATTCTCTCACAGCTCTTAAATTAATTCCGAAAAGACTGTTTTTATAAACACCACTGTTTCATAACAACCGCGAACTGTGGTGTTTGCTAATTTGCATAATTTTGTGTTTTTGTTAATTGCAATTAAAGCACGCTATGTATAAATGGTGTTATCGTGGACACAAATCCGTTATAAGGTGTAATGTTCCTATTGTACCTTTTTATATCAATAACAAATACCGTGGGACAAATAGATAAACCTTATCATGCAGTTGGTATGTGCTGCAGACAATTGCACATACGATGAGCATACGTTACAAATACGTTTATGTGTAATCGCCAAAGATCAAATAGCCACTCTTTACTGTTTATCAATTGACTATTTCTTTTCGGCAATACATTCCTCAGACTTTAGAAGAATACCCTTATGATGCGTAACAATCTGTCACATATGTCAATTTCATTTGCACAACTATGTGTTAGTTTCACATTTTAGCGTTCTGGAAATTAACACGTCTGCCTGCGTCTTTTAGACAGGCCCCCAGATGAGGGTAGTGTCACACGAAAGGGTAGAAATTTTGACGCTATCTCCAATTATCCTTGTCCCACGGGGGTTCCAAAACACTGAGGTATCCAGGGCGGAACATTTGGAAAATATATTTTGTTGACCTTTTTGGTGTTTTTGACCTGCAAATTTCAGTATAATCAGGAAAACCAATAAAATAAGACAAATGTTGAATAAAATATACTTGAATATCAGATATTTATTCTACCTGGGTTGCTTAACATTTATGAAGTGCACAAAGTTATATTATCCAACACATTTTGTGAAAAATTCACGAAAATGCCAACAAAATGCATAAATTGCACTGCTTTTTCAAAAAAGTCTTCCAGAAGATTTCCTATAAAATTTTCATTTTTCGGTATAAAGCTCTCATTGGTGCATCAAATTTTTCAGCATTATATACCTGATTTATTAGTATCAACATCACAAGCAATGATGTCCAAAAAGCCGAGATATTTCCAAAAACTTAACCCACCCCCTAAAACTGATTTTCTATCTGAAAATACCTGTCAAGTCAGAATAGTCCGCTTTCGTTCTGTTTTGTTAACCAATTCAGAGTCTTATCATATATTATGGAATTAGCATGTATCTGAGGAGGTTTATGTTATGGTAGAGTCTATTTTTGTTTAATTTTGGATTTTTGTGTGGTAAATTAGCTAAAATTTTGATTATTTTTAAGTGAAAAAATTCTGAAAAATTCCCATGACTGTCAGTTTTATTGATACAGCTGCACAACATGCACCACAATATGAATTCTTCCCCAATATCAGACATGAAATGCTATAATCACGTACCAGACCAGAATTAAGAAATAAAGTAAAACATAACCCTACCACAAGATGGTGTTCTCAATGCTCTCAATTTTATGCTATACTAAACTCGAATGGTTGTTTATACTTAAGTGGATAGAATTCATATCATAAATTGCAATAGTTCTGCCCACGGATTATGCAATCTCATCTTCATTGTCAATTTCATAAAATGTGATGGTATCAGTCAATAGAATTTCTGTGCAACATCTTTCTGGAAGAATTGTTCAAACAACTCAGGCTGCCTATCGGCCGTCCATCCATGAAATGCTACACCGGGAGTGGTTGATTTGGCAACGGTTGATAGTCTCCACTCTTTTGTTATCATGTACGTTGGCTCGTTTTGAGTGTAGAATTAAAGATTCCTCACATGGTGGAAGTGCAGAAAGATCAAGTAGCTTCTGCTGATTCTCGAACTTCTGTAGGGACATTATCCGCCTAGCTTGATTCACTTTTCTCGAATGTTGAACATATAAGGCACATTCGTGTCACTGTCCAAAACCCAATTCGTTCCTAAATATGTCATGACTTCCATATATTTTGATCGTCTTTCCAGCAACTTCCAGACAAGTTTTTTTTCCTTTTTGGAAGGTATCATTACCCGTGAAGGAATGGGACCCACTAAGTGCATTCTTCTGTACATTTGACTTGAATCACCTACCCATTAGCATAAACATTGATTAACTATTATCAGGGGGAAATCATTTAACGTTTTCTCCAACATGCATAAACGGCATCAAGATGGAGAACTCTCTGACATGACCTCTCTATCGATTAATATGTCGTTGAGTTATTGTGGAAAGCAATAGGAACCCAAGGTACACATGTATAACCAACCCAGTAACATACAGTCACTCCATATATACACATAAACACCACACAAATGGCAAGATAGTCACTCACTCTGTGCACACATACACCTGACCCATGACCATATAGTCACTCCCTGTATACCTATTCACCACTTTCATGACCATAAGTCAATCCTTGTATACCTATTCATCTCACCATTGGCCATACGGTCAATCCCCGTATACCTATTCGCCATATACACCCCATCCATGACCATAGAGTCACTACATGTATACATATGCAATGCCTCTCACCATTGGCGATATAGCCACTCGCTTGATATATGTACCCCTCACCCATGACCATATATATCCACACTTGTGTATACATGTACACCCCACACATGCCCATACAGCCATGAGTCATCATGTACTAGGTGTACTCATACACTTGACCCATGACCATATAGTCACCCCTGTGTACCTATACTCAACACATTCATCATCATACAGTCAATCATTGTATACACATTCACCTCACCATTGGTCATACGTCACTCACTGTATACATGTTCACCAAACCCATGGCAAAATACCGATGCAAGATATACATATACCCCCAACCATGAACATAGAATCACGCCAGGTAAACATATGCATC
Source organism: Siphonodentalium dalli (assembly GCA_032622095.1). NCBI lineage: Eukaryota > Metazoa > Mollusca > Scaphopoda > Gadilida > Siphonodentaliidae > Siphonodentalium > Siphonodentalium dalli. The sequence goes on from CP136067.1 coordinate 38,952,111, forward strand.
TCACTAATGGCGATATAGCCACTCACTTTATACACATATCTCTCCATAACCATACAGCCACACTTATGTATACCCGTACACCCTACACATGACCATGCAGCCATGTAGGCACACCAGGTATACTCCTACACCTTACCCATGATCATATAGTCACTCTCTATATACATATTCACCACATTCATGATCATAGCGAGCCCGAAACGAGACCCCGCAGGGGTCTCGTTCGCGAGCGATAAGCATATACGTGTACGCGAAATCAACGCTATACTATTCGATGTTTTGGCGGGAAATCTATAAATATCGATTTGTTACTAAATATACTGACCTATTTAAATTAACGTTACTTATCAATTGCCAATCAAAATTAACGTTACTTATTAGTTACGACGTTGACCTAGTGACCTAGAGACTACAGACTCCAGTATGATCCAGTATCCGGTTCCACCTCAAAGTTCATAATAATTAACATAAGTCATAACTGATTATTTATAAGTGGTCAGGAGCAAAGGTGAGTTAGACTCCATTATAAATATCGAAATATTGTAAATTTGTGGATGATATTTTTCCATAAATATGTCAACAACTTACATTTGTTACAACTTACAAGAGACGAAAAGTGCTGAAATTCGAAACGGCAATTGTAATTTGTAGTAAGTTGTAATTGTTCTGTAAAGGTTTTGTGTTCATATTTCATTCAATTATTACAAATATTTGACTCGAAACACAATTCTAGTTTGCCTATTGTACATTTGGAGCTTGTCTTTAATTTTCTATAGACGTTTTCACATAAAAGATTGATGGAATAGTGTCGAAGCTCGAAGCCAACAAACCGGAATTATATTTATAACTTAATCAACCAATATTCAGCGGTTCCCCTTTAATTTTAAATCGACGGTTACCAAGGAAATCCAAAGTACTGCTCATCCTAACATCGGCGAGATAAAAAATAGTTCGCAACATTTTTATCATTTGAGTCATTATATTCACACAGGAAAGAAGGAATATAATTATGTAGTGTATTAAATTGTTGGCCAAATTTGTGTTTTTGTGCAAAAGCGAATGAAATACAAGCTTGTGCAATTTGTGGTGAATTATTACGCAAAACAATTATGTCAATAGTCCGCAGACATGACATTGAAATGTCTATTTTGTGTAATCTGATCGACAGAACACGAATATTTGTCAAGACGGAGAAATGCACATCACTGTCACTGTGGTAAGCATTTTGTGCCAATTTACGAACACCATTTGAACATGATATTTTATAGAAAAGTTTAGCCAGACAAGCCACAACTTGGCACAAGAATGTTCAAAGGTTGCCGACGATTTTCAATTTCAGCGATTTCGCACAAAAAATAACAAAGTTACAATGGCAATGCCTTTGACCACAGAAATTGGAATCACTGACCTTTATGCAATTTTTTGAGATTTTTTTGGAGTTATAGGCATTAGGGATCCCTAATGCCTATAACTCCAAAAAAATCTCAAAAAATTGCATAAAGGTCAGTGATTCCAATTTCTGTGATCGGGGACCTCCGTATAGTCCAATGTGTATCTATAGTATAGGCTAAGTTGCCCAATACGGCAATAGCCCACTGCTCTGACATATGTATTGGCCTCCCAGTCCCGGCGCTGGTTACTCGTGGAAGGTCTGTGTGTTACTCGTGCAACCTGCAGGTACCGGTAGGTCTGTGATGGTTCACGTGTTCATCACGGTTGTACCATAATCGTGGCGCAGTCTAGTGTTGAAACGATTAGTGAATTTCAAAGTCGACTTAGTCGAGGCCCAAAAGTCACGTTGCGTCGACTAGTCGGTACCCGATATCAAAACTTTCAAACATAACATGGTACGGAAAATTCATTGTACATGGCGTACACTGATGACTGATGCAATGACGGTCTATTCGACTCTATTGCATAGCGCATTTCCCTGCATAGACACCAATTTATTTGGGAAATAATACAGTAAACATCTTAATATTTATCCAACACACTGAATGTAATTATATAATTAGACATGTGGTGGATAATGATTAAAAACACAATCATTTATACAGGTTTTAAATTTATTATCGGCGTTCGAGATTTCGTTTAGGGATCACCAATAAACTGGTGCCGAGCGGTGTCACTATAAAATGTTAATGTTCCGACTAAATACGCCCTATAGTATACCGCTATACTTAAAGTAATTGACCACCAATAATGTGGTGTCACCCCGTTAATATGGCGGTACTATACCGCGGTATCCTCCAATACCGCAGTACTGATACCGCTTGTTAACGCGAACAAGTATGTGTGAGTAAATACCTCCCCTAAAAGAGTTCCATGAAAATCACCGCGGTATTCAACAAAATTAATGCGGTGCCCGCTAAAAGACCACGGTATCATTATCGCCCAATACCGTAACTCCACGCCATGACCGTCGCGATACCGCTACCGTTTATTACCGGTATCACAGCGGTCATGACCGGGGTATCACTCCGTTTTTCTGGTCAATTACTTTTAGAATAGCGGTAGGCTACGACGTTGTAGAATACCGGTACGATAACCTAAACCAGTTCTTAAATCCAGTATCATTTATATACGGTAGCACCAATGACGTCACCTTAACTTCATCCTTAAGCGACCTTCACACAGATCGCATCATAACCCGACGGTGCGAGATGAATTGAAATATACACAGTGTCTAGATCAAAGCGGTCTCCGACAAACGATAAAGCCGCATCAATCATTGCCATCATGTCGCAGTGATGTCTTTGACCTCAAACGACGAGTGAGATATTGTCTTGTCAATTTCATTCTTTCAATTAATAGTCGGGTCACCATCTATATTAGTACTAGTAACACTGTCAATTCCGGGTGCCACCAAACGTTATACTTACCGTAACTTACACGCAGTTTACACCGTTTATGCCGGAATCATTAAATTATTCCCCTACCTAAGTTGAGCTATGTGTACAGTGTCATTGACACTTTCATTTTTAGGAACCACCGTCAGTCCGTCGTACATTCCTACTTTTATATTGCTTTTTTGTTTGCATGTTAAATTAATAGCTACAAATATTATAACCATGACATCGCCGAGAACTGTGCTTGTATTGAATACATTGTGCTCATTAGTCATTACCGGTGGTTTATGATGCACTTTATTAACACAAAAATTACATCAGCCGATGCCTCAAACAAGCAGCGATAGCAGTTAACCAGCACCCAGCCAATATGGCAATAGGCCATATTACGGAATACTTCTACTGATGTTATTATTATTATGTACGATTAATCGATTATAGTTGATTATTGACGACCAATTATCAAAATCAATAATCGTGGCACCTCTATATATATATTGTATATTGTGTTACTCAGCTCAATCAAATTTTGTTTTTTAATTTAAAATTTGAAACGATATAAATATATTAAAAAAAATTTCAGGCACATATATAGATTTTGTACTATATATAGATTTTTTACTTTCAACCCTTGTTGGGACCCACCCACCCCACGTCCAATTTTTTTTCCATTTTTTTTGTAGCTCCTGGGGAGGTCGGGAAAAAATTTCAGGCACTTATATGATGATTTTTTTTACAGCGGCCATCTTGGATTTCAAAATTTGGAACCCGATAACTGGACCACCCAGCCTGGAAACAAATTTGTTCACCCACCCCCCTTTTAACACTGAAACAGAGATTTGAGGGGGGGGGGGTGAATTCAGCTGTACATAGTGATATATGAATTTCTGTGCATATTATTTATCATGGATGTTAACATTGACATGTACCATAAATAGGAACAAGTCATTTTGAGGTCATTCGGCCAAAAAACATGGCTGCCAGTGGCCATCTTGGATTTCAAAATTTGCAACAAAATACAACACAATAACTGCATGGAGTCAGTTTAGCAGTTAGAATTACATTATTTCTCTTATTCTAAGGTGTTTTAAGTCAAACTCTGACATTGCGAAAAAAAACTTGCAGGAAAAATGTTTATCCCCCCCCTGTTTTTGGCAGATTTTTATGACAATTTGTTTACCCCCGCCCCCCCCCCCCCAAGTCATTTTGAGGTCATTCGGCCAAAAAACATGGCTGCCAGTGGTCATCTTATATTTCAAAATTTGCAACAAAATACAACATGATAACTGCCTGTAGTCAGTTTAGCAGTTAGAATTACATAATTTCTCTTATTCTAAGGTGTTTTAAGCCAAACTCATTGCAAAAACAGCTAAAAGACTTGCAGGAAAAAAAATGGTGAGTTGCGGAAAAAATTGTTTGTTGGTCCCATGGATGACCCACCTCCCCGATATACCGGTACATGCCTGGAATTATTTTTTTTTGCCCACCTCGGAGTTTACTCCTGCTCGCATTAATGTTTTACTTTATCGATGTACATGTACTAGTACATGTATGGTAAGATGTATTGCATCGAGTTACTGGATATGGATTTGGGGTTTTATATCATCAAAACACGTCATTGGTAGAGTGTCCCATATAGAATGACCCATGTTTTTTGTTCAAATTCTCGAGAAGTGTCTGCAGTAAAAGTTTTACTGAATGAAACTTAAATTTACCCCAAAATTCCAAATGCAATCAACTAAGATTGTGTTTTTCTCAAGAACTGATATCTGAATTTTCTCCGAACTACTGCCACAGCATACTTTAAATAGGCATTGCCTATCATATACATCTTCCATTGGTTGGTATAACTTCTAAATTGACTACATGTACATGTACTTTTATCTAATTAGACTAGCCCTGGTGTGGAAAATTCTTAAATTTTATAGCCCGATGTGCTGTTTACCGACGCCTGCACCGGGGTTTACTGTCCGCAGTTGGTATTCTAGGATGACCAGCATGTTAATTTTGTGAGGTAAACAAACTTAACAAGAAAACCCGTGAAAACAAAACAAAATCATATTTAATGTTTTAAGTTATTTCCTTCATAAAAAGGATCTTCGTGATAATGAACCCTCTCAATACTTTAGAATATAGAATTAACCTTAAAATAACAAAAACCTTCGGAATAGAGAACCTTCGGAATAGAGAACCTTCGGAATAGCGAACCTTCGGAATAGTGAACCTTCGGAATAGTGAACCTTCGGAATAGCGAACATTCAGAGAACCTTCGGAATAGTGGACCTTCGGGATAGCGAACCTTCGGAATAGAGACATGCCCCCAATATTCATATTATATGCCCAGAGTTAAAAGGTATGGGCCCATAAATTTCTAAATTTTGCCCTTAAAATATTGAACCCCAAATTGGAGCCCGCACAGAACAGAACTTAAGTCAACTGTACCTGTGTCATGTCCCAATGCAGGAGGGTCCATATATACCGCAACATTCATATTATATGCCAAGAATTCAAGGTATGGGCACACGTAATGACATTAAATCTCAAGAAAACCCGCGAGAACAAAACAAAATCACATTTAATGTTTTAAGTTATTTTCTTCATAAAAAGAATTTTCGTGATAATGAACCCTCTCAATACTTTAGAATATAGAATTAACCTTAAACAAAAACCTTCGGAATAGTGAACCTTCGAAATAGCAAATATTCAGAATAGACAGGGTTTCCGCCAGGGGGAAATAAATGAGTCCGTATTGGAGAAACACATAACGCGACGGGACGACCATGGTTCGTCCTGTCAGGCGAAAATTTTGTTATTTGACACTTAAAAGTAGCCATTTCCTTGCACCTGAGTGTCCCACAAAGCAATCCAAAGCTACATATATTATGCAAGTCGATCATTTCTGTGGGTGCATTAATTCTGTTGATGGTATACAAATAATTAATCATGTGATTACGTACGTATAAGACTGCCGTCTGATTGAATACTCTATAAATAACGAGCTACGAGTTACAGTGTTTACACATTTATAACTTACAATAAGATATAATGAATATAAACACTAAAAGGCATCTACGCATTGACCAATAATACCACGCAAGGAGAATTGAATAAATTATTTTTTAGAATTTCAGGTAGCGTCCGTGGAAATTAAACTGACAGGATTATGTACATGTATTCTGTCAATCGTAAAACTCTTTGTGCGCTGTGACGTCATACTGCAGGGTTTGTCTGGAGTATATTTTTATAGCGGCGAAATACGAATGGTAGCGAAGTCTTTCACTCGGAACGCGTAGCTTGTTCAATAGACTGTATAGGCCAACAACTGACGATTGACCGCAGCTATAGAACAGTTTTAGCCAACGTTTTGTAAAATATAATTGAGTTTCGGCTGGAAATGTGAACATGTGCGTCGTTGATTGTGCTTGGGGACCCAGGCGGGACAACGATACTATTATTGACTGTACTTTGACTTTATCTCCATATTGGGGGGGGGGGGTATGTGTTTGTGTTTATCCTCCATGTGTGTAATATGGCTCAAATGAATGGTGTTGTCACTATGAATTCGCGCTATAAAGACAGGACAGGTTCCGTATTATTGTGAAATAAATCACTTTGGGATTTTGTTGAGTATGCATGGCAATATACGCATAATAATCAACACACGTAGAGAATCACATGTTTTTTTCAGGAACTTCACTGACATCGAACTCAAAACAAATGATAATACAGCAATAAGATAAATGATCAACATTGAGTAGTTTCATCCACGAAAATCCCGTGCATAAAAATGTCCCGACTCAGCAATTGGGTGTTCTTTGATCCAATTATGTAATTGTACGATAGGACGGGGTCTTCGAGTCTGAGTAGTTTCATCCATGGAATCCCGTGCACAAAAACATCCATACTCAACAGTCCGGCATTCTTTGATGTTACAGCGACATGTATTACGCTGTATCTAATGTCGCTATTTGACCCGCTTTTTCACCAGTATTCTGTTTAACTCCCGTTGCAGCCAAATTTTTTTTTTACGACATATTGCTACTGACATTTGGTACATGCATGAATCAAACAGATCATCTGCGAGGGGAATGGGTCCGTGTGACGGACCCGCAGCCGGCCTGGCGGAAACCCTGGAATAGAGAACCTTCGGAATAGTGGACCTTCAGAATAGCGACCTTCAGAATAGAGACATGTCCCCCAATTACACCGGTGGCGTAAACACATGTGCTAATCTTTGTCGGACTATCGTGACTCTATCGGTACGGTTTACTCAAGTACGAGAAATACCTAATCACCCATAATGCATTCGCCCATTGGTCCACGCGTACCGCTATACTTAAAGTAATTGACCACCAATAACGGGGTGTCACCCCGTTAATACCGCGGCACTATACCGCAGTATCCTCCAATACCGCGGTACTGATACCGCTTGTTAATGCGAACAAGTATGTGGGAGTAAATATCTCCCCTCAAAGAGTTCCATGAAAATCACCGCGGTATTCAAAAAAATTAATGCGGTGCCCGCTAAAAGACCGCGGTATTCAAAAAAATTAATGCGGTGCCCGCTAAAAGACTGCGGTATCATTATCGCCCAATACCGTAACTCCACCGCCGTGACCATCTCGCTACCGTTTATTACCGGTATCACCGCGGTCATGACCGGGTATCACCCCGTTTTTCTGGTCAATTACTTTGAGAATAGCGGTATATAAAATTACCAAAACATCTTACACCTGTGGCGTAAATGAAAGCAAATTTCAATTAGGCCAAAACTTTGTCTGGATGGCAGCCTTCTTAATTCAGATTGTTTGGTCTAACTGGGCTGTCACTCAGGTTCAATTAGTCATTTACTTACCGGGTAGGACAATATAGTATCATCAGGGGTGGCCGGTGGGGGCTGGAAATATCTACAGTTCACATTAATGGTAGTATGCCCGTATAGAAGCGTCGTATATGGGCAGCACAAAAGGGGACGGGTAGCGGAGCGCGTTACAGGCCCCTGTGGTTTTTAGCTCAACTTACTTTGTAAGTTTGAGCTATTGCCATTGGTTGGCGTCCGTATGTGCGTGTGTCCGTCAACAATTTCCTTTGGCGCGGGCTACATGTCGTACCTTTTGTCTGGTCTTTATGAAATTGTCATGAATGTTGACATTGACATGTAGATGGGAACGAATGATTTTGGGGTCGTTTGGCCAAAAAACATGGCCACCAGCAGCCATCTTGGATTTTACTCTTTACATGTACATGACTAAATCCTTTGGAGTGGGCTACAGGTCATAGCTTTGGTCGGATCTTCATTAAATTTGTCATGGATGTTAACAATGACATGTAGTTGGGTACAAGTCGTTTTGGTGTTATTTGGCCAAAAAACATTGCCGCCAGCAGCCATCTTGGATTTTACTATTTGCATGACTAAATCCTTTGACACAGGCTACAGGTCGTACCTTTGGTCAGATCATTATGAGATTTGTCATGGCTGTTGACATTGACATGTACCCGGTAGATGGGAACGAGTCATTTTGGTGTCGGTCGGCCAAAAAACATGGCTGCCAGCGGCCATCTTGGATTTCAAAATTCAATCCATTAGCACGGCCTACAGGTCTTATCTTTTGTCGGATCATCATTAAATTTATCATGGATGTTAATATTGACATGTAGATGGGAACGGGTAATTTTGGGGTCGTTCGGTCGAAAAATATGGCCGCCAGCAGCAATCTTGGATTTTACTCTTTGCATGACTAAATCCTTTGGCAAGGGCTACAAGTCATATCTTTTGTCGGATCATCATGAAATTTGTGATGGATGTTAACAATGACATGTAAATGGGAACGAGTCTTTTTGGGGTCATTTGGCAAAAAAGCATGGCTGCTGGTGGCCATCTTGGATTTTAATCTTTGCATAACTACCGGTAGGCCTTTCAACTTTCCACATTCCTAATCACTCCATTGACCTTAACACATGAAATTATTCCCTTTCCAAGTTGAGCTACAGTGTCATTGGCACTTTCATCAGTAATGTGTTTACTGTTGTAAGGCCAAAATAAATTGAATGCGTGTTTCCGTTAACGAGCCCAAAAAAATATGGGCTGCTGGCGATAGGCTTTTCATTTTATTTTATTTTTTCATTTTATTTTGTTATGGTCTCGTGTGGGCCATACCTAACCACCATCAATTTCATCAAACACCATACAATGACCCAGAGCAACTGATATATTGAGGGGAAACATATAAAACAGTTAAACAGTAGACAGTTACTAAAATTACTTTAATAAACCTGAAACAGGCACTGCCTTGCCATGTGGCTTGGCCACAACAGGCATCAGTCCTGCATTGAAACAATTAATACAAATAGGGAAAACTGTCCTGTAATGTTTTTTCAGAGATGTTTTTACATCCCATTGGGAGTCCTGCACAATGGGGACAGGTATCAATGGCCCCAAGGGCTGCCCCATAATATCCCAATTCTATTGGAGACCGAGAAACAATATCCCAACGCAGGTGGGAGCGAAGAGGAGCGATAACTTGTGATCTTCCAGTATAGCGTCCGGTCGTAATTTGACTTTCGTTTGAAGAGTGACGATGTGGCTTTGCGAAAAATATATAAATATATCAAAGATATCATTTATTTCAAGGTGAATCAGATAAAATGGAACCACGTGTACACAGTTTGGTTAACAGTGCGGTCGGTCGGTTTATAGATTGATTTTTTTTATTTAAAACCAATCAAATGAACTTGGGTCCGTGGGTTTTGAAGACGGTCGGTTGGGTTACAGGAACCATGCATTCAATTTGTTTTGGCCTAATTGTGACATTTACATGTATATTCGAAATTTAGCTTTTAATTGCTTTAAATCCTGGATACATCTCGGTTGAAGTGGTAACCTTAAGACAGAGTTGGTGGTTAACGCAGTATTTATCAGAGTGACACCACTTTGCAGGTGATCAATTACTTTAAGGATAGCTGTGAGTGCTCTCGTTGTATTTTCCTCATGGTAATGACTGACCGTTCAGCACATTTTCAAACTTTTTTCTCGGGTGTACGCACACATGAGCGCAGCAAGCATTGAGTAACTCCACACGCTATCTAATGGTAGATGTAGATAATAAATCCCCCATGTGCATCACATAGATACGCTATATACATGTAGATACCTGGTGCATCATTACTCATCACCTCGTGGGGGGGGGGGGGGTGTATATATTCCCAGGTACATCTTTAGTTCTTTACTCATCACTCTTTCAATAAAATTTGTTGAGAGTGACCCTTTAACTCTTCAGCCAATATAGAATTTCATGCAATTTTAAAGTAATGCCGTAGAAGATAAGTGTCAATTTTGAACAGGACAATTTTTTGGCTGTGCACTGGATTGCATAATCCCAAAGTTTCCACAATGACAGGGAAATAGTGTATTTGGCACTGTCAAATTCAACTATAATTGATGGGCCTAAATATACCTACAATAAATATGTAGAAACGTCACAATGATTTGCGCATGTTCTCTTCAAACCCACCATCCCAGGTGACAGGTATATGGGTGGACATGGTGATTCAACATGTACGCATACCGTACATGTACATGTATGTAGTCGGTCAGATACTGGTAGCTTGTTAAAACCAGATGTTTGGGTCCTGCAAATATTTGATAAACAATTAGATTTATATACCGCTATACTTAAAGTAATTGACCACCAATAACGTGGTGTCACCCCGTTAATACCGCGATACTATACCGCAGTATCCTCCAATACCGCGGTACTGATACCGCTTGTTAATGCGAACAAGTACCGGTATGTGGGAGTAAATACCTCCCCTCAAAGAGTTCCATGAAAATCACCGCGGTATTCCAAAAAATTAATGCGGTATCATTATCGCCCAATACCGTAACTCCACCGCCGTGACCATCTCGATACCGCTACCGTTTATTACCGGTATCACCGCGGTCATGACCGGGGTATCACCCCGTTTTTCTGGTCAATTACTTTGAGAATAGCGGTATCACTGATGTAATGTTGTTCATTGAAATTTCAAGCAAAAAAAAAAATGAAAAAAAAATACTAATAACAACTGTACCATGTTGCATCCAACCAACACCCAAACTACCCCCCCCCCCTCCCCCCAGCTCCTAGCTAAAGTTTTAGCCAGACTTTACAAAAGTTAACATTTTTTTTCAAATTTCTGGGAAAAACACATGGCTGCTAACAGCAATATTTGTTTGCACTCTTTGTATGACTAAATCCTTTGGCACACCCTACAGGCAACATCTCTCATCCAATCATCACCAAACATAATATGGATTCTCGGATTGACATCTACATGTAAATGAGAGATTACCATTCCCCCTCCCCCCCCCCCCCGAAATTCTGGTAAAAAAACATGGCTGCCAACAGCCATCTTGTTTTTACTCTTTGTGTTGACTAAATCCTTTAGCACACCCTACATGTAACATCTCTCATCTGATCGTCACAAAACTTCATATGGATCTTCGGGGTGACATCTTGATGGGAGCTATCCATTTTTTCCGAATTCTGTTAAAAAAAACATGGCTGCCAGCGGCCATGCTGGATTTCAAGCATGAAGTTCACAATTATTAGTGAAATGTTTTGAAAATTTACGGGTACATGTATGTTGGGGATATCACCTCTAGATGGGAACTATTGAATTTAAACGATTTTCGATGAAAAACATGGCCACTGGCAGGCATCTTGTATTTCACTCTTTGCATCACTAAATTCTTTGGCACACTCTAAAGGCCACAACCCTAATTCGATTGTCATCAAACTTAGTATGGATTCTCGAGGTGACCTCTATATGGGAGATTATCATTGTTGACATACAAACATCCCCGCGGTTGTGGGGTTTCACACCTGTAGAGGTACCACTATAATCAATTGACTGGAAAAACGGGGTGGTACCCCGATAAAGACCATTGTATTGCTGGTAGTATACGGTATCCACAGCGGTATCAAGATGGTCACTGCGGTGGAGTTACGGTACCGTTTTGTCAGGGACATGGCCAGAGGATCTCCATTGGGGGGGGGGGTGTCCACTTCAGGAAATTTCAACACTACACCCCTCCCCCTTGAATCCAAAAACACAAGTTTTGCATAATTCCATTTGCACCTCAATGCTCAGGCCTAATAACCTAGATATATTCATAAACCATGGTTCTATATACCCAGTATCAGAACATTCAGATATCTGAACCTGAAAATTCCATAAATACACAGAACGACATGATGTGTAAATGGGTTTGTCAATACGGCACGAGTGCTGTCGCAGAAGGATAAAGAAGAAAAATTGTCATAAATTAGTTTGGAAATATTCAGGATATCATGCAGTATCAGATATGGGTTGGTTTAAATTTTATATTCAGGCGTCTAATACCTAGTGTGTGTAAGTTCTACAATCGCGTTAAGTGTTTTTGGCATTTACATGGCAATATGGGCCAGGGGGCTGAGGGGCTGTAGTACCCCCCCCCCCCTCTGAATGATTTGCAAGCATAAAATTTGGGCAATTTTTGGGAGAATTGGTGGAACTTTCGGGCAAATCGCATGGTGCTTCGGGTGAATTTCTACATCTATACCTATACTTCACATTATTTGTAGTCTATTATGCACCGTATATTCAATAATAATAATGGGCCCAACTTCTCCGGTTAGCAAATTTATTTGTTACAGAGTGGCTATTTTATCTCAGGCATGAAATGGCTTGATATTATATTATCTTATACCAGGCCACCATTCGTCACTGCGTGTTGTAATTTTAATAATTTTTCAAAGTCTAAATTAAATCACGATATGTAAATTAGATCCTATCTTCAGCAAAATACATGTAGCTTTACCTACCATATCGTAGCTGAAGTGTGCATGTAATATTCAGTTAATGCAATGAATCATGAGTAGAACCTGGTTGAAATACTACTGTGTGGCGAGTCACACTCGTCTTCGAGCTATATTGAGGCCATGTACATGTATGCATGGTGCTATGAACGGTTTGTATTGTGAATGGGTAAAATTATCTGCTCGTAAACCCTCATAGTAGACAATTTTATACCAGGTTCTATTCAGTTTTCAGAAATAGCTCGCAATGGAAATTTGCATGGTACATGTCAGGGTTTCCGCCAGGCCGGTTGCGGGTCCGTCCCACAGACCCATTCCCCTCGCAGATGATCTGTTTGATTCATACATGTACCAAAAGTCAGTAGCAATATGTCATAAAATATTCGGCTGCAACGGGAGTTCGGGGGGTTAAACAGAATACTGGTGAAAAAGCGGGTCAATTGAGCACAGTGTGTTACCAGTACAGCGTAACCCTTTGTAATCAAAGCGCCAAAAACTACAACGTAATGTTTGGTGTGCATTGAAATAACGACGTTATATACAGCGTAATAAAGGTCGCGGTAACATCAAAGAATGTCGCACTGCTGAGTACGGATATTATTTTGCACGGGATTTCTGTGGTTGAAACTACTCACGCTCGGAGATCCCATGCTATCGTACGATTACATAATTTGATCAGAGAATGCCGACTTGCTGAGTTAGGCAGAGTAGGGATCGACACACGCCAACAGGCGGCCCCGGTTCTCCTACCAAAGGAGGTATCTACCTCAGAGATCCTGTGCTATCGTACTGTTATAAAACGGAACCTGTCCCAAATCAGTCTTTATGGCGGGAATTCATAGTGACAAAATCATTCATTTGACCCATATTACATGCATGGAGGATAAACACAAAAAACATGCCCCCCCCCCCACAATATGGAGCCTGGATAAAGTCAAAGTACGGTCAATAATAGTTTCGTTGTCCAGCCTGGGTCCCCAAACACAAACAACGGCGCACATGTTCCCATTTCCCACCAAAACTCAATTATATTTTATAACACGTTGGCTAAAACTCTATAGCAGCGGTCGTCAGTTGTTGGACTAATACAGACTATTGACAAGCTATGCGTTCCGAGTTTGAAAGATTTGGATACCATTCGTATTTCGCCACTATAAATATCTCCTGCAGACAAACCCTGCAGTATATATGACGTCACAGTGCACAAATAGTTTTACGATTGACAGAATACATGGAAAAGTCCGTTTCATTTTCACGGAAGCTACTTGAAATTCTAGGAAATACTTAATTCAATTATCCCAGCTAGGTAGTATTGGACAATGCATAGATGCTTTTTTGTGTTTAGTTTCATTATACGGAATCTTATTGTAAGTTATAAATTTTTAAACACTGTAACTTGTAGCTTGATATAGTATTCAATCAGACGGCAGTCTTACGTGCATAATTATATGATTAATTATCTGGATACCATCAACATAATTAATGCACCCACGGAAAATGATCGACTTGCGTAATATACGTAGCTTTGGATTGCTTTGTGGGACACTCAGGTGCAAGGAAATGGCTACTTTTCAATGTCAAATATCAAAATTTTCGCCCGACAAGACGAACCATGGTCGTCCCGTCGCGTTATGTGTTTCCCCAATACGAACTCATTAATTCCCCTTGGCGGAACCCTGCATGTACATATTTGGTTAAGATTTTTTGGTCAAAGATGGTAGCCGGAAATTTGGTTTAAATAACCATCAGCGGCAGTTTTGTCTATCAGTCTCTCTGGATCACTTTATGTTTTACTTTTACCAACATTTCAGAGTTAAGAAATGACTAATATACATGTATAGGGTCCTGATTCATATTGTTATTCTGATGAATCTTCCACACTGGACTTAAAGAACTAATAGTTGTATTAAATGATATTTCTAAGTCATGTGAATAAACCCCATGTTATGTAGACAAACAGTATGTGAAGAGTATGCAGTAAGCAAAACACCCATTGCCGCAGATACCCTATGCATTAAGTGAACTTTGGTTAGAAATTCCACCAAATTGTTTATAACATAACAGTATAGCGCTAACTAATTTTAACCCTCACCTTTCAAGATTTCGGTGTTGAATGGGTCACTGTGAATCACTCTCCTGAAACATTTCCATGGTGTTGAGTGTTGTGCTTATCGCTCACTCTTTACATGCTGTATAATGTATATAAACCAACGTTCGACTGACACAATGTGTGTTTTGAGGATATGGCATTCATACTTTCATAGTATACCATTACTATATTCTTTACAACATGTTATAATTTCTTAACTTTTATTTCTAAATTATAATCTATAATGAATGCCAACCGTGCCTTTAACCAGCAAGGTCCAAATGACATGGTTTCAGTAACAGGGCATGGCAGACATTTAATTTTTACCGGTATATGTCCATGAACTATAAACATCTATACAGTACCAATGATACCAGATTTAAACTGGCACATTAATTAATGCGACTTGAGAATATATATACTTCAAAGTATCAACCTGTGTGGGGTACAATTATTATTCACCTACATGTAGGCCTACATTGTATAATCTAATTGTATATTCTAATTTTATATTTACATGTACACATCATGGACTTGGAAGGAGTAAATGTTCGGACACGTTATTATCATATTAATAAATGACAAACAGTCACTATGCCAGACTTGGATATTTTAGGTGTTGTCAGAGTAACAGATCATGAGTTGATAGAATGCAAATATTTCACTGATTGGCTTGGTGCACTGATGAAAAGTGTGATGACAGATATTTTCTACCCATTGATAGTCACATTAATGTTTGAGACAGTTGCTTGCTCTTTTTCCATGCACACAATGATCTTGACTTTAGTCACATCAAGACAAATTTATTTATTTCAGTTATACATTTCTTGAGGCTTCTTTCTGAAGGGTTTCATGAAGGATTGTTTTCACCCCACCACCCCATATGCAACATGTCATATAGCTTAAATTAAGCTGCTTAATGTCATCTCCACTATAAAGGCCCATATGAGGTCCCAGTAACATAGAATATAGTGTTTTTGCAGTTATAAAGATGGTGTACTGATTGACTTAAAATTGGGTAAAAACCCATATTTTCATGTCATCAGCATCCCTGCCCCATGCAAGTATCTCGCCATCCTGTAGCTCTAGTGTAACAGAATAAAGGGGCCTCTCCTGAACAGATACATACAATCAGGGATGGATCCAGGGATTTTTTGGGAACACCTGTTTTGGGACCAGGATATCCCGAGGGCCGTATGCCCGAGATGGGGGTAGGTACGGGATGGGGTCGCCCCCTTCCCTTAGGTGCAGCATTAAATATCCCGCATAAGAAAATGCACTGGCTTACAAGGTCAAGATAAAGGCCAATGTATTATCTTATATATGCGAGGCTCCTTGGATGGGAGACTCTCATTTATATAAGAGAATGCATTGGGCCATTGGCACAGGATTTTTGCAAAATTTCAAGAAGCCCCAGTCATGAAAGGGTTAAAATATTTCTCACTGGACACTTGATTAAGCAAATAAAGGCTCTATATCAACTGTATATTGATGATTTGCATTGCATGTTGTTGAATTATAATAGAAGATTTCCTTCAAAATATAGAAAATTCAGCTTTAATAAAACTATCCACTTGCAATTTGGGGACATTTAGGCCACCAGAGTTTGGGCGCCCAAACCTGTAACAGGTATCAAAAGAGCCCTGGATCCTTCCCTGCATACAATGTCCATGGTAATAAAAAGGGAATTAGGGGTTACATGGGGCCTGCTTCCCTCATGTGATGGGCCTACATGTACATGTATATAGACTCGAAAATTTAAGAAAAAACATATTTCCTAATGCATATCAGCATACTTGCCCCATGAATGTGTGTCTCCACCGGAGCTCTTGTGTATTTGATAAACGGAACATCTCCTGCACAGATATGTACAAGTTCCATGGTCATAAAAAGGGAATTAGGGGTCCCTGGGGGCTTGCTTCCCTCATATGGTGTACATTGGGGCATCTCCTGCACAGATACACACAATATCCATAGTCATAAAAAGGGAATTAGGAGTTACAGGGGGCCTGCTTCCCTCATGTGCTGGGCCTATATACATGTAGACTCGAAAATTAAAGAAAAGCCATATTTCCGATTAAATCCTGAAATATTACCCTTAATTCTGCTGTGGTTAAGGAGTCGATTACTTAGGGCATTAATGTACTTATTGACTTAAAATTGGGTAAAAACCCATATTTTGATGTCATCAGCATCCCTGCCCCATGCAAGTATGTCTCCATTCTGGAACTCTAGTGTATTTGAATAAAGGGGGTATACCCCGCAGACCTTGCTTAGATGCATACAACATCCATGGTCATAAAAATGGAATTAGGGGTTACAGGGGCCTGCTTCTCTCATGTGGTGGGCCTATATATAGACTCGAAAATGGAAGAAAAAACTTATGTCCTAATGTACATTGTATATCAACATCCCTGCCCCATGAATGTTTGTCTGCACCCGGAGATCTAGTGTAATTGATAAAAGGGACATCTCCTGCACAGATATATACAAGTTCCATATATATGGTAATCTATGGAAAGTTCCTAGCCAAAGGGTTGATTCGATGAAGATTTCCAACAGTTGAAAGTATTGAAATAACAGTCAACTGTTGCAACATTCCAACCCAGTGGGTGCAAATTTATGTCCCATTTCTATTTGTGAATTCATGCATTCCTCATTGTCATAAAAATACATTTGAGGGCTCGCAAATTACGTTTACGTATAGTCATATTACAGTCACTCCTTGTATACCTGTTCACCTCACCATTGACCATACAGTCACTCCCTGAAAACATATTCACCTCACTATTGGCCATATAGTCACTCACTGTATATATATTTGCCACGTCAATAGTCATATAGCCACTCAGTATATGCACATACATCCACACATGACCATCCACACACTCGTCAATGACATTTCAACATAGATCAGGTACACATATACACATTATGACTACTGCCATCCCATGTACACCTATATGCATTACACATAGCTGCACATCTATTTATCCATTCAACCACCAACGATCATACAGACAACACATGTATACAAATACACCTATCTATGACAATACACAAGGTACATCTGTACATCTCGCCCATGAACATACAGTCACTCCAAATATACATAAACACACATATGACCATGTAGGTACTCTCGTTATAATACATGTAAACCACAGCAATGCCCATTGAGCCACATTGTGTACACCTGTACTGGGTAATCATAACCATACAACCATACAGTTACTCCCTGTATATATATATTCACCTCACAAATGACAATACGCTCACTCCTTGCATACATATACATCTCACCATAGACACCCCATTCATGACCATATAACTAATCATGTACACCTATTCACATCATTCATGACCATAAAATAACTCCCTTTATACATATTCACCTCACCTATGACCACACGGTAACTCCCTGGTTGCCATATTGACCTCCAGCCTGTACAATGTTGATCAATGTTTATCCTAATAGGCCAGAATAGCCACAAATTATGATTCATTTCAGTTCCATTTCAAAGTTCTGCCCATTTATAGCAAAAAATATATAGCCAGTAATCAAAAAGAGGTTTTCGGGAACAAAAACAAATAAGGCAACTTTAAAATTAATTTGTTATACCCCATAAGGAAATGGGACAACCAGAACAGAACATTTAGTTGTCCGTTGATTAGCTAACATGTAAAATAACCAAGTGAGTCACAATTTGCTACATTTTCGGAAACGCAGAGAATAATGTTCGGGATATATGTAAAAAAGGTTGCCATTATTAGTAATTTAGTTTATAAACACATTAGTGTGACATATTTAAGGTAGATCAAAACAATAAACATCTTTCATACCAAACATAGTTACATTTTACATGAAACGTTTTGTGCCGTTATATATGTCAAGTTTGTGAGAGAGAAATCCAATATTTCTGGTAATGTCAGTGGTGGCAATAGTAAAAATTAACTAAGGTGCATCAGGCATGTTAGTGTTCAATGTATAGAAGGCAGAATAGCCAACTTTATACATCAACCACAACTTGTAAGCGATTGCGGGACACGCTGGGTCAATATATGCCATTTCCACATTTTGGCAGCCAAATATACAGAAGAATGCAGTTGTTGGGTTCCATTCCTTCACAGGTAATAATCACCTTTCATCGTTGCTCCAAAAAGGAAAAAAAACACTACTGGAAGTTGCTGGAAAGACCATCAAGATATATGGAAGTCATGGCTTATTTAGGAATGAATTGGGGTTTGGACAGTGACACGCTTAATACAATCAAGGAGTTGACATGTGCCTTATACATGTATGGCCCACATTCGAGAAAAGTGAATTAAGCTAGGTGGGTAAAGTTCCAGAAGAAGTTCGAGAATCAGCAAAAGGTAGTTGATCTTTCTGCACTTCCACCATGTGAGGAACTTTAATTCTACACTCAAAACGAGCCAACATGATAGCACAACAGTGGATACTTGCAATCGTTGCCAAATCAACCAATCCCGATGTAGCACTTCATGGATGGACGGCCAATAGACAGCCTGAGTTGTTTGAACCATTCTTCTCGTAAGTTGTGGCACAGAAATTCTATTGACTGATACAATCACATTTGATTAAATTGACAGTGACAGGGAGATGATATTACATAATCCGTGGGCAGAACTATTGCAATTTATGATATGAATTCTATCAACTAGTATGAGCGACCTTTCGAGTTTAGTATAGCATAAAATTGAAAGCATTGAGAACACTATCTTGGGGTAGGGTTAAGTTTTACTTTATTTCTCAATTCTGGTCTGGTACGTGATTATTACATATCATGTCAGATATTGGGGAAGAATTTATGCGTATTGTGGTGCATGTTGTACAGCTGTATCCATAAAACTGACAAAGTCATGGGAATTTTTCCAAAAAATTCACTTAAATATAATATAAATTTTAGCCAATTTACCCCAAAAAAATCAAATATTTAAACAAACTAGACTCTACCATAACATAAACCTCCTCAGATACATGCTAATTCCATGATAAGACTCTGAATTGGTTAACAAAACAGAACGAAAACGGGCTATTCTGACTTGACAGGTATTTTCAGATAGAAAATCAGTTTTAGGTGGTGGGTTAAGTTTTTTGAAATATCTCGGATTGTTGGATATCATTTCTTGCGATGCTGATACTAATAAATCAGGTATATTATGCTGAAAAAATGTATGCACCAATGAGAGCTTTATACCAAAAAATGAAAATTTTATAGGAAATCACCTGGAAATTTGTTTTTTTAAAAGCACCGCAATTTATGCATTTATTTTTGGCTTTTTCGTGAATTTTTCACAAAATTTTGTTGGATAATATAATTTTTCGCACATCATAAATGTTAAGCAACCCAGATAGAATAAATATCTAATATTCAAGTATATTTTATTCAACATTTGTCTTATTTTATCGGTTTTCCTGATTATACTGAAATTTGCAGGACAAAAACACCAAAAAAGGTAAAACAAAAATATATTTTCCACATGTTCCGCCCTGGATACCTCAGTGTGTTGGAACCGCCATGGGACAAGGATAATTGGAGATAGCGTCAAAATTTCTGCCCTTTCGTGTGACACTACCCTCATCTGGGCCGGTCTAATTAAGCTCATTTGAAACGAAACCGAACATTTCGTTGCATGGCTACTCAACATCCAAATTGCTTTACTCCTCTTTCCGTGAACCGATTCCCACCATGCGACCAGGAAACTGACCGGGGAATAGCTGCTTAGAATGTTTAATTATAAATAGCGAGGATTCCAACACAAAATTAACTTTCCGAACTGGATTAAAGAGTATATGCGCGCATTTATGCCTGCTAGTAAGGAGGTTTGTGTGTACTACATACTCCTGTGTCAGATAACAAAACAGTTGTCACCCTTGTTTTCGTGAGACACGGGGATTTGTCGCCGCTCTCTACCTGGAATGTCACCATCGGGCATGGCGGCCCTCGGGTGACATTCCAGGTCTGACCAGGTCTCGAGCGGGCGACAAATCCCCGTGTCTCACTCAATCGCGGGCGACAACTGTATAATATTCCATCTGTTGATGGCGATTTGAACAAATATGAATATTTCTGCAACGAACGCCGCCCGTGCCTTTAACTCAATGCATGGTGTAGTATCGCTATGTATTGTGTACATTGTGTACATTTCCGATGTATACACCAGCTTGTATTTGTAAAATAGATTAAAAGTGAAAAAAAAGGTAACTTGGACCAAAGATGTTGGATTGAAAAACGTCACGCATACATAAATATGTTGATATAGTTATATTTGGAGTCTGCACACCGGTGCTGATGGGATTAAATCTCATCGAAAAACGAACCTGTTGATGAATGCTTTATTTGCTCAATCATGAATTAACATGAAATTAGAGATGAATGTGAACATATATACACTATTTACAACATAGTCATGCAGTCATCATCATCGTCGCATCATCATCATCACCAATATCATGCAATCATCATAATCGTCAACTACTCGTCATTTCATCATCGTCATTCATCACCATCGTCCTCATCCTCATCGTTCCAATATTCAAGACAAACTTGTATGTTCTTCACCATGCCATTTCTTCCTGTTGAACATTTCTAGGAATTCGTTTGCGTGGAGTATGTTTGCAAGTTGGTATGACATTGTTAAGTGTGGAAATATGAACGCTTACGCTTTTGGGGTTCCACGCAAACATTAATGTCAGACCAACTTCCCTCCATACTACATGGAACGTACAATGTAACTAAGCAAAACAACACCCAACTGCCACCAATTTAAACAGAGAAATGTTGCTATACCTGCCATTGCGTGGTGTTTAACCGCTGCAGCATGGAAACAGAAACCATAAAGCCCCAATAAGTAACAACATGATCAATGTCCCAAATAAAGTGGTGCTCCGAAAAGGACTAACCCTTTCATGACGGGAGCTGCGCTGATGCAGCATTAAATTCAATATGCCAGTGTATTCTCTTATGTAATGAGAGTCTCCTATAGGGATCCACACATATTTTAAGGAATGCACTGGCTTACAAGAATGGGAGGTAAATATTGTTGGGCCAATGCATTCTCTTATATGTGCGAGATGCCCTATGTGCGACTCGCATATATACAAGAATGTATTGGCACAGGGTTTTGGCCAAAAAATGCAGGAAGCTCCAGCCAAGAAAGGGTTTAGATCCACTCTTCGATTTGACACCAAATAATACAGAGTTTCCTTTGTCAATTGCTCGCGTACCACCCAATGACCAATACTCGTAATAAAGTAATAAAAACCATCACAAAATCACATAATTGCACATTTTCTTGATTCAATTCAATTCAATTTATTCTGTTAATCGATATGCAGATATTACAGACAAAATATACATGATATCAAAATATTCAATTATGAAATATGTAACAACAATACATTTCAGACGAGTAATACATGAGTGATTAGATATTTTGTAAGTTTCCGTGATGATTTCAGATACCGTGAGCGGAGATGTTATGGTAAACAGATGTTGGTATTTTAAAAATAGGGTTATTACATGGAGCTTTGAGTGGACTTGCCTAAAATATCGCGGACTTTCCTTATAAAAGAAAACTGTTGACATATTCCTAATTGTCTTTTTATGTCCCGTATTAAAGGGATAATGCACTCAAATGTTGTTGGTTTCTATAGCCTGAGTCGTAGAATAAGGTAACCAGATTTCAATTATTTTAAAATATGTTGAGTACGAAGTAATGTTACGGATAGCAGATTAGCGGGAATGCGAACATCCAAATTGTCAGTGTCGAGTAATTTTTGTACAGTTTTCAAGCAAATGTATCAAATAAATGTTATATTATGTGCATACTAGTCCCATATACTCATTTAAGTTATTGTATAGTCACAAGTCAGTAATTGACTTGAGGTTACGCCCCGTATCAACATAATTTATTTACACAGTCATATGTGCCACGCGTTACCCATCCACTATCCATCAATTAATTTGATTACGACTGGTACACGGAAATTCGTAATTTAATTTATGGCTCCAGCCATAAATTAAATTTACATCAAATTATTAACTTTGATTTTAAGATAACCGATTAACCTGAACATTTATAGAATACATCTTCGACTCAAATTACTTATATATTTTTTATAGATTATCGATATGAGATCGTTGTTATCACCGGCAATTTCTTGAAAATGGCGTACATGTACATGCATTATTTGTATACGCTATGATACTACGATATACGGTATATGTAGTACCGTGTTGTTTATCAGTGGTGTATAAACACAGTGGCTAAACCGTACAAACATATAATCGGAAGTTGCGTTCGCCAAGACGAAAAATTCTATTTTTAGAACTTAAATACTACAGAAGAATCAAAACAAGTTTTTAGATCGGATAGACAGTTTCCCATCAGCAATACACGTCAGTATAAATTGTGCATACACATTTTCCGATCGCAAGTGGGCTCCATTTGAGCGAAAGAGTCTTTTCTATAGATACAAACAGCCTTTGATCACTTCAGAAAATATTTATCTCGCAAAAATTACCTCTTCAAATGTCATTTTAACACATATACAGCATATCTCGGAAATCCCACTATATTGTAACGGAAAGGCCGTTGTGTGTGCAACATATATTGACATTACCTTGGCTCGAGTGTATTCACAATCTGAATTAGGAGACTATTTATTTGGACACCACTCTCGTCAGTCGCTGTACGCCTAGTTGTTTAAGTTGCTGATCACTAGTTGTCGAAAATATGTACGTCAAGTTGTGATGATGGGATTTGTGTGCAATGACGAAACCATGAATTAGGTTTCCATATTAGACATGTTCCACCTCCCGATTGTCATTATTAACCTTCAGTCACACGACGAAGGTGCACATGTTCCCTTCCACATCCGTTTTCCGATTTCTCGACAAAAAATTGTCTAAAATGTTCATTTAAAAAATAAATAAAAAATTATTACGGTTTATCGTCGTTCCAGCCGCTAGACCACACACGACGTTGTC
Source organism: Siphonodentalium dalli (assembly GCA_032622095.1). Classification (NCBI taxonomy): domain Eukaryota; kingdom Metazoa; phylum Mollusca; class Scaphopoda; order Gadilida; family Siphonodentaliidae; genus Siphonodentalium; species Siphonodentalium dalli. The sequence goes on from CP136067.1 coordinate 38,975,902, forward strand.
AATTTTACGGGTGGAGGAAAGACCACGCATAGGCTTAATTGTTCAAGCACCGAATGTAACTATATGTATCAATAGATACCGTGCTGAAATCTTTAAGTGTATTTGAAATATATTTTAAAATGTATTATGACATTGACTTACATGATGTAGTTCATCGAAAAATATGGTAACGTAATTGAATACTTCTGGTCGAATGTACACATACCATGCATATTACTTCTCGTTTTCCGGTGACTCAAGAGATGAAACTCTACCTTTTCAATATAAATTAAGTAAACATAATATAATAATGTAGAATTAAACTTATTGAAAATCATAAAACCTCAGGTCTTGAATGTTCGTGATCAGCACTTGGAGTGATTTGTTGATTTAAGCGACAGGAAACTGAAATATACAGACATCGACATCGCATGGCATCTCTCTCAACGGGGTACTTTCGTACATAACATACTTTTTCAGATCGATATTATTATCAGAAGACATATTTAGGCACAGTGAGCCGTAAAATACAGTCTATCTATCCAGTTAACGAACATTGACAATTGCGATATTGTCGTCTCAATTGTGACACAATATGTCTTATCCACACATATTTTAGCCAAGTCTACTTATTTGGACATCTGTGGATTTATTTATGATGTGCGAGGACTATCTACCCCGCCCATTGTTTTGGGTTATCAATATTAATCTAAATCGAACTACCAATGCACGGGCAGGGTGGTGTTGGGGGTAATTTTCTGCGAGTGAGTCTGTGAGTCTGCCGGAAAATTCAAACCCAAGAGGTGCAACTCGAAGCTGACACTTGCTGGACTTTTCGGGACTGTCCAGTCGATATTCATGTAGTGATACTCAAGGAGACACTCACAGTCACGTCCCCTTCGTCACATCACCGCAAATATAAGGCGACGAAGAACATACGACCTGTATGTTTTAATAGTAAATTCCCACATATACACAATTTCATCACAGAATATAACATACAGCCCCACCCCAAATTGAGTTTGTTACTTGCGGAGTCGAATAAAATTCGCTAAATGTTAATAAGAATACCTTGTTTGATTCAGACAGAGTCTATAAGTTCAATGGCGTGACATTTCGAAGATATAGTCATGTTTAAATGGGTCGAAAGGAACATATCATTACTGTACGGTGCATGTACAAAGTCGCAACTGACGATTGTAGTCATACACAACTAGGCGTACAGAGACTGACGAGTGGGTTGTCCAACTAGATAGTCTCTATACTTTCAGATTGTGAATACACCCGAGCCAAGGTAATGTCAATATATGTTGCACACATAACGGCCTTTCCGTTGCGATATAGCTGGATTTCCGACCTAGCTGTATACGTGTTAAAATGACATTTGAAGAGGGAATTTTCGCGACAAAATTAATTTCTGAAGTGATCAAAGGCCGTTTTTATCTATAAAAAAGAGTCCCTCGATCAACTGGAACCCGCTTGCGATCGGCAAATGTATATGTACAATTTATTCTTAAGATTATTGCTGTTGGGAAACCGTCTCTCCGGTCTGAAAACTTGTTTTTATTGTGTTGTTTAGATTCTTCTGTAGTATTTATGTTCTGAAAATAAATATTTTCGTCTTGGCGAAAGCAACTTCCGATTATATGTTTCTATGGTTTAGCCACTGTGATAAAGGGGTTAGCAGATGGCTGGCAGAGTCCGGGTCGGCACGAATAACCAGATCAAAGCATGACAGTTTTAATAAACAATTATTTTAATCATATATTTATATCTGCATGACATTTTATGATATAAAATATGAATCAAACATAATAATCAAATAAAACACAGTGGGCACTATAGGGCGCATACCACAAACATGTTTATATCTGTCCGGATATCTAAACAATTATAATCTGATAAAAAATAACAAATAAACTAAAATATATATATCACAAAATTCCTTCATTAAAGAGAAGTATGCAAGGCTCTGGACCCTTTCTTCGTCTCCTCTGCCTCTAGAATTTAACATGAGTTTTTAAAGCCGATAACTTATCTCCATAATTAATTTATCAATAGGGTGTGGGTGTCTGAACAAAACAGATTATGAATGCAAAAAATACAGATGTGGATATCCGAAAACATGTACTAAAAAACTTCTAAAATAAATTTATTAAAAAACTGGGGTGGTGGGTCCCGAAAGTTGGCAAATGTTTTTAAAAAGCCAACGAATCTGGAATTTATTAAGAACTTCGTCCCTGGTGGGAAGTTTATTGAGTGCTGTATAGATGCAAAAACGAGACAAGGGCACCAAATCATGCCGTTGCGAACCAGGAGACTGTTTCGGTGTCGATCTAGAATCGGAATTGAAACGAATCTCTAATATTCATAGGACGGACATAACCAACGAGTCCGGCCTTCTGATATGCATTGAATGTCCATATCTATGCTTATACATATTATTATTACTAATAAACTTTCTCTCTAGTGCATATTCACAATTGTACATAATTTTTTGATAATATGGTTTAGTGGGGCCTCGGTGGGTCAAGGTGTACCGTAGATTACGCAATGGGCCAACATAGTTCGGCGATGCCAGAAATGGTTCTGATCCCCAATAAGAGCGGACTTGGAATCCAAAACAAAGTGAAATTAACTTGAATCGTGTATCTGGGCAACTTTCTTAGTTGTTTAGAGACATTTCAGAGGTCTGTGTTTATCCGTAGACCGGATTGATCCCCTGGAGAAGTTAACCCTCCCGGTCTTTCACCCGTTATTATTTCACGTACTATTAACATCGTCGCCATGTGACTTATATAGCGACTAAGGCAATGAATAAACGCAAATATTTACATAGCCCAAGGCTGTGTTACACTAAATCATGTTTTGTGATTGGTCAACTGCCAATTGGTTCACCCGGTTTATATCCCAATAATGCAGATATCTCGAGTGTATCGTGAACAAATTGTTGACATAATCTGTACTAAAAGCGGATAGCAGAATAACTGTGCGTGCTTTTCAAAGTTCACCCGAATTGCATTTGAAGCCAGAGAGTTATATCGATCATGCTATCGTAACTGATAGTTTGGACATCTTATGTCCGGCTGACATAATGTGCTGCGTGGGCTAGTCCAAAATTCTCGGCAAAATATATATATTCAGTTGTTTTTTATGTGAAAAAAGCTATATAAAAATAAGAAATTAATGTAGTGGTCGTGTGTGTGTTTGGGGAATACGCGCTGTGGTCATTTGGGACACTGTACCCAAACGGCCACAGCGCCGTACCCCCCAATAACACACACCACTACATCCATTTCTTATTAAATAAAACAAGTCAATGGGACATGGAATCCCCCCCCACAAAAGTGTAGAATGTGTGTGGTTTATCAGAAATGTTTATTCACATAAGTATATGCACATTTGTATACTGTTGTAGTTAATGTATATGTTTAAATCGTTAGCATGCCATAATACATGCATATGTATAAACATAGTGCATGAAAAGTAAGTGTACATATAGCAATTTTGTTATCTTGTATTACGTTGGTGGGAGGATGATTAAGGGCCAGACCTGCATTTTTCCTAAACTTGTTCGTATACCGATCATAAATATCGCGTATATATTATGTTATTGTCAAGTTTATATGCTTTGTTATGTAAACACAAGCCAAACATATTACAGAAACTGGCTTTTGTTTACATAACACAGCGTACGAAGTTGACAATATAATACTATTTACGCGATATTTATGATTGGTATAAGAACAACATATGTCTATTATTATTTTATTTTTTGTGTGTGCAAAGTTAACATGTGTGGCTATTTTAATAGCATACCCACTGAGAAGGATATCCGTACCTTTAAGTCTCATCTTCGATATTCATACATTATAGCATGGATATGTATAAAAATCTGCACGTTTGAAAAGCTATATTGTATAGAAGATTTTAGTAATTAAAACAGGGAAATTTATAATAAATAGATCATAACTTAAATGAGATTATAATTTCTAAAGGGTTGGTGATTTTTAAATATTGTGTCACAATAATCGATTGTGAGATATTTCAAATACAAATTCCAGAGATATTTTTAGAAACTCCATTTGAATTATCAGGAAAGTTTGGCAAAACGATCGTCTGGCCCTAAGATATTGGTCGCCACTGGATATTTAAAGAATCGTATCAAAAGATTCATATATTAGCTACAGGTATAGGCACCTATATCTTCTGATCATGATGCATTGCTGTTCCCTCTTCTCCGAAGCTCCCCGTATACACGAAACATTCTGTCACACGAGGAGCACTGGGGATGGGGATGTTGTTGAAGCTGTAAGGTGGTGGTGGTGACCGCCCATATAAATAATCGACGTGCCCGCTCTCTTCGTGTGACTGTCCTGATTTATGTACAGGTGGTTGTGTCGTCCCCCCTTTTCCTCGGCTCATCCCTACCCGGAGTGGCTTTGCACTGCAAAGATATAAGAACAGATCATGTTCACTAGAGTTTTATCCTCATTTCATCAAGAAAGGCCCTGTCATTTTATTGGTAGATGGAAACCGGTGTAGAGAATGGCTCCATGAACCGCGCGTAGAAACCACTGTCTTACCTGTGGAAAACTGACAAACTTTCCAAGATAAACGAATCAGATTACATTCCCTTGCATTAGCCATAATTCCGCGCTAGCGTACCTGTATTATAACCAACTTCGTAATCGTTGGGCATCATAATCATGATAATATACCACGTATCTTACCAACCACCTTGCATGTTATTCATTGTAATACAGGTTGAACATGTGTTGCTAAACACGCATTCTGATTGGTCGAGAGCTAATAACTTTTTTTTTCCATTCATAAGTATCGCCTGCTGATGTGTGAACAATTTCGATTAGAGCACGTTGCTATTGACAACGCGCGTCGAAATGTCATCACACAGCTAGGAGGCGAAGGCTGATACATTTTAATGGAACTGCCATAATTTTATAGTTAACCGAAATTCGTGAATCATGTGCACTGGCAAAATCAGTGTTGGGCCCGGTTTTTTAGATGGGATATGTTACAGCAAACCGCTATCAAATTATTTTGGCCTAACTTCTTGATATTCATTCTAAAAGGTGCCCTTTGCTCAAGCTTATTATTTGACTCAATATTTTCTAATTATACTGTATTGGCTCGACATAGGCTTAATCTATACAAATATATGCCTAAAGTGCATGTGTTTCTTCTGACTGTTCTGTACCCAAATAAAATGGCAGATTACCGTTTTAAATAAATTGTCCACACATGCATGTGTATTACTGTATACTGAATGTACTAACCAGCAACAAATAAATATGACGCCACAGACAATAGCCAACAGAATTGCCCCCAACAAGCCACCAACAATTCCTCCAATGAGTGCAGCATCTGAAACAGGGATTACCGACAAATGGACAAAAATACGACATAACATTATCAAAACAATATTAGCTTAGGGGGGGGGGGTTGTAAACAAATTGCAGGAAGGTATGGCGGGGTGGGTGGATGTCCCGATATGCCCTTTTCACTCTCATGCAAATGTTCTATACTGAAGACCTATTATGCCCATACTTAACATTTGTAACGATTAAAACATTATAACGGAAGAAAAACACCATTTCGTTTTTGAGGCCACACTATAGTTTTCATTTCATCCAGATATGTTGCATACTGAGTCGAAGCATAACACATCTGTCCAGATCCATTAAAATGGTATGGCAAAAAAAGTTAAGAGAAAAACTGTGCAGAACCAGAATAATATATTATCAACATAATAGTGTAAGTCAACAATCAAACTGGAACTTTCAACATTCTTGTAAACATAAAATTATAAAGAAATGGTCAATGGTATTCTAGCTAACTTGAGAGGGAACCATGTCACTCATTACAATCAATGGGTGCCTGTGAATAGATATGGACACATGCTGAGAATCGCGGATTGCATGATTTGGGTTTAACATCTTTTCAGCCGAATATAACGTATACATAAGCTGTCATGCACATGGTAGACGACTTGTTTCGTGTATCTGGGCAATTTATCTTCTGTTTTTCGGGTGTCCGTAGTTTCTAAGTGCAATGGGGTGATTTCCCTGTGAAATTAATCCGCATTGTGTTTTTTTTTACTCCACCCGAAGAACCGTATGCAGTATCGAATATTAATTGGATGAAGACTGATGGCTGCAGGGCATGACGAGGTATTTATTTATACACAGAGTAAAATCCAAGATGGTTGCGAGCGGCAGTCATCGGCAGCTATCTTGGATTATACTCTTTGCATAAATAAATCCTTCGCCATTCCCAACCCCGTCTGATCGTCACCAAACTTCATATGGATCTTCGGGGTGCCCACTAAATTAGCGCCAGCGGCCAACTTAACATGACTAATTCTTTAGAAGTGATGAAGGATTCCTATTCACTGGCGGGAAATGTTAAGATGATGCGTTCATCAGAGGGCTGTTTTCTTTGATATTTTTGATTGTATTACACACAATGGCTCTATCTCGATTAGTTCAGACAGACAAAAGGCCGCGATGATGATAACTAGAGAAATGTATACGGTTCTTTTTCTTAATAGCACCAGTTTTGCCCTCCAGAATCATAGTAGTAGTATGTGTACTAAGAATATTGGCATTCCACTTTTCTATAGTAACCTATGGGGGCCACCTCTAACCAATCCACTTTTACAATTACTAAGGATATATGGTTCACAGCCTGGATATCTAATCTATTAATTAAGATTACAATTAGTAATGTCATTTGATATACCCACACTAATTTATTGAACGCGTTATTAGCTGTGTATTATACCTTGTATCAATGTTGGGGTCTATGAAATCAATAAGGATATACATGGTATGTGATACATACAAATGTGATTAATCTAATGTATGTGTATCGGTAAATTGATATTTGCTTTCAGAGGTTATGCTATTACTGAAAGTAATATTCAGATTCATGGGTAAATATGATATTTGTTTTCACAGGTTATGTGATTTCTCAAAGTTCTGTCAAATACATACAAGATATATATACCTTTATTCGTGTATCTGGATATTACTTTGTAAAATCACATACCCTCTGAGAAAAAATCCCTAATTGTTTTCCAAATATATTTGCTGAAAAAGTTTGAGTTTGTTTACACAACATTGAAAGTGAAATTGATCAACAGTAAACACCTTCTACTCAATAATCAAATTGCAATCGATCAACAGTAAACACTTTCTACTCAACATTGAAAGTGAAATCGATCAACAGTAAACACTTTCTACTCAACATTGAACGTGAAAGATCAAGAGTAAACACTTTCTACTCAACATTGAAAGTGAAATCGATCAAAAGTAAACACTTTCTACTCAACATTGAAAGTGAAATCGATCAACAGTAAACAGTTTCTACTCAACATTGAAAGTGAAATCTATCAACAGTAAAGTGAGTAAAAAGTGTTTACTGTTGATCGATTTCACTTTCAATGTTGGGTAGAAAGTGTTTACTGTTGATCGATTGTACTTCCAATGTTGACTAGAAAGTGTTTACTTTTGATCAATTTCCCTTTCAATGTTGACTAGAAAGTGTTGACTGTTGATCGATTTCACTTTCAATTTTTACTAGAAAGTGTTTACTGTTGATCGATTGCACTTCCGATGTTGAGTAGAACGTGTTTACTGTTGATCGATTTCGCTTTCAATGTTGACTAGAAAGTGTTTACTTTTGATCGATTTCACTTTCCATGTTGAGTAGAAAGTGTTTACTCTTGATCTTTCACTTTCAACGTTGAGTAGAAAGTGTTTACTGTTGATCGATTTCACTTTCAATGTTGAGTAGAAAGTGTTTACTCTTGATCTTTCACGTTCAATGTTGAGTAGAAAGTGTTTACTGTTGATCGATTTCACTTTCAATGTTGAGTAGAAAGTGTTTACTGTTGATCGATTGCAATTTGATTATTGAGTAGAAGGTGTTTACTGTTGATCAATTTCACTTTCAATGTTGTGTAAAAAGTGTTTACTGTTGATCGATTGCAGTTTGATTATTGAGTAGAACGTGTTTACTGTTCGTCAATTTCACTTTCAATGTTGAGTAGAAAGTGTTTACTCTTGATCTTTCACTTTCAATGTTGAGTAGAACGTGTTTACCTTTGATCGATTTCACTTTCAATGTTGGTAGAAAGTGTTAACTGTTTATCGATTGCACTTTCAATGTAGAGTAGAAAGTGTTTATTATTGATGGATTGTTGTTTCGATGTTAGGTAGAAAGTGTTCACTGTTGATCGATTGCACTTTCTATGTTGAGTAGGAAGTGTTTACTCTTGATGTTTCACTTTCAATGTTGAGTATAAAGTGTTTACTGTTGAACGCTCTCAATATCAATATTGAGTAGAACATGATTACTGTTGATCGATTGCTCTCTCAGTGTTGAGTTGAAAATGTTTACTGTTGATCGATTGCACTTTCAATATTGAGTACAAAGTGTTTACTGTTGATCCATTTCACTTTCACTATTGAGTAGAACATGTTTCTCTTGATCTTTCACTTTCAGCGTTGAGTAGAAAGTATTTACTGTTGATCTTTCACTTTCAATGTTGAGTAGAAAGTGTTTACTGTTGATCTTTCACTTTCAATGTTGAGCACAAAGTGTTTACTCTTCATCGATTTCACTTTCAATATTGAGTAGAACACGTTTACTCTTGATCGTTCACTTCTAATGATGAGTAGAACGTGTTTACTGTTGATCGATTTCGCTTTTAATTTTGAGTAGAAAGCGTTTACTGTTGATGGATTGAACTTTCGATGTTGAGTAGAAATTGTTTACTGCTGATCGATTTAACTTTCAATATTGAGTAGAAAGTATTTACTGTTGATCGATTGCACTTTCAATGTTGAGCAGGAAGTGTTCACTGCTGATCGCTCTCAATATCAATAGAGTAGAACGTGTTTACTGTTGATCGATTTCACTTTCAATGTAGAGTAGAAAGTGTTTACTGTTGAATATTACACTTTCAATGTTGAGTAGAAAATGTTTCCTGTTGAACATTGCACTTTCAATATTGAGTAGAAAGTGTTTACTGTTGATCGATTTCACTTTCCATGTGGAGTAGAAAGTGTTTACTGTTGAATATTGCACTTTCAATGTTGAGTAGAAAATGTTTACTGTTGAACATTGCACTTTCAATATTGAGTAGAAAGTGTTTACTCTTGATCTTTCACTTTCAGCTTTGAGTAGAACGTGTTTACTGTTGATCTTTCATTTTCAATTTTGAGTAGAAAACATTTACTCTTGATCGTTCACTGTCAATGTTGAGTAGAAAGTGTTTACACTTGATCGTTCACTTTCAGCGTTGAGTAGAAAGCGTTTACTCTTGATCGTTCACTGTCAATGTTGAGTAGAAAGTGTTTAAACTTGATCGTTCACTTTCAGCGTTGAGTAGAAAGCGTTTACTCTTGATCTTTCACTTTCAGCGTTGAGTAGAAAGTGTTTACTCTTGATCTTTCACTTTCAATGTTGAGTAGAAAGTGTTTACTCGTGATCTTTCACTTTGAATTTTGAGTAGAAAGTGTTTACTTTTGATCTTTCACTTTTAGCGTTGAGTAGAAAGTGTTTACTGTTGATCTTTCACTTTCAATGATGAGTAGAAAGTGTTTACTCTTGATCGTTCGCGTTCAATATTGAGTAGAAAGTGTTTACTCTTCATCTTTCACTTTCAATGTTGAGTAGAAACTGTTGATCGACTTCACTTTCAATTTTGAGTGTAGAAAGTTTACTCGTTGAGGTAGAACTGGTTTACTCAACCATTTAATTAGCGTACCTTTGTGCTATAATTATACCGGCGTTGAGCTAGTAATCGTTGAGAGAAATTGTCCCCTGGAGTATTTGGATAATGCCTTAAATCTCTACTATGGCCCAGAGATGATAATACATAGGGCTTGTTGATGCTCTGATCTGTTCTGATTGAGAACTTTATAACATTGAACAAACAACACGGGGAATAATAATAAAAAAAATTATGGTTGTTTTAGTTCAGTCTATTTCATTATAGATGGTCTCAGCTTGATATTGTATGATTTGTATGTGTACCCATTGAAAGATACACATAGTGTCGATGTCCGGATTGACCAGTCGCCGTTCGTCTGTCCGTTCAGCCGTATGTCTATTTTTACTAAACATTTTCTATACGATCGAAACCAATTTTTGTATATGAGTTTATCAACCCAAAATACAGATCGAGTTGGAATATGGGTTTGATCGAATTTTTATAGCCCTTTTCGAAAAATAATTTCATCTTTAAAAAAAATTAGATTGAATTCCTTCCTCATTTCAACCAAAAAACAAAAACAAAAACAAACAAACATACATTAAAAAACAAATATAGTAAGATATTTTTTTTAAAATAATTAAACAAAATTTCTTTTTATCAGTTTCATTTAGACTGAACTCCTTACCCAATTGGAATTGGACTATTTTTGGTGCTGTTATTGTGCTTCCGTATATCTAGACTGATATATTTGATATATATCTATATAGATATGTTTAAAACATTGTGTATTGTATTTTAAGATCTGTTCGAGTTTGATATAAAAAAAGTTAAATTAAGTTGTAGTTTGTATAATTCCATTTTCATAGTCGGCATAATAATATTGAAGATTGTTTGATGAATTATAACTATTTGTGAAACATTTTAAGTATCTAGATATATGGCATTTAGATATACGAATATAGGTACACACAATTTTATAGAAGTATATAGAAAAGTTCTGTTCATATACACGAATAAAGGTATATACATACATTTTGTATAGCACACGAATTAATATTTAACAATTCAATTGTATATTTGAAAAAAAATTGAGATATATCATAACGTCAACAAAATTCAAATTATGGTTCAGTCATTAGTATTATCAGTGCATTACATGGTTATAGGCTGTATAGCACATATACAACTGTTTTGAACACCGACTAAGTTAGGTTCGTGTCAAACGAAAAGGTAATCATATTCGTGTATCTGGGCAATTTGATTTGCATTGCGTTATTTAGTCTCTGCTGACCTTGTGTGATTTAGCAAAGTAATAGTTGAAAGTACATTGAGAAATAACATAACCTGTGAATACAAATATGATATTTACCTACAAATTTGGGTATTGATTTCAGTGATAACATACCCTCTGAAACCAAATATAAAATTTATTGACCCACGAGCAATAGATTAATAACATTTGCATGGATCACGTACCATGTATATACATATTGAATTCATATTGAATATTGACTCCAACTTTGATATAAGGTATAATTTACAGCTAATCATTCGATAAATTAGTAAGTAACATTACTAATTGTAATCTTAATTAGTAGATTAGATAAATTTTTGGAAAAACGATGAAAGGTAATTATTACCTGTGAAGAAATGGAACACAATAACTCCATTCTTCTGTATATTTGGCTGTCAAAATATTGAAAACGGTAGATATTGCCCCATTGCCCCAGAATCACTTACAAGTTGTGGTTGATGTATAAAATTTGCCATCCTGCCTTCTAAACATTGAACACTAACATGTCTGATGCACCTTGGTTAATTCTTTACTTAATTTGTCACCACTGACATTACCAGAAACTTGACACAAATATCTGGGGGGAAAATCAAGTAAAATGTAACTATCTTTGGTATGAAAGGTGTTTATTGTTTTGATCTACCTTAAATGTGTCACACTAATGTGTTTATAAACCAAATTACTCAAAATGGCTTCCAAAATGGCAACCATTTTTTTCATATATCACAAACGTTATTCTCTGCTGTTCAGAAAATGTAACAAATGTGACTCACTTGGTTATTATACATGGTGGATAATCAACTGACAACTAAATGTCCTATTCTGGTTGTCCCATTTCCTTATGGGGCATAATATATTAATTTTAAAGTTGCCTTATGGAATTTTGCCGATAAACTCTTTAGGGATACTGGATATATTTGTTTTGATTAAATGGGCAGAACTGAAATGAATCATAATCTGTGGCTATTCTGGCCTATTAGGATCAAAATTGATCAACTTGATACAGAGTGCAGGTCATGATGGCAACCAGAGAGTTACCGTATGGTCATAGATGATGTGAGTATGTATAAAGGGAGTTAGTGTATGATCATGAATGATGTGGATAGGTATACATGTTTAACTATATATTCTTGACTGGGTGGTCACGGTGAGATGTATGGGTATAAAAGTAGTGTATGGTCATGTGTGAGGTGAATAGGTATACATGGAGTGACTATGGTTATGTGTACCTAATGTGGTTGTATGGACATTGCTGTGGCTTACAGTAAAGGCCTAGGTAATTGACTCCTTAACCATAGCAGATTTATGGGTAACTTTTCAGGATTTAGTTGGAAATATCGCTTGTTGTCATTCATCGGAGGAGAGCTCTCCTCCGATGAATGACAACAAGCGATATTTCCAACTAAATCCTGAAAAATTACCCATAATTCTGATGTGGTTAAGGAGTCGATTATTTTGAGCATTAATGTATATAAATAACGAGAGTAGCTAAATGGTCATATGCGTGTTTGTGTATATATGGAGTGACTGTATGGTCATGGGTGGGGTGTACATGTGTAACTTCTGTGGCTGTGTCGTCACAGGTGGGTGTATATGTATACATGTGTTGTCTGTGTGATCATGGGTGGGGTGAATGGATAAATATATGTGCATATATGTAATGCGTATAGGTGTGCATGGAATGACAGTAGTCATTATGTGCATGTGTACCTGTAGTATGCTGGATGGTCATTGCCGAGCGAGTGGATGGTCATGTGTATATGTACATGTATTTAACGAGTGGCTATATGACTATTGCTGTGGCAAAAAGGTATACAATGAGTGACTGTATGGCCAATAGTGTGGTGAATATGTTTTTAGGGAGTGACTATATGGCCAATGGTGAGGTGAAAAGGTACACGGGGAGTGACTGTATGATCATGAATGTGGTGAATATGTATACAGGGTGTGACTAAATGGTCACGGGTCAGGTGTAGGAGTATACCAGGCGTGCCAGCATGGCTGTATGGTCATGTGTAGGGTGTATGAGTATACACACGTGTGGTTATAAGGTTATGGAGAGGTATGTGTATAAAATGAGTGGAAATATCACCATTAGTGAGGTGCACGTGCTTAACTGGAGTGATTCTATAGTCATGTTTGGGGAGTATATGTATATGTTGCGTGTGTATTATGCCATGGGTTTGGTAAACATGAATACATAGAGTGAAACATGACCAATGCTGAGGTGAATAGGAATACAAGGATTGACTGTATGATCATGAGTGATCGTCACCTGGTGTGCCTGCATTGTGACTCATGTTAGTGGGTTGTGTGTACTTGTGTAACCTGGATGGCTATCGCTTTCCACAATAAATCAAGGACATATTAATCGATAGAGAGGTCATTCCAGAGAGTTCGCCATCTTGATGGCGTTTGTGCACAATGGAGGAAACGTTAAACTCCCTGACAATAGTTGATCAAATTAGATGCTAATGGGCAGGTGATTCAATCATTCAATTCAGTGATATCGATATGTCAAATATACAGAATAATGCACTTGTTGGGTTCCATTCCTTCACGGATAATGATTACCATCCAAAAAGGAAAAAACTCTTATGGAAATTGCTGGAAATACAATTAAAATATATGGAAGTCATGGCTTATTCAGGAATTTGGTTTTGGAGAGTGACACAAGGAGTTAGCATGTGCCTTATGTGATCAACGTTCGATAAAAATTAAACAAGCTAGGTGGATAATGTTCCAGCAGAAGTTTGAGAATCAACAGAAGGTACTTGATATTTCTGATATGTGAGGAATCTTTACTACTACAGTCAAAATGAGTCAACATGATAGCAAAATAGTGGAGACTTACAACCGTTGCCAAATCAACCACTCCCGATGTAGCATTTCATGGATAGACGGCCGATAGGCAATCTGAGCTGTTTGACCCATTCTGTCATGAAGATGTTGCACAGGAATGCTATTGACTGATACCATCGCATTTTATAAAATTGATAGTGAAGATGAGTTTGCATAAACCGTTGGCAGTACTATTGCAATATATGGCATGAATTATATCAACTAGTCTGATTGACCTTTCAAGTTGAGTAGCATAAAGCATAAAATTGAAAGCATTAAGAAAATTATCTTGGGGTAGGGTTAAGTTTAACTTTATTTCTTAATTCTGGTCTGGTGCATGATTATAGAATTTCATGTCTGGTATTGTGGATGAATTTGTGCTTATTGTGGTGCATGTTGTGCAGCTGTGTCCATAATACTGACAAAGTCTATAATAGAACAAACCAACTCTGAATGATGACTTTGTCAGTTTTCTGAGTGTTTACGATATATGCATAACCATGTTCACATACCTGTCAACACGCACACATAAGTAGTTGTTTTTTAACAAGTGTAGAAAAATCTGTATATTCTTTGCTCCACTTGTTAAAATAATAACGTGATATAGTCTAGGGGTTTAAACTATAAAAAATTAAAGCAATCAACAAACAAACTCAAACTTTTTCAGCAAATATATTTGGAAAACAATTAGGGATTTGTTCTCAGAGGGTATGTGATTTTACAAAGTAATATCCAGATACACGGGCTAGCAAAGGTTTGTGACAAACCAAAATGGTAATTATATTCGTGTATCTGGGTAATTTGATTTCCATTGCGAAATTTACTCTCTGCATAGTCTTCGCTCACCTTGTGTGATTTAGCAAAGTAATAAACAGATAAAGGTATATATATCTTGTATGTGTTTGACAGTACATTGAGAAATCACATAACCTGTGGGATAGCACAGGTTCGTGTCAAACCAAAATGGTAATTATATTCGTGTATCTGTGCAATTTGATTTCCATTGCGAAATTTACTCTCTGCATAATCTTTGCTCACCTTGTGTGATTTAGCAAAGTAATAACCAGATAAAGGTATATATATATATCTTGTATGTGTTTGACAGTACATGGAGAAATCACATAACCTGTGAATACAAATCTGATATTTACCCACAAATCTGGATATTGCTTTCAGTAATAACATACCCTCTGAAAGCAAATATCAAATTTACCGACACACATTTATTAGATTAATCTCATTTGTATGGACCACATACCATGTATATCCATATTGATTTCATAGACCCCAAAACTTTGATCTAAGGTTTAATTTACAGCTGATAATACATTCGATAAATTTGTAAGGGTATATCATATAACATTACTAAATGTAATCTTAATTAGTAGATTAGATATCCAGGCTGTGAACCATATATCCCTAATAATTGTAAAAGTGGATTGGCTAGAGGTCACCCCATAGGTTACTATAGAAAAGTGGAATGCCAATATTCTTAGTACACATACTACTCATAGTCATTCAGCAGGATCCATCAACATCATAACGAATAGCAGGACCACCTAACCGGGGTGTTTTATTATAGGATGACAAGTAATAGTTTATAAATACCAGATTCGGTCTCCTCTTTGTTAGCTTGCGTGCCTGTGAATAGATATGGACACATGCTGAGAATCGCGGATTGCATGATTTGGGTTTAACATCTTTTCAGCCGAATATAACGTATACATAAGCTGTCATGCACATAGTGGACGACTTGTTTCGTGTATCTGGGCAATTTGTCTTCTGTTTTTTGGGTGTCCGTAGTTTCTAAGTGCAATGGGGTGATTTCCCCGTGAAATTAATCCGCATTGTGTTTTTTTTTACTCCACCAGTAAAACGGACAACAAAACAAAACTGTTTACTCCTTCTGATCGGGAAATTCTGCATGAGTTAACAAGGGTCATAACTCCGCTTAAAATTTGTGGACCGAACCAAAGTTCGAACTCGACCTGGATTTTCTTGTGAGTAATCCATATATCAAATTTGAAAACGTAACTATCCAGAAGAATTATCAAATCGTAATTTAAAGATCGTCTGACATAAACTTTCCAACTTATTTTTTATGACAAAATGCAATGAAGAAAAGCACATGCGGTTCGAGACCAATTGAAACATTATTATAGGACGCATGTAGATACGTTCGCAGAATGGGTTTTTGCAATTCTGTTTTCGTGATACTATATAGGGACTGGTGCAAAAATGGTCGGAAAAATACCAAAACCAGGGGGGAAATTTGGGTCAAGGCGTGGGCGAGTCCAAATTATGTTTTATCTGAACTTGTGACAGGCAGCAAAGTCCAACCCTTTACCAAAGTAGGGA
Source organism: Siphonodentalium dalli (assembly GCA_032622095.1). Classification (NCBI taxonomy): domain Eukaryota; kingdom Metazoa; phylum Mollusca; class Scaphopoda; order Gadilida; family Siphonodentaliidae; genus Siphonodentalium; species Siphonodentalium dalli. The sequence goes on from CP136067.1 coordinate 38,992,119, forward strand.
GGGAGGGGTGTGGTGAAACACTCCGTGTCACCACGTTCCAGGTCTGATTGAAGAGTCGCTAATTTCAGAGACTGAACCTGCGTCCATGGTGAAATACTTGGCGGAAGACAGAAATTTATCTCTCACGTCAGTGATAATTATGATGGAATGAGCATAGATCATGATTCAAATATCATGGAATGTACTTGCTAAATCACATACCATTAGTGGAGCATCTATACCAATCGGAACACTCGACTGATGTCCCGTCATATACCACGATCATGTATTCTTCACTGAAGTGTTTTCCGTCATAAGACAGGCTGACACGAAAGCCATCAGCCAACACACCTTCACTCGGGGCACGTTTCATTCTTCTGTTAGTGTTGGCGAGTGGACAAACAACCTCGTCGCCGAAACGCCTGAAGGCCCGAGTTTCCATCGTAGCATCTATCTCCTTTGAGCCCGTTTCTGACACCTGCGAAAATCGGACGAAGACACAGTAGAAATATTTCATTTTCTGAAACCGGTTTCAACATGAAATCTTGAGCAGTGACGTGAGATAAGACTTAATGACATCTTATTGTGGACTTTTATTCGGGTGCGTGAAACTGATAAGCTAGTACTCAACTGTGGGAATGTAGCATTCAACTAAGAAATCGACCGTACCACTCCATAGAAATCAACTACGCTTAATTGAAAATATTTACATCTCGATTCGGGACGCAACAATCGGCGACAAATCTTACAGTTAGATTAAATTTCCTCAAATACATGCATGCGGAAACGACTTTAACCGGTTTTCGTTTCCGTAGTCTAGATGGCAACAGTGAACTCGCTTGTATTATACAACTTATCTATATTGTATATATAACTTATATATATGTTGTATATACATCTTAGTTATCGTGTATTTCAACTTGGTAAATAGTTTGTATATACCACGTTTTTGCACGTGGAGCTAATACGCTGCCCTAGACCTGAAACTAACACATTCAACGCATCTGCGTGATCATTTGCCACCAGCCAATCAAAATTATGAATTAATGAGTTACTTGATACATTAGTAATCAGATGTCTGAGTGATAGCGCGTGCATGGTTCTGCTGCCTGGATTTCTTTGGAAATAATCTATGAGTGACCTTAATCGAAACATGGGATATTTCTTAATTATTTTATTTCCAGTATGCACATTAACAATTTCTATACTAAATACTCATTGACGAGTAATTCCTTAGGAAATGTTCAGACAATAAGTTCAACAGCCGACGACATAGCTCGTTTGTTGAATGTATTATCCAAACAGTCCCTCCAATAAATATGAATTCTTCTGCATTTCTATTTTCATTTTGTCTGCCTGTCGTCTGCTTATTTATCCTTAACATCCCTCCAAACGAATTTTTACCATTCCAATGTATACAATTATAACTGAAATAGATAATCCATTTAGTATATACAGGGCTGACTGCATTATTACGCCATCCGGGTGCATACTGCCTCGCTGATATCATAGGACGATAGGAGCTAAGGGGATATCTCGCAGAACAACATATTTCCGGTTTCACACGATGCGAGTTATTTTAGGAAATTGTAGTAGTACGAAGAGTAATGTCATATTCTCACAATATAACGCAAAAGGTGACATCCAATGTTTTTCTTGGAATATATTTCCAAGCTTAGAATAGAACCAAGAAATCGTTCGCAGAAGCTGTAATTTAATTTCGGTAAACATACAACAAACTGTTTTACGCCAAATATTACAACAAATCAAAAAAGCAGAACGATCGTAAACAGGTAACGGACACAACTTCGACAAGAAAGGGTTAATCATCAATGTCTGAAGTTGCATATATGTGAACATACAGACACCGATCGAGGCGTGTACTCGGGTCAGCCATTAATGTCCGCGCCCGATCAGACAGCGTACTGCACCCAAGACAACATACCTGGACAAATCGCGTAATGGGGGAAGTTGTCATTTTGCATTCGGATCTTTATTCAATGATCTGGAATGAGATTTTTCAGTATGACAAAATTGGTATCTGACCGAGTTCTGTTTTTTTTGGTCGGAATATATACCCTGATCAGGTTTCGAACCCCGGTCCTTGGTATAAAACTACAAATATGAACACGTAGTAACCTTACTCATCCAGCTCCGGTGGCTCCATTGCTCGTCGTAACTCTCGTTACAATACATTATACCTATAGTTATGTATAAGAAATAAGCTATTCATCAGACCGCTTACCTGATAGAGGGAAAAATGACAAGTGATTTGAGAGTGGTGTGCCCAGTCCACGTAGAGCTGGAACTGTTGGCATGGCCTTATCGCTGAGTCACATTTCCCATCCAATGGAGTTCCAATAATGTTAGGAGGAACGGTTTCGTCAACCGTACAATCGTCGCCAGTGAATCCAAAATAACACTCACACATTCCTACATAAGACGTAAGCATATATTTGTGATATAATACAAATATGTCAAGTATAACAATCAAATTATTCTTGAAAAATTGCCTCTCGAAATACTACGTATTTGGTCCACGCCAGGGACACGGCTGTGTGTTCGGCTTGGATTTAAACTTGAACCAAAGCCAAATTCTCCAACTGAACCCCAAAAGATTGCCAACCGTTTGAAATGTCCAACCTGAGACCCCATACTGTTGGAATTTTCCCAAATGATCAGGATGAGGGGAAGTTACAGGATACAATGTTGAATTATTTTTTTTGGGACCCACCACCTCTCCAACGCACTAATTTTGCACTAGCAATTTGCTACCCACCTCCAAAGTTTGAAGACAAACGGTGAAAACTACAGAATAACGCAGAAAATGATGTGAAATTACCATGGTGCTGAAATGCCAATCTTACACAGTCATGTATCAGCTTAATGAAAAGTACCAGTCTCCGAAAATCATTTAACACTCTCTATTTAAACTTAACTAAAACGGATCAGAATCCATACCCACATGATACCAGCGTCACCAGCATACCTGCGACAAAGCTGTTTGTGCACAACAATGTGACAACAGGGTGTTCTCTAATTATATAGAACGCCACACTTTCACGCTCGCAAATATGCCTGGTGTTTATTGTACCGCATTTGTATACTTTAGAAGAAAACGAACTCAACAATGCTAATAAATTGCATTTATACCATAATTTGCTATGCTGTTGTGTGTATACCACCTATTTGGTAAATTTCATCTTTATACCCTACTGTGGGTATAAAGATTCCTACTGTTGGTATAAATGTCTACTGTTGTGTAAATGTTTCAACGCAACTTTAAGGGTTAAGCGTTTATACCCATAGTAGAACTACGCCGCAGTTGACCTCTGGTGGCCTCGCTGTCGAAATTCAGCCCAATGCTTCGTCGCGCCAACTTCGCGAAGTAAATGCATAATTTTCAGACTCAAAAGAGTCTGAAGTGCGATAAGTGGTCTAAACACAGAGATATGTAATATCAAGTTCCATTTACTAGTATTTACTTGTCGAAAAATGACAGTTTAAAGTTATTTTAACGATGTTGAATGCTAGCTGCACCGACTAACTACACATGTTTTTATCTAAGTCGGCGAGCGCTGTTGAAAATGTAAACAAAAACAGACGCATATATGTTCGTTTACCTTCTGTGTTTAAAGCCAACGACGGCTTACACTGTTACACTGAACATAGATTGATATTGTTATCTGAAATGAGGGAAATCTGAGTGTGTATTCATATCAGCTGACTGATGCCCAAGAAAGTGGAGGATCACCGAATGACACAGAAGAATGTATTGCTACGCGTGTATTGCTAGCTTCACATATTTGGGTCATTCGGTGCACATCCAATTTAACAGTCACCAACAGAGTAGCAATACTAGTAGATAATTTTACCAAGCGACTAAGGAATAATAATTATGGTATAAATAAAATACACCCATAGTAGCCGAGAATAACAAATTTTCACCACTCGTTGAATTGTGGTTTTAACAACTCGCCAAAGGCTCGTGGTTAAAACCACAATACCCGTGGTGATTGTTTTTTACTCTCGGCTACTATGGGTATATTCTATATCTGTACCACAGCTAACTACGTGAGAAATTAAAGCTCCGTAAACATGTAGTTCCACCTGTAGCGATGCTACGGATATCTGCATGTAATTAAATAGCACGAATCTCACAAGAATCAATTACACATATTTATATTTGAAGGCAAATGTCAGTAAAATCATTACATGTGGAATAAGAGATGGACTGTCGTCCGGTGCCTACCCCATTGTGGCATATCTATAACCTAATATGGGCATATCTATAACCTAATATGACTGATATAATCAGACAGATAGACCCAAAAATCTGCATTTTCATATAAACAAAGATGAATAACTATAGAACGAAAAACATAAACAAAACGATTGAACACGCCATTAAACGCCATAATAGTGGTGAACATCCATACCAAATTTCATTACTGATAAAGTTATGTCATGAACAGACATCGGACGGACCAAAAGCCAAAATTTCCAGATGAATGGAAAACTCTAGAATGGAAAACCAGAACGACCAAAAAAGCTATTTCCAGACAAACAAATATGAATAACTCTAGAATGGAAAATCAAAAAAAAAAAAGAACGACGGAACACCTCTATTGAATGTCCTCTAGTAGTGAACAGCCAAACCAAATATCATTGAGATTGAGATTTAAAAAAGGGGGTATAACTACATAACGTTTACTTCTCACGTCGTTAGCTGTGGTAAAGGCGCATTTTATACGGATGTTGCCATTAATATTCTGGCACAATGATTACATATGGTTTTCTATTTAATAAATTCCTGCAACAATGGCAGGCAAACTTGCCAGTGTGTGAATGTGCTAACATGGTGACTTACCATGACAAGATGACCAAATGGTAGCCAAGCCTTTTTTGATCATATAATTTGCAGTCGGTTCCAATAACCAATAACAATTAATACCTTGAAGAGCATGCCAAGAACATTCATCTATTGTTTGCAATGACAGAAACAGGAATCCCGAAATCAAAAGTTGTTGTCCTCATACAGATCGGTCCATTGTTTTGTAATAATGAGTTTAAGTTATCTTCAATTAATCAGCTAAATAAATCGGCGTCGGAATTTTAGGAATCCGTTCAAGCGTTTTGTGAATTATGGCAGTTAGAAGTGAGGAGGTATTGGAAATAGTGAACTCCCTTGTAACGTGTTATATAAATAGTGAACTCGCTTGTAACATATTAAATTAATAGCGATGCATTTGTTAAAGTGGCGTGCTCGTTTTTAACTTTTTTATTTAGATAATTAACTTCTGTTTAACGACACGCGCCCTGTGTCATACCCCTTGTCGGTGGTTGCATATGTCAATTATCAAAATACGAAAATCTGTGGAACAAGTCTTAGTCCGGTAAATAGTGTGGTTACGGCACCCGACAGTTTTGACCGCCTAGATTTGTTCACGGGTCTCTGCTGCTATCATGAAGATATATAAGGTATCCGTCAATGAATATGTCTGGCAATTCCCAAGTATAGCTATAATAGCCACATGTAGATATAGTAGCTACATATGAATAAAGGTGACGGATGATTCTGGTTGAAGAGAGATAACTCAATCCAACAAACAATCGTTGCAATATACACTAATCTGATTTGATTATTCTAGTGAGTTGATATAGTTTGCCATGCATGTTCATGTATAATTAACTACAAGAATAGTATATCATATATGAATGGATGTGAGTCCAATATCGCATAACATATTTCTAAACAGATACAAGTGCTTATCTATGCTTGTCGGATAGTCCGCAAGCTGGTGCAACAGGCAGTGGTTTCATAAGTTGCAATAAAATAATACCCCTCACCCTTAGTTGCAAAAGCTTGCGGTAATGCTTACGCGCCATGTCACGATGGTCAAATGTAGCTATAATAGCTACACATAGCCATAGTAGCTATAATTGGGAATTGCCAGACCTGATGAGTACAGACTCTTCCGCCGTCATTTTTCATAATTCGTGTAGTGTTGCACAGTGGCCATGTTACTGGAGTTCAGACTCTTGTCTTATATATATATAATATTTTATAATATAGTGGTATATATATATAGTCCATATTCTTCGGAACCTCTGATTGATATACGGATTACCTTTGACACAGCGTCCGTGAGAGGAACAACTTATCTCACACAGAGGATCAAGGATGGAATCTAGTAGGCTCTCCCCAGGTATCATCGTCATCGTCTCCATCAGCGTTTGGTTTCTGCTCACGATGTGGATGCAGTTACTTTTGAATGCGTTTATGTGGGTAGTCGTCACCAATGTGTTGCCTGTCAACTGTCAGACATACAAATAGTAGTTAAACTCAGGTACAGGGTAGCACGGGGGCTTGGGATTGTCGCAGCCCAAAACTTGAGTCAAGCATTTCAACAGTCAATATCGCATGCCTGAATTAACAATATTTAGGAATATAAGATCGAAAATAGACTGAGAATGGCTGCGGACACACGTATCACAGTAGCGATGGCATATAGTAGGTGTGGCAATTTATTATGGTGGAGTTTGGTGACAATTAGTTGTCATAATTAATATGCCATTGCTAGCCAAGTCGCCCTCTGCAAATTCGCACAATGAGTCTACCAAGCTCTACCAACGACGGTCGATCTCTCAGGGATGTATCTTCCTGAATTGTCTTGTCGCCGTTGATCTTTACTCAACACGCAGTGTTATATTTTGCATGCTCACATACACACACGTCCGCTTGGTAACTTAATGAATAACCCATTTCTGTCAACAGCCATGATTGTTCTTAATAAGAACAAATCGCCCGTGTAATTTCTCAGTGAATGTAATTGGTTAATTGGTCCTGTTGACTCATTGTGCGGAAACTCAGCGGGCAACATAGCTTACTATGGCACATAATTATTGTCACATTGTCTGTTACTCGAGATCGACTTCCGAAGTGAACACATCAGCACTTGCCCTTATGTTAACTAGCTGAAAAAGACTCATGTATATGATTCGTTCAAATTAGATCTTTTAACCAGTTTGATTTAAAAAAATTTATTTAGATTCAATTTTTAATTTTTTTTTTAGATTGGACGTTGATAATAATAATAATTTGTTTTTTTAAATTTAAAAAAAAATTTAAAATTTTTAAATAAAATGTTTTTTATTTTCTTTTTAGATTTTTAGATTGAATCTTTAAAATTTGTTTTAATTAAAAAAATTTTTTACTCTAATTAAATGTTTTTTTTATTTAATTTGAAAATTTACTTTTTAGATTTTTAGATTGAAACTTTTTGCTAAAAAATTCAAAAATTTGAAAAACAAATTTAATTTTTTTTTATTTGTTTAAAAAATTTAATTTAAAATATAAGTTTGTTATAACATCTGCCGTGGTAACCCGAGGCACCACACCCAATTTGGTTAAAATCGATCAAGGGCTCTGGAAGAAAAAATGCATACAGACCAGAACAGACAGACAGATCACTGAACTCTAATATATCTAAACCAGAGAACATACATTCGTTTTGCCATGAAATGTGAAAATTATGACAAGTGTCATGCTAAACGAAAAACATTGTTATAATCACGGATAAATTTATAACATCATGCCGCAAATATAAATCTCAGTATATTATGATTTGACAACAAAAAGTTGTTTGAATATAGCCAATTTAACACTGAATGTATGCATGGATATCAAACTTAGGGTGAAGAAAGATGGCGTCGAAAAAATCTCCGCAGTCAGCGGCCGGCTCGGCATCTGATTGGTCGAATATATTCTAATAAATTGCCATTGGGCGGGACTACGCTGTGGGCGTGGCCTCTGTGGAAAGCTCCATTGTCACCAAACTCCACCATAATAAATTGTCACACCTACTATGCCATCGCTACTGTGGTACGTGTGTCTGCAGCCAATAGAATGTGATTTTATTGTGTTCAATACATGGATATACAGTTTCGACACCTAGTTCATATTTCGTTCTCTCAGACTATGGTTACAATACACGGACACAACATACAATGGTGCTGCACCAAAACATAATGTTCTAACATATATCATCGATGTAAACTGACACACTTGCGTTTATTTTTATATAATTTAAAGGTACTCAATCCGATCAGACGGTACTGATATCATCAAGATACAACACAAGCAACATTTCTTCAAAACGCTTTGAGTGTATTTGACAATCCGGCCAGATATCGTTGAACAAAATGTTGGTAACAAAAAAGAAGAAATTGGGCAATTTTTTACTATAGTTAACAGTGGTTAGCATTATTTTGGGGTAATTAATCGATTCTGATAACTGAAGCGGAATTTCAAAAAAAAATTGTTGAGTCACGTGCGCAGTGTTATGTGCTAATTGTTTATAATATACGCGCGTGTGTGTGCATGTGTGAGAAACAAATTATAATTTCATATCGTAAGAGCCATGTTCAGATCGGAACACCACATTGCGATGTACCTCAGTTCAGATCAAGTTTGTGATATACACAATTTGTCAAGAGCCAAAATTATCGGTACCTCTATATCTTGGATGCAGTTCTCTACCGATTGTGATGTATCGATTCCCGCATATTTGGAGCACATGGATACTGCGCCTGTGTGCATCGAGAATGTATCCTCGCAGTGGGTCCGTGCTGACGTCGTTGTCCACTTGCCTTGTTTCTACGAGGAGAAAACACATACGCATGGACATGTTATCGAGCCGTTCCCGCCTGATTGGGCGAGCTGCAGATTGCACCACTTCGGAGACTACCTTCTATGATGTTTTGTCATTTCATTTTCCTCACTGGCAAGTTTGCACGGCATTTTGTGGTGCCAGAATATATATACGCCAACATGCATATAACTATATATTTACAAAAGCTAACGATACGAGAAGTAGAATTTCGATAGGTTCACATTGCCTCAAAATGCCTGTATGATCAGTGACGTGGCTAGAGAGTCATTGCTTACGATGTCAACCTTGGAATTACAACTGCACCCTTGGACCTTGGACCATGCTAAACTCATGCACAACAAGTTCATGTAATTCGAATTGCACCCCTCTTGATTTGAAATTTCCGAACTGCATGCATGCCATAGTTGAAATATGAACCTGAAAACTTGCAAAAAGCCTTGCATCCAGAGGTCTAACTCCAGGCAAATTCAGGCGTCGGTTTGTTTTAATCGATTAGCAGTTTTTGACTGGCCACCGGGGAGGAACCAGGAAGCCTCAGCCCTGTGGAAGAAATCTGAACCTGAAAACAGCAAAATCCTAGCATCTAGACAGGCAACTACATTTGTAAGTGTTGCATATTTTCGACCTGACACCCCCTAATGTTGGACAATTTCCAACTAATGGCCATTTCAGTCCAATATGTTGATCAAAAGCAGGAAAATATATCACTGTTGGTATAAAAACAACATATTCCCCACTAAAAATTCGTTGGAAAATCAAACTACGAAAACATTTTCAACCAAATGTTGGTGTGATATTTCCAACTAATGTTGTGTCAGGTATTAAATTTCCAACTATTGAAAAGTGTGACCAAAGTTGGGGGGGGGGACACATCCCAACACCCCCTTGTCGCCACGTCCCTGTGTATTATTAATTCTTAACATATAACTGGATGTCTTTTACAGGCAAATTTCGATAGCTTCGATATTAGTGGAACTTAATAGTTTTTATTTCTCATGCATGGTACGGATGCATTCAATAAGCATTTTTTTATTCTGTTTCTGGTACATTGTAGCTTTCTACACCAAAATGCCTGCACATAATACCTGGTAATTTTGCGGGTGTATATATGAACATACCCTTAATTGTTTATTTTAAATGTGTTATCCATAAATCTGTATGACGTGCAAATGACTGCTGTTGTATGCATAGGAAAAAAAGGAGAATGTTTGCTTCGAAATACGCGAAATTATAAAGGCTGCATACTCGATAAAAGGTAAAATTTTAATACTGGAGTTTGTGGCCAGATTTATCATGATATTATAATAGTAAAGAACTGTTGCGTGTCACTTACTAGTTTTAATTTAAGGCTTGAACGCTGAACTATACTTTCGTGTATTATGTAGCGTTAAAATCATTAAATGTCCTGTGCCAGTGCATTCTCTTATATATGATTGCCTCCCATAGGGAGCCTCACATATATAAGATATTTCACTGGCTTACAATGTCAAGGTAAATATTGTTAGGCCAATGTATTATCTTATATATGCGAGGCTCCATATGGGATACTCGCATATATAAGAGAATGCATTGGCACAGGGTTTTCGAAACAAATTAGGAAGCTCCAGCCGTGGAAGGGTTAAATGCCATACCTTCTGAGTGCTGTCGTACGAATTCATTGATGCGAATCTTATCATATCGTCGTTTCGACGAGTCGAATTTTGCTGTGTTTCCAGAACTGCATATTGGCTCATATTTCCGTCTGTAACACACACCGTGTCTTCTTTGTGTCGCAGACATCCAAAGTCATACACGAAGTGTTCGGGGTCGGGATTCGAACATTTACACCACGATCCAGTCTGATGAGTTGGGAGTGAGATATGCTCTGTGAAATAACTGCTCGTGCTCACCCTGTGCGGACAAGGATGGTATATTGTCAATTATTATGCCGTCATATAAAATTGATTAACAATCGGCTTGATAAATTACATGAATGTATTATGTCTGACTTGGATTTTAAAAAAGGACACCCCCTAAACCAGACAAAAAATTCTAACTTTTCAGAACCGATAATTTACAGTTGCATCGGCATAGCGTTGGAAATTGTAATTTCCCAATCGACACACGAAGCTTTCTAACTTCTAGACATTTCCAACTTAACATACTTACCTTTGGAAATTATGATGGTCATTTATGGCCAAAGAATTGACCGAATGTATAGGGACATATTCCACTTTCGATGACAACAACACATTCTCGTATATATATAAAAGTCGCCCATATATAGCATCGCGTGTATAAGAGAATAGATTAGCCTAATAATATTGGCATTGACTGTGTAAACAAGTTCATTATCTTATATACATGCGATGCTCGATCCCTATGTGAGACTGGCATATATAAAACAATGTACTGACATTATCTTTCATGCCGCACCAGCGCAGCTCCCGCTATGAAAGGGTTAACGCTAAACACTAATTGGAAAATCATCATAATTAAATCAACCTATTATGTCCTGTCTTTATGTGCTCTTTTGTGTGCTAGGTTTCGCTGATCACCCTAACATGGACAATATTGGCTATACCCCAAAACAGGGGTGTGGCTAGTGGGTATCTGATGGGGTGGGTGTCCAGCTTGACATTATGTTTTTCAATTGTACCCCTTGAACTAGACCAAATTGCAATATTCTGGAAATTCCATTTTCACTGCACTGGTATCTCAATCGTTCCAACTATTGGACAGTTACCACCTGGCACACTAATGTAAGTTTGAAATTTTATGGCCAATGTAATCAAAAAATATGAAAATATGTAAATATGAGACTATTGATCTAAAACAATAAATTTCGTACTAAATGCTGGTTCGAAAAATCAATTAAACTATATATACGATATAAGAGCAATTGTAACCTAATTGGTTGAGAAATTTCCAACTTGTGTCAGGCACGACTTTTCCAACGTTGGGCACCCAACCGCCATCACTGTGCATGGCCACGCCGCTGACCCAATTTCATTAATGTAAGCGGGTAGTGTTCGTCCAGTATATAAACATATCCAGCGTGTTGATTATTAGTGTACCATACCTCCACTGTTCACCATATATCTTCCCCCCATCAGACGTCGACAGTTGTAACTCTTTGTTGCCATCAAATTTCCCGCATAGACCATCAACATTGCTTTGGTCTCCGATTGCCGGGTATAATTGTATCCAGTGTACTGTTTCGGTCATCTCGAATTTAACAGTCGCTCCAGTTATCAGTGTTACCTGTTGTCGAAAAATTGCAACTTTCACACTTAAAATATAGACCACGTTGTGGCGGAGTTAGGTTCTACCAGAGAGGAGAGAAATTGCGACTGGTATTTTATGGTAGGTATTCGCTTGGGATATTAACCCTTTCATGACGGGAGCTGCGCTGGCGCAACAGTAAAGACTCTGTGCCAATGTATTCTCTTATAGATGCGAGTCGCCTCGCATACACAAGAGAATGCATTCGTCTTTCAATTTTTTTTTATCAAATTTTCTTACATGCTTTAACAATATTTATAATTTTTTATAATTTTTTCTTACATTCTTTAACAATATTTATTATTTTTTATAATTTTTTCTTACATATTCTATAACAAATTTTAGAATTTTTTCTTATTTATTTAACAATTTTATCATTTGTTATAATTTTTCTTACATTCTTTAACAATTTAAAAAAAAAAAAATTTCTTACATTCTATAACAGTTTTTATCATTATTTCTTATATTCTTTACAATTTTATCATTTTATTTCATTCTTTAACAATGTTTATTATTTGTTATCATTATTTCTTACATTCTTTAACAATTTTATATAATTTTTTTTCTTTTCTTACATTTTTTAACAATTATAAAAAAATAATATAAAATTTGTTAGGCCAATATATTCTCTTATATATTCGAGGCGACCTATGGTCGACTCGCATATATGAGAGAATGCATTGGCACAGGGCTTTCACAAAAAAATAGGAAGCTCCAGTCGTGAAAGGGTTAACAAGTCGAGGTGATCGGCGAGTTGCAGCGACCTATTTACCATTTTTCATATCTCAAAATTAGCCGAAAATGTTTAAATTCACAAACAAATTAATATAAATTTACATGTTATGTTTGAAAATATCTGTCAATCATTTTTATATTGTAGAATGTATTTTCAATTAGTCTAGCAAAGAACGGTTACGTGTAAAGGGAGACTGTACTCAAAGTTCAATAAGTTCTCAGTACATGAACGCCGTAATATTGATCACAAATATAACAATAGTTAATGGATGTTTTATGTAAATGTTAAGGCTAACAGGCTATCATAAAATAAATTTTAATAATTTAGTTTATAACTTAGGCCATAAACTAAGTTACGAATTTTAGTATAACGTCATAATCATGCAATTTAATAGAATTGGTCACAGATCGGGTAAAATTATGTCGATACGGGGCGTCAACACAAGACATCCGCTGACTATATATACACTATACAATTAATAAAGATCTGGGACAAGTATGCATATAATGTAACATTGTATTGGTTACATTTGCCGGAAAATTGTACGATAATATCTCGACGACAAACATATCGAGTCCAAGTGATACAGTTCCTGTTAACTGTTATTTATAAAATGAATTATCTATAATACCCCTTAACCAATAAGCAATATTCAAGAAAGGGATACACCGTCATACAATGATTTAAACTGTATGAGATTGCCAAAATGAAATTATCACAATGTAGGACAACAAAAACTTCTGAAATTCCATCATAATAGCCCAGGTTCAGCGTGCGTGTAACCTGTAACGTGTGTTACTGTGGCCCTGCTATGGAGATCCACATAGCGACACCAGTCACATGACTTACGGCGCCAAACCTACACGTTTATTGATATCTTCCAACGTCTAACGAAACGTGTAAATACGTGGGAGAAACAGCTGCCAAAATGCGACCAGCGATGCTCTTAATCCATCAACCTCTACACCATTGGTAGCAACTTGCGTTATTAGAAGATCGATAATATATCTTTTCTACACGTTTAGCATCATATAGTTATTACGTTAGACACAAAACTTGTAAACGATTTGATCGTGTACGTGTAGGCCAAATTGTCACGTGAGTCAGATGACTTTCGGCGGCAATGGAAACACACTTTACAAGTTACATGTAGGTGTGGCCGAACCCGTCTAATACCGACGTCCAACCAGAGAGGGGCATCACAGGTTCATGTGACGAACTTTGTTGAACTTATTATCTGAACATTTCCCAAAAGGGAACTACTCGTCAATGAGCTTTAGTAACGAAATCGATAATCATGTAAATTATATACTCGCGCGTATAAGTGTTGATACCAGGATACCTTATAAACATCTCCGAATATTTCCATTGTGAATGCGTTATTTGCGGGGGAAACAGAACGTATATATCTGTTGGTCATGCTGCGTTGTTTACTATCATCGGCATCACTCTGTCCACACATATTCACAATCAGCATAGAATCGCGGACCCGCATCGCCACACCACAGTTGCATGCTTGTGAATGTCCAAGGTGTCCGCAAGATTTGAAAAATACATTAACCTACAAAATATTGATGAATTTGTTTATATAAGAACTTGCAACATGTATTGGAATTACAATTCAATGGACTTTTTAATGTACTTGTGATATCTGCGTTTAGCGAACTGTAAAGGTGAAGTAATGTTGAAAAGTTACATACAATATACTAGCTGTGGTACCCGGCGTTTCTCAAGTAAAGCATGATTAAATTATTAGTCCCCCTTCAAATTATGAGTGCCTATTTAAGTCATCCCATGTCAACGGCGAGTATCCCATGACAAGTACCGTGTTCAATTACCTCTGTGTGCCAATTTCCTCCACATATGTATCTTCTGAGTTGATAATAAACGTTTATCATCGATCATCTATGTTAATATAATTTATTAGTCCCACTTTAAGTCATCTGAGGTCAAAGGCGCCTACCCCATGATATTCCCCTGGTCAGGTAACATACGCGTTAAAATTTTCCTACATATCGTTTAATCTGACAAGGAACGCTCTGTATTGTTAATATGTGATAATACAAATTACATACACATTACATATTTCCCGGGTCAATTTACCCCTGTATACAAATTTCTAGCGACCAGGGTCTGCCATTTTTGGTATATGATACATTATTTAAATAAAAGTGTTTATTACCCCCCCCCCCCCATGTCAGTTGTCTCATGTCAACGGCATCCATCCCATGACACTCATCGGGTCAATTTACATATGTGAATCAATTTTCAACAATATTCCAACCATTTTGTGTATATAACTCAATATTTAGGTACATTAATTATTAGTGCCCTTATAAGACATATGATGTCAACGGGGCCTATCAAATATCACTCCCCGGGTCAAATTACCCCTGTGTACAAATGTTCATCTCTGAATGTCTAGCCGTTTGGTCGCGTATAGCCGGACAGACAAGCACAATTGAGTTTTATTTGTATGGTTTCGGTATATATAGTTCTGCATGATTGCTGTTAAAAAATACATCACCTCGGGAAATAATACTCGCTATTCCACTCCAGGGCAGTCACAAGTCTCACCTCGCGATTGATTGGAAAGTCTTTTGCTTGTTAATCGTAACGTCAACAGACAGGTGTAATAGTTCAAAGAGTATAGCCCGGTGATAGTTCACCTGCCGGGCAATGATAAAAACTACTCTCTGACACGTGGTCGCGCCTTGTCCAACCACACGACAATATGACCGTCTGTGAATTATATGTATATAATATATCTCAGAATACTAAAGCTCTATGCACGTACGTGTAGAGGAATAAAATTAGGAGAATGCATGATGTAAGCGATAACAAACATTACCACGAATCAGAACCTGGCTACAATTTACGAGATAATAGTTACAGCTATAACATGTATCTGAAAATCGACTATTCTGACCTGGACGTCGGCGTGGATGTTGTGATATAGAACGAACTCTCCCGACAGTGGCATCTCATACGGCTGCCTGTTAGTGGGAAGAAATAAAACTAGGCTATATTTGAGAACATACGATTAAACATGTGTTCAGTTTTCTGATGTATTATGTGTTAATCTATTTCCCTATAATATTTTGTTACATCTAGATTTCTCGATCCATTTCGTTACATTTATACGGACATACATAATTTGGTAAGAGGTATCTCAAAACATACACGGAAGATTTCCAAACAAATTCGTCGATATAGCACTGAAAAGTGTGTTTTGTTTCCTATATGTTTAACTAAATTTGAAATCGTTTCGTTTGCAATCCAGCTGAGCTGTCACGCAAAAACAATGCAAGTGCTGACTAGAGCTTTCGTGGCTCTGATACATTTATCATGATAGAAAGCAGTTTTTCAATATAATTTCATGATAAGATAACGTAATATACATTTTTTCCTCGACAGTTGCTCGCGTTATTCCGTTTCCGATTCCAGAATTTCTATTAATACAAATGCACATTTTTTGCTCGTGCTCGTGTATTTTATGTGACTCCAATGCATCTTTCTGGGACATACCGTGCTCGTAGAAAGGTAGTCCGGGTATTTATCGACCTACTTCGACACCGGGGAAAATTCAAAAGCCAATATTATTACGTGTATTTTGACCCCAAGCCACCACGTGGTTTTAATATCAAATCATGATGTCATAAAGTCATGACGGATCTTACCCATTGAAGGTCATCATGTGTGAATTATTGAATGACTGGCACATGGCTGCGGCCGTCGTATAATCATTGTCTTCTATCAGTACCTAAAGACAAAAAGAATGGATATAATGAGACACAGTGTACGTTCACAATCTGGCTAATTGTCCTTGCAATTTTGCAGGTAATTCGTCGTTGTATATTTTAGCGTGCTGTGATCACACTGTGCATTAATCTGAATGCGGTTCGGTCAACAAGTCGGTTCTTGGTAAGTATATGTCCGTTCTCGGTGTGAATTTTTTCCACGCTGTCAAATTTTGAAACAAAATGGAGCATCTAAGGCAAATATATTATTCAATTTACAAACCATGTATCAACGGACGTAAAAATAGCAGATATCCATGGCTGGTCTAACCTTCAGTCAATTAACCCTTTCTATACCGAAGCATCATTGATGAGTTGTCATCCCATAGGCAATGTTCAGTTAAATTCAACAAAATGACAATATGTCGTTTGTTGAATTTATCCAAACATTTCCATCGCTAACTATAGGGCTCCTTCTGCACTGTTATGTACATATGTCGCCTGTTTTATCACATTGACATCTCTTCCATATACAGAAATGCCCTAAGTAATCGACTCCTTAACCACAGCAGAATTATGGGTAACTTTTCAGGATTTAGTCGGGGAGAGCTTTCCGATTAATGGCAACAAGCCATATTTCCAACTAAATCCTGAAAAGTTACCCATAATGCTGCTGTGGTTAAGAAGTCGATTACTTGGGTCATTACTGTAGACTTGTATAACTGAATGAGAGAATCCATTTAGTATCGAAAGGGTTAAGTGGTCACATCAGACGTACGTGTATCACGTGGTCAACTCACATTCGATAAATCGTTTGTGGGTTTGACGTATTGAGCGGTGAATAAAATATATCATATAACTGGGCGATGTCGTGTACTTGCCGTTAAGTCCTCGTGTATCTTATAACCAGTCCAAATATCGTGGACAGAAAAGCTGGACAAAGCCAGCTGCAGCGTCACAAATTGCGATCGAGCAAGCTTGTCAAACAACAAATTGCTGTCAGCTTTTACGTGCAATCTGGCTGGGAGGGACCAATCGTTGCTCGAGAATTCGAGACCACACTGATGCTCAAAAGACATATCTGTATCGCATGGGTGCATAGCATCTTTCCCATTGGCAGCCGCATATATGTCGAAACGCATCACACAGTTCGCCACTGTTGCTGGGCAACCGAAAGGCACTGTTAGTCGGAACTCGAAATGTCCATCACCCTCTAGCTCATGTACTGTGATAGAGTTCTTGCTTGTTAGCTATTTTGAAGAAAGAAGGACATGGTAAGATATATAGCTAGATGGTCTCAGTTGGTGGATGTCCAACTTTTCACATGCACCCTCCCCCGCTAACTGATAGTCCAAATCCGGTAAATGTTATTTGAATCACGCCCTTGGGTTGCAATTTTCAAATTGGCCCATTAAGGGTACTCAATCCGATCATTGGATCCCCATATCAATAAGATACAACAACAACAACAACAACAACAACATTTCTTCAAAATACGCTTTAGTTATCAGAATCGATTAATTACAACAAAATAATGCTAACCCGTCAACCCGTGTTATCAAATGAACCGAAATAGTCAGACCGTCTTAACAACTGTCCACAATCGAAAAGGTAACAGTTTCCCAAAAAACAGTAGTTTGCTATCAACTATAAATCATAAAATGGCGAAGAAATGAGCTGAGTGCTAAATAGGGAACTTAACCCCTGAATGAGAATTACGTACCGTACTCATGATAATTCGTACGGACCCGCATAACATGAATGCCGCATTAATAATACATATTAAATATCAGCAGAGTAAGATTCAGTCATACTGTATGGAGTCATTGCCGTAAATAATATGGGCCGCCGATAAATATACTATTGAATTTTGACGGCATGACTTAATATTTAATATAACACCCCTAATGATAAGAAATTTCCAATATAACACCCCCCAATGATAAGAAATTTCCAATATAACACCACTGATGATAAGAAATTTCCAATATAACACCCCCAATGATAAGAAATGTCAACATGGTCTAGTATAGGAATATACTAGACATTTGGTTTTAAAGGGAGAATGAACGCCAATTTCAACAAAAACCCCGGTAATAACAACGATCTAATATCGACAATATTACACAACATGACCGGAATTTTAAAATAAAAGCATCATCAGACACGACGAAATAAGAAAATACATGAGCAAATATTCAGATAACATCAGTTGGGAGATTTCGGTTGGGCACAGGGGGGGGGGGGGGGGGGGGGGGGGGTCGGAAAACATTTTAGTTTGAGACGAGAATGTCTTCTGTAAACGTTCTGGTTATAAAAGGTTATCTTTAAAAACAATTAATATAAGTTTACTTTATGGCTCTTGCCATAAACTAAGTTACGAATTTCCACACACAAGACGTAATCATTATTAATTAACGGATAGTGCATTGTACGACACGTGGCACACGTCGTGTAAAACATGATGTTGATATACGGTGTCTGAACTCAGGCCACTTATTGACTATACAATAAAAATAAAGAATATCTGAGACTAGTATGCATATAATATAACTTTTGTTTTTATAAATTTGCGTGAAAACTGTACATACGAAAATATATCTACGACAAGAGTTCCATTTTTGCATTCTGGCTTATCTGCCGTCTGTAACATTACTTCGTACTCAGCTAGAAGTCAAATAATTGAAATCTGGTTACCTTATTCTACGAATCAGGGAATATAGATACCAACAACATTTGAGTACAGTTCCCTTTAAAAACAACAGCATGATGTCTGGAATATCAGACTATCACAACGATTGCAGTTGTTCCAACTAACATTTAAAAGTGTTGAACATTATGGCCCCACCACTACATCCCTGGATGTGATCAATAAAACCTGTTACCATCTTACCACTCAATTCAAGGAATTCGTTACAAGTATAATTAATATATTTCCTAGAAAAGATAGAGGCAAACGTGGCCAACTTAGAATTAAAATACCTCCAGAAAATTTGACGTAACGACCCGGGGTGGTGTACATGGAGTCTCACCCCAACATATCTGATCAGATGAAATTTCACGCATGACACAACATTAATTTTAAAAATTCAGACTAAATGTTTTGTGACTAATCGGATATGTTCATTCCTTTGGTCAAATGTTTGGACTGAAATTTTAATCAGTTTGAAAATTTCCAACCGTAGTGGTCACATCGAAATCCATGTATGCATGCTATATATTTATTTTCAAACCCGAATAAGGTCGTGGTCATAGTCACCAGGCGAATAATACCATGCAGCGTGTATTTCAAAGACGGTCATCGCACAGGAAAATTGATATACTTGCAAACGGAACAAATTATAATATGCCAGCATCATATTGAATGGTTCCTATGGGAACTAATCGTCAATGATGCTTGGTATAGAAAGGTTTAAATTGAAACTGAAATTTTAAAATAAAAGCATCAGACACGACGAAATAAGAAATAACATGTGCAAATATTCAGATAACACCAGTTGGGAGATTTCGGTCGGGCATGCAGAAAACACACAGAACCGCACGTAAGCTCAAGGTACTCTTATACGACCACGCCCGAAAAGTATAACACCGACTCAACGTGCAACAGTGAGAAATTCATATAAAATCCGCTTTATTTTTCTTCAAAAATATATAGCTCGAACATGTTATTTCGTTAAACGTTCCTTCTGAAATCACCTTCATACCAATATTGCTAAATTTCTGGGAAAACAAAATGAAAATAAACCTGACAGTGTGATCGAATGGACGAGAGAGCATAGCTGTACATTATATAGAACATGTAAGTCCAAACTCCATTTGACGGGGAATTGCCTATTTGTTGTACTATAATATAGATAGGTACTCTCAAAATAGTTTTCCTATTTCCAGTCTGTGTATACATGTAGTACTTACCTCGACACCGGCGAAGAATTCCAGGCTGTGGACCCATGGTGATGGGGTGCTTTTTGCTGAGGACCTGATTCTCACTGAGCACTGAACCTGGAGATCCAAAAGTAGATCACGAAATAAATCCATTATAGTTGTCTACATTATACATGTATTCCGTAACTGTTTTACCCAACATAATGGTGCACATAGCACCACGCGAACGTTTGGCAAGCTTTTACTTTTTTGTTGGGTAAAACATAGGTTACCCAATTTATCAAATGTTGGGCAATGTTTTTACTCAACGCAAGGTAACACCTTACCCAATATTAATTTCCCTCTTGTGTTGGGATATTTGTTTGTACCAAATTTGGTACTTTTTACTTTTTTGTTGGGTAAAACACATGTTACCCAATTTATCAAATGTTAGGCAATGTTTTTACTCAACGCAAGATAACACCTTACCCAATATTAATTTCCCTCTTGTGTTGGGATATTTGTTTGTACCAAGTTTGGTGAATAATTGTTTAATTATTGGATCAAATTAACTAACTGATGGTGGTGTATTTTCGCTACAGTATATTCAGGTATATCTGGAAAAAAATAGCTCATTTATTTCGATGGACAAAAGTAATAATTCCATGGTGGGAATTGCCTAAGTTTTACCGAACTAGCTGGGGTCCAGCGCTGTCGGGTAAAGAATGAGTAAATTATCAGTACCCCAGTCATTTACATTAATTATTCGACACTTAACAATACAAATTGGGTACATATAACTAAACATATTTTACTAAACAGCCCAACACCCGATTTAATTATACACAGCTAATATCGAATATAAATATGTTTATTATATAATACATGCTTAAGATATAATATGATAATATATTGACTATAATATTAATATACTTGGCTTATATGAGGACCAAAACAGCTGGCTTCGCTCTGTCTAAATCACGAGTTTAATTAAACGATTGTGTTACATGTAAGTACGATCTAAGAATGATTAATGGCAATTAACGTGTTAATGTTACATGTGACCAATTAAACTCGCGTCGCAACTAGCATCTTAAAAGTCTTAAATGTACCTTTAATTGCTTACTAAAGTGTAGCAATTAGACTCACGTGACATTAATTAATAAGATGGAAATGTTTTTGGGGATCGAATACAGAATTGTATCCCCAATAAAGAGTGGAGCAAAGCGAACGAATGATCCCCAAAAAGCCGGTATATAGTTTGTGAAATCAAGAAGTGCCATATAAGGAGGATATAGCAGATAATATATATATGTGGATCGAAACCCACAGGTATGGAAACAATATATGATTGGACTGGATGCCCGATTAATATGGTGTTGGGTTAAAATATCACCCAACTGAATTTAGAGTGTGGTGGTACTACAACGTGGAATATCTGGTAAGCACATACTGGAATATATATATATATGAGTGAAGTATGAACTTTTTTTAGGTCTGAAATGGGTATAGTGAATGTTGGTTTTGGCTCCACACACTGTATAAATATTCGCCAAATGTAACTGTCATGGAGGTGAGGGAAAAAAGACAAATTGCATACATGTTATATGCAAGGCTGAAGCTGTACCCAAATCCCTTTGTAAGTAGAAGAATTATTGTTATAATCTTTATATGTATGTGCATGCATGGATATACTCTGGTGACGACGTTGACGTGTATAGTTGCCATACAACTCATTATGCTACCATATAAGGCTTCATACACTCAGCTGATGAAATGTATCAATTAAACAATAATTCAATAGTCACGTCGAGAAAAAGTTACTCTTGGTGAGATTGTTTGCATTGGACTCAACATACAACATATTATCGGTGACATGACTGAGTCATTCGACACATATTTTTTTCCAATTAATGTAACGTATCTTGGCGCATAACTATATATCGCCTGTTGCATCGATTATATTGCATATTAATAGAGTAAATCAATAGCTAAATGTCTTCATATTAAAATATATTAACACACGCTCATCATTAGAGCAACACATGGAATTCTCCATAGGGTTAATGCTAAAACTTGCTAGCAACAAACATCACATGGCTACGACCTAATTAAAATTAATTCTGAGTTTCATGTTTAGTTATTTGTGAAAATTTCAATTA
Organism: Siphonodentalium dalli; assembly: GCA_032622095.1. NCBI lineage: Eukaryota > Metazoa > Mollusca > Scaphopoda > Gadilida > Siphonodentaliidae > Siphonodentalium > Siphonodentalium dalli. The sequence continues at coordinate 39,014,536 of CP136067.1, forward strand.
TCACACACGCCAAATTGCACCATTTCTCCAAAAAGCTAAAATATTCTATTTGGGTTTCAGTGTTAAATTGTGATCGCAAATGTAGCCATACAAGATAACTTATATGTACAGCAAATCTATGGTTTTTGAGTGAATACCATAATTATTTCATGAGTGACTAGCAGTGGAAAAGCTGGTGGAAATATAAATTTTCAACGAACAACCACAGGTCGCGAGTAAAATTTATATTTCTACTGCTAGTCACGAATGAAATAATATGGGATTAACTCAAAACACCATAGGTGTTCTATTTATTATATGCTTTAACAATGTCGATAATTATTTTATTTTTTTTAATGCTTAAAGTTGCTAAAGTATGCAACATTTTGACTTTTAATAACACGAGAAAGTAAACAATACACGGAACCAATCAGCTGATAGGTAGCAAACATCTTTCAATTGGTGACACCATGACGTCACTCGGCAAGATACAGTTAAGCTAACAGTGAATATATAATTTTTGAATAACAAAATTATATCTTTACTGTAGGTCTAGACAATAAATACGATGTTTACGTCATAATAAAAACAATTATTAACTCATACATAAATAGTACTGTCAAGCTTTTTCGTGCTGCTATATTAATATATAATCATTGTCTGATATGGGGAATTTCAATTGAAATTCCGAGATGGCCGCCAAAATCCAAAATTGTGGCCGATTTGGAATTGGCTCCACATCCAATAGCTGATCGATATACTTAACTGGCTTCATGTGCAATTCGGCTGAACTTTTAAAAGCACGCCCAATTATTCCGATGACCGCTTTTAGTGATTTCGTCAGATTAGGTCAACAATTTGTGAAGTCATGTTCGTGTTCCGGTCTGTGTTATTCTGGTAAACCCTATTGGCAACTGTTGACCAATCACCGAACAGGATTTAGTGTAACACATGCATGCAGGTTATGTAGATCTACACATATAATAAAACCCGGTACATCAGACCTCACCTTGAAAGGAAGCTTCGGATGTTTGTCGACCCAGTCGTCTTCACGAAATAATCCACCGATTTCGACTTCTCCCGATTTCAGTGAAGAGATCGTCGTGAACAGCTCTCCACCAATTCGCCATCTTATGTCATAATACCACCGCGACGATATCGATGCCGAATCAATTGTGCAACGGAAGACAAGCTTATTTGTGTTATAAGAAACCGGTCCTGCATTCCCATCGTCCACTAACAGTGGTTCAACATCCGGCGATTTCAACTGTGCTTTGGGGAAATCGGCTGGGAAATAAATAAAGCGGCACATTGTGTTCATGCAGACTTCAACTTAAAGATGTGCGGTCATATTTCTATTTTTCCAACCCTCTCTATTCTAAATGGATTATCCCAACAGTTATAAAATTACACATTTGAATGGTCTATTTTTAATTTGGAGGGGTGCTCAGGATAAAGTAGCAGACGACAAAAAGATACCACAATTACAGAATTCTTATTCATTAGAGGGAAATGTTCAGATAATGAGCTCAACCATAGTCGTTTGTAGAACTTATTATCTGAATATATCCTAAAGGAACTACTCATCAATAATTGTTTAGTATAGCAATGGTTAAGTTGATATCTAGCTGTCCACAACTCCAATTTTATAGACATATAGGGCAATCGCAGTGGTTAATTGTGCAAAAGATATAAAATTCGGTAAAACATCGAAACACATAAACTTTGTTCTTATATTCATTCAATGTTGATAGTTAATTCTCAAATAACGAAATATCGAGTGTTGAACCTTTGTTATGTAAACAAAACCGTTACAGTGATTTGACAGCAAACATCGGTAATCGTGTAGAAAGTTCAAATATTTTAGTTTGAATGTGATTTCCAGAATATATCTTACAATGCGGTGACGCTTATCAATGTTTTCCATCAAGTGTTTATTACACTTTGGTATCTTATTGGACTACTTTGACTTTTATCGGTAATCATACTCTATCACTATAGTGTTTACATAAAACAATATACAGTTGTCGCCCGTTGTCGAGGGAGACATTGAGATTTGTCACCCGCTCGAGAACGGAATGTCTCCCGAGGAGCGAAGCTCCGAGGGAGACATTCCGTTCTCGAGCGGGTGACAAATCTCAATGTCTCCCGAGAAGAAGGGCAACAACTGTTTTGTTATCCGATTATACCACAGAAAATATCCTTGCCATCCACACGCACGATGTTGCACTGAGTCATGAGTGCTTTCTTTCCCGATTATGTATATTTTCAGAAACTATTTATCGTCCCATAGGATTTCTGTTCCATAAACGATAGTCAAGCTGTTACGCGTTTGATAATCCGCGTTTATTTACGATCATTTTGGTGGTCAAATCGTCAATATCGGTCCATGCAATGTAAACCAATAAGACATATAGGTATGTTCTCGTCTTCTGCAAGGCATATTCAATGACGTCTTGTGCGCAATTTACTCGCGATGTTCGTTTCATAACGGTCTTCCCCGAAAGCTATTGGGAAGATGTCAATTTCATTAATGTACATTCATATGTGTCGGTGCTCATGGCGATCCTCACATAAAATACTTCTATGATCACATTGCAGACATCGCGGAGGATTAGCGTACAGGACCATTCATTCGCGACAAACGTATGCATTACGTTGTCTACCAGCGAACATTTATAACCAACCAACCTAAAGAGATCATCTCTTTCAATCTTGCATCATAATGTCGACATGAACAAATTGATTCACCGAGATGTTTCGATGTAAAAAGTAAACAATAACGCTTGTCCGATAAAAGTATCAACTTAAAACTTACGAATATTAGTGTTCACTAAATATAAGCAAATTAGCAAACACCACAACTGGTGTGTTTTGCTAATCCGTGGGGTATATAAGATCTATGATTTTTTAGTACGTTGTAGTGATGCGAAGTAGATGAGTTACTGCAGTGTGTGTGTTTGGAGATATTCTTGCAATATAACATGAGGCGGGTGACAAAACAATGTCTCCCGGGTCAGCGGGCGACAGTGTGATTTGTCGCCCGGCACGTGACAGCACATGGGCCAATCAGAAGGGTGGAAAATAGGAAGGAGGATAACAATTTTTAATATCATTATAGGAGAGTTATTAATAATGAAAATAAATACAAAGTCAATCAATTTGCTTGTGTACTTGTTGATGATATATAGTTGTTTTACTGACTTTTATGGTATTCGTGTGAACCATGGGTCTAATTGCAGTATTTTCTGTCGAGAACGTGCAGGTGGTGTTATATATGGTATTAAATTGGACGCGGGATTTTTGTATAACGCATTTAGTAAAGAAGTGTCTACTCACCAAGGCAGTCAGGAGGGAATCCTGTCTCCGATGAAAGACCATTTGAACACGGCCGCACCTCACCTGATAATTGAATTTGTTTAATCTCAGTAATACGTATATATAGTTGTATATAAATTATATAAATTTGTGTGAAATGAGCAGAACGTATATAATTATAGGTGGAAATAAAAACCAACGTTCGAACAATAATGCCGAGAAATAATGTCATGTATTCGCTCTCTATTTTCGGTGCGATGGAGTCGTCCCCTTCAGAACTGATATATGGTGCCGGTCGTTTGCAGAATGATGTCCACAGAGGGTGAATTTGGGGACGCTACCGCGCACAGCAGACTAGCGTCACTAAATTCACCATCTGGGGATCTCATTCTGCTCAGGCCTTACGTTCTATGGACGTATCATATATTATCAAATTAACAAGTGTTTTTAGTTTCTTTAGAAACTTCTTTTGAATTTTCTTTTTTCTTTTTTAGTTTAGTTTCTCTATATCCCAGATTGGCAAACGCACAATGCATAATCAAGGGGCCCAAATGGGTGCTCATCACCATCTTCGCGATCTGTGTTTAGGTCTCGAATGGCAGATGAGGTCACACAGAATGATGATCCCAGAGGATTAATTTGCGCTAACCAGCTGTGCTGCGTCATTAAATTCACCCTCTGGGGACCTCATCCGGCTCCATATTTTCAGGCTTTGTATAGTTATAGGCTCTAACGGCATGTGATGGGTTCTACAGAACGATAGCATGGGCGGGGGTATATGCGGGTTTTTACATATAGTATTTTGCATATAATTACGTCGATCATTTGGGTATTCTTGCATCACTGACATATCACTTGAAATGTGTTGACATGGACACTTGCGATTCACGTGTGACAACGGGAAAGAAAGGTTAGGTGCCCCATCATATTTGACACCGAGTTGGTCCATTTCCCTCTTACCATAATTATCAGGACTAGTCTATACACGGAACGCTCTTTTTAATCCATGCCGTGCAAGTCATGCTGTTGCTATTTTGGTACCCAAACGTCGTGTTCAAATTTGTATCTGTTATAACTTCAATGCGCCATTCAATGAAAAACGAATATTATTAGGTGTAATTTGAAGCACAAAATCTATAGTGTGGTCGATGAAGCTCAATTTGGGGATCAACCCGGAATAAATGTGATACAAAATCCGCTTTGGGAACACTTTGTCATCCAAGATGGCGGCCAACGTGGTTGTCTATATACATGTACATCAGTTCTCGGAATAAGTCAAAATACGATACAATGTGGCATCGGAGTTACGCAGTTATGGCAGTATGTGTGAAATTAGAGTACGGGCCGAATAGAGTGACACGGACAGAAAATAATACAATCGCTGCCACGAAATGGCTGCCAAAGCGGCAGCAACTCCAAGCCATTCCGCGAATAAAGCAACACATTTATTATACTATAAACAAACACTGATATTTTAAATGTATTAGCACCGCATCTCACCAGATCAAAGAGGCGGTATATCGTACAGTTTATGTAAGATTAATTTTCATTTTGCTACCAAACCGGTTTCTCAGTGGACAATTTTGTTCAAACTACTTCAGTCGCCACTTTACAACTTGAATATGCTACCACGTAATGCACATGCACTGTTAGTTTTCAGAATCATTTTGTTTGAAAATATCTGACCATTACAACCAACATGCTCGTGTTAAATATCAGGCGAGCATCGTTTAAAGATGTTATTTCAACGTTGAACATTCACGCAATGTTGCTATTTGTGGTCTTGTGTGCAGCAGCTATGCGTAACATTAGGGAGATGGTTTCAACCGTGGTGATGCTGTGGCGGAAAACGTAGTATGTTTCGCATATATATGTGGCCTTGGTCAATACAACTACATATTATGTCCAGGTATAAATAAATACAGGCTCTGCCAGAGTATGTAGGCACTTTTTGTCAAGATTGGAATTATTGAAGATAGCGTATGGTACTACATTGTGTTTTGATAAATTGCTTTCATAATATACCACCATGCATTCTTCTGATAAAAGCGAAATATTCGTGTTTTATCACTTGATAAAGACAATTATGACTACCTTTTTGAGATACGGATCTACACATTTGACCCAGTACTATATGAATAGCTCTCATACTCTTCTATAGCAGTCAGTTTTGAAAGTTTGATGTAGATATCAAAATAAATGATGATTGGTCACATTCGTGACACTGCTCTGCTTCTAGAAATGGTCACATAATCAATACATCCCATTTAACTGTTTAATTACACATATCTCACACGATTCAAAATAAAGAGTACAGATTATACTGAGTTACAATTCCATTTCTGGGCGCCCAAAAGTCCAGATTTAAACCGTTGCACGAGACCCTGCTTTCCCTTGCTCTCTCGTACGATACATTAGGAAACAAATCGTACATCTCTGATCAAACGTTTCTATTATACCCTGCAATCATTCTTCCTCGCATAATTCGAGCGCTTGTTCACTCTTGTAGGACTAGCTATTCAATTTTGCACAACATGTCAATTTCATTAAATTTTTGTCCATTTTGGCAGCCATTTTGTGACACATATTATACATATTTGGTTTACGACTAAGCAGTGTTTGTGTACATTTCAATTTATTACGAATTTGGCATTAATTGGAGCATTTACCGAAGAAATTCAGTATTTTCCGATACCAATAGCCATTGTGGACGCCATCTTGGATTCTGAATTTTCCCATGAGCGGGTTTTGCGGATTTGGATATGTTGTTCCTGGTGTTTTTCTTCGTCGAATGACACCAAAATCAGCTTGTATCCAATGTATTCCGGGTTCAGCTCTCCCACAACCATCGGCGTTCGAAATGCAACTATATATCGGATGCGAACTGAAGTCACTGACTGCGAAATCGAAGCACTAAATTAATGACGTTTTTGTCATATTTACAACTTGCGTTAGCCGTTTGAGCAGCAGCCTTGTAGCTCAAAACATGCCTGATATAAACCTTCTGCACTATATATAGTATTAGCTTTTCATCGGTATACCGTCTGGATTTATTACCAATGAGTAATGAACCATTCCAATGTATTTTTAGTAAACATTTAGTAAAGAGAGTGTTACACATATTCTGTTAAAGTTACGAACCAAAACAAAATGCATAGGAACAGTCGGCACTGAGTTTTTCTATGAGGTAGACATAGTACCCGCCGCAACATTTTACTTTAATTGTGTCACCAAGGTCGCAACAATCTTTCACCGAAGATAGGCACACATTTCTGTCTACGATCCCGTCAGCTACCTTTGGCAGTGTACCTGTGAAGAATATAGGGTGTAAGTCGTTGCCAAACGTGTAGTACACGTCGTGTACCATTGCACAAAATTATTACAGCGTAAAATACACTAGATAGATTCCGCTTGTAGGTTATGGCATGTAACGTGCAGACAATAAACCGCCACCTTGGGAACATTTCCAATAATAAACACGGTTCATTCTGTTTGTATATAGCCCAGAGTTAGTTATAATAGACAATACCATGACAATTGATCCTTCGAAATTCGAATGTATAACCTGTTATATAACTCAGCTGAATGAGTTATGCAATTTGAAACGACATTTATTAAAGGCACGTGAGGCCTTAGTTGTCGAAAATATTCATATTTGTTCTAATCACCGTAAACAGAAAAACATTAAAACGCATACAGTTTCGTTCATATATACCATGACAATCGCGTAAACAGCATGTTATCATAAAGATTTACTATATTTTACATAAGCAAGAGCCTGATTGTGTTACAGAAGACAACACAATGCTGCTGGCTAATCACACACAAATGGCATAAACGCTCTTTATTCGTTCCATATAAGGAATTCACCCACAAAGAACGCTCTTTATGTCTACCATCATAATATAAACAAACACCAGAAAAGTAACTTTTTATGCTTTTGTTTACATAACAATGGTCAAACAAATGACAATAACATACTGTTTATGCGATATTTCTTATTTGTATACGGACAAAGTCTGTCTACATTTTGTTGTTCTTTCTGTTTGTGGCGGTTTTTGACGGGTGTAAATATTTTCACAGGATACCCACCGCCAAGGCCAACCGTACCTTTAATATACTGCCATAGACTTGTTAAAATGTTATGTTACGAGATGTTCCCTAATTGCAGGCATTTGTTTGAGTTGTCTCGTATTAATGTCTGCCATCACATGCCATGTTACCTTACGAGCTACACGTTAGAAGTTACAATCTGAATCTCCCTACTGTATATATATTCACGTACCTGATTCACCCAGTCCTTACAATGTTACACGCCACGAGGGGAAACCTGTTAAAAAAGTAGGTGGTCGTGCCAACGCCAAAACAATCTAAGCTCCGTGGATTGAGATCCGCACTGGAGCTCCTTGCTTTAACAACGCTAAACATTGTTAGTTCACAGAACAAAAGGGCATCGCAAAAAAAAAGTCTAACTGAAGGTACCTAGAAAATTGTATTTTCAATATTGTATCCTGAAAGTTGCCTCTTTGTGTTGTCCGTATATATATATATAGACATGCACGTTATTCCGTAAAATAAAAGTTTCTCAAAGACATGCACTAGTCTATAGTCTTATCTTAAAGGCACTAACATCCCGCCTCCCCGTACCCGCCCACCATGTTAGGTTTATTTTCAATATTGTTCCAGAAATCTGTCTCTTTGTGGTATCCACCTCGGGTAGGGTTCTCTATTCCGAATGTGCGCTATTCCGAACTTTCTCTATTACGAAGGTTCTTCATTCCGAATATTCCTTATTCCGAAGGTTCCCTATTCCGAAGGTTCGCTATTCCGAAGGTTTTCTATTCTGGGCGTATTTAGTAAGAAATGCATCAAAATTGACATGCCCCCACACCCACTCCCCCCAAAATACCACACATGGAATATTCATGCATCAAGACCGTGTTGCAATTAGAGTTATTCTTTGTGTCACTTAGTCAATATGACTAACACCAGAGTTAGTCATAGTCACTCGCTGATGGTGTGTGATAGTCAAAATGAACCCAAATGTTTGTGACTTGTCCTAAATTAGTCATATTGACCCGATATTTTTTCTCAGTGTATGTCCATTTAAAGATTGAAGTCGTTTTCTAAAAAATGAAGACTAAGACATCGTTCACACACATTAACACATTTGTCTGGAATTTCATCGTCGACAACTATGGGGCCAGATTATGAACACAACATGCGTACTGTACCAAAGCTATATGACGACATCATCATCGTCGAGATGCTAATTAAAATTCCAGTAGATCCACGTGTAAATTTGCAACTGATATTTACTTTCAAATACCTATATGATTAATTATTGTGCAAATACCTAAATGATTAATTATTTTGTTATTTACATGTCAATTTCGGTAACATCGCTACAAGTATAAATTAGAGAGTTTTGACTTCTCGCGTATTTGGCTGTGGTACATTATACATTTGCATCTTTCTCTGTATCGAAATGACTGCAAAAAAATCAAGGCACATTTGCGATTAGTGTCTGAATGCGACCTCAGTCGACTCACCATTCATCCATACAGGGTTTTGGGTACCACAGTGATCTGGCTGCACACACTTTGTTGCAATGTGGTCTCCGGCCGGGCTGTCAACCCTGTGCCATCCGTTCAAGAACCGATCACATATGTTCGAGGTGGTACTGTAGAATGGCGAGCGGCGTCCTTCAGATGAAAAGGGCAGCGTCTGATAGCTTTTGCATGGGTCAAATCCAGTCACTGAAAGTCAAGAAGAAATATCACCATTTGACCCTTTATATTCGGTTATTATGTTATTTAAAGACATATTATGGACTTGTCCAGTTGTGTTAAACTGTTAAGATAGTATCCAGGCAGTATGCCAACTGGGGGAATGTAGCAATCTACCACATCGCCTAAAATCTCAAGCAGATCGACCGTACCACTCCATAGAAAACATCATCTGAACTACGCTCAATTGTACATATTTACTTCTCGATCGATTCGGGACGCAACAATCGGCGAATAAGTAATGAAAACAATTTCGCCATCGGCGGAGAGTCACTGAATTTAATTTATATATAATAATGGCGGTGTGTGTTGTCAGTTTGGATTTAAGATTTGTAAAAATAACTACTTTGAGCAAGATTATTCTCCATTTCTATTGGACCACCATACCGGAGTGTTTGACATCACTTTAAGAAATATATCTTGTTTCGATTAAATTGAGGTGATAAAGGATAGGTTTGCAGTCAAGCTCTATAATGTGCGGCTACCTATTCTAATAAAAAAAAAATGTTTCTTTGCCTGTCGGGCTATTGCGACCAAATGACTGGACAATCTAGACTGAGCACAGGGGCAAATGACCCGGGGATCGAATGTCGTGGGATAGGAGCCGCTCAAGTGATGTGTTGGACCCTGGTCGCTAGAAATAAATATACACGGGAGTACCATTGGATAGGTCCCGTTGACCCTAAAAGGGAACTTAAAATTATATTAGCATATAAGAGCAACACAGAGCGTTCGTTATGAGCGTAGACGTTATGTGGTACAATTGGTACGCATGTGTCAAGTGACAAGGAGAATATCATGGGATAGGCGCATTTGACCTCATATGACTTAAATGTGGACTTATATATTATATTAACATAGATGGTCAATGAAGAGCGTTTATTATCAGCTGAGAAGATATGTGGGACAATTGGCAAACGGGGAATGTCATGGGGTAGGTGCCGTTGACCTCATGTAACTTAGATAACCACTAATAATTAGTAATAGAAATCATTTATTATGAACTTAAAAGATACAGGTAACCTGGAAAAGTTGCAATCAACGATTACGGCATGGGAACAATCACTCATCCAGTTGCAGGGAATCTTATTAGTAGTCGATTTCATCAAACATATTATCTTATCAGTGATATGAGGCCTGTAGGTGTGTTGTTTTGTTAGGGAAGCATTAGTGTCCCTATTCGAGTCATACATGGGGAGGGAAGGGAAGGGCACCAAAAGTGAAAACAAAATGTTGGTCGCCGACTTTCACCAACATTAAGTATCATCATCTCGATATTATGGTATACATCATATAAAGGCGTGGGATTAAAGTGGCGTCGCAGGATCCATGGGTTGGGAAGGGGAGGTAGCAACGTTGATAAAACTAATTGGCGCCGATTTCGAATTTCGAATGAGTGCCGTCCAATTATTTTTACATGAGTTACAGCCATTTTTCGACTTAGAATTTGACTTTCCGTTAACTGTTTTGGCCTCCGACTGATAACTTCAGTTTGGATTATTGTATCTGAACCAACGTTATGTGTATTTCCCAGCTAGAAATCTGACTTCCAATATGGGTTTCGTCCAATTATTTGTACATGAGTTACGGCCCTTTTTCGACTACGAATTGACCGATTACATAACATCCTTGTTTCCGATCGTTAACTCCTGTTTGGATTATTTGATCTGACCCAAAGCAGGAATGTGTGTTTCCCAGCTGAAATACAAGCCACGTTCGAATATTGGTTCTGTCCAATTATTTTCACACCACTTACGGCCCTATTTCGACTTAACGTTTGACCTTATACTTTGGCATTGGAATTATGGGTATCGATCAGATATTTTTTATAAGATCAAATTGTTATTGTATTTTGCGGTATAGCACAATTCGAAATGGCTAAGTGGCGTATTTTGTCACGCCCTAGCGATGCTCGTGTTAACTATGCATTCGATATAAATGACACTCACGAGGTATAAGACCTAGTGTGGAGATGTGAGCAGGAAAATAAATTATATAACGCTAGACCACACGTCCTCAGAATAAGAGACCTCATTTGACCGATGCATTTTTATAATTGAACAAGAGCACGCCGTCGGGGCGTGGTATAATACGCCCGTTCCTGGAGAAGGGTAGGGCAAGGTTTAATTAATTTGTTTGAAACCTCTGACTTAGGACGAAATAATAAAAAATAAAATAAAACACAACTAGAGGTCAGATTCCATGGAATCAGATATAATTCCATGGTATCCCATTCCATGTGTGTGTTATGCGTATAGGTGTTTTCCTCTTCACGCGAATGCATATTGGTGTTTTGTGATCCGATGGTGGACTTGCATTGACATTTCTAAAGATATATATTCCAAAGGTTTATGTCATTCGGTTCGACCCACCGTGGATGCTTAATGACAGTCTATTGCATCATGGTCGTGACCAACTGAGCCACCATTCACCCCGGCCAATTAGTTCATTTTTATTCGGTAGGGATATATTATAGATGCTAATTATAACCCCTCCCCAAGACGCCCATATCAATTTCAACGGTCACGAAATTTGGCATGTCTGATTATATCGTAATGGAATCAGGGAGCTAAATGTGTTCTAGAGTCGGGGAGCGAGTACACCGTGGCATGCTAAAGGTGAAGGTAACTGAAGAATGACCTTCACCTGATACATGCGACACGTTATTATAGGATGACATCGCGTTTATTTGATTTGTACATCATATCTAAATAATTTAAACTGGTGAATGAATGGGGGAATGGATTTTTGTGAGCGAGAAATTTATTTAACTAGCTGCTGTAGGTCTGGGATTTTCCAGATCAAATTTGGCTGTGTGATAGCCCTGTCGTACACTTGGGGATTTATTTTAAAAAGTAAACACATGACCTATGATTTTTCATGCATTTTCGCGATCAACTGGTGTCAATCTAGCTAGGTAAACATCACTGGTATGGCCTGCAGGCTTCAATTCAGTGAATTTGGCAGAAACGTTAATACTGTCGCCTATGGGAAACCATTTAGTTCAGTGATTCCTATAAGAAAAATTCTCGTCTCGCAATGATAAGTTGTTAATTCCATACTTTCTTATTTTCAAATGATAATGACCACATTTTGGACAGATTTAAAGAAGAAACGCATGGATTCGCCTGTAGATAGTAAAGAAAGTGATAAATCTTGGAGTTTTGCATGACATCAGGTACCATTAGGGGGTTAGGGGGTCTAAAGCACCCCTCCCCACATTTTTGAGGAGTGTTAGCCCCCCCCCCCCCATTGGGAAAATGTGACAGTTTACCTAATTAAGCTTCCGGCACCCAGTAGCCTTATCGGGGATCGTAGCCCCACCCCAAGTCGGGGGGGGGGGGGGTGATGACATCAACACTAGAGTTACTGCCGTGCAAGGCTGTCATGACAGGTTTGTTAAACAGACATTATGCCCTGCCATCTGGTACAAGTTCATGCCTGAGACTTTGTCTGATGTTGTATCATTGTGTTTAGATATTTCAATTGACTTATGGTTGCTTTATATTGCTATTAAATTATTTTTAATTTTAATTTTCTGTTAATTTTGGTAAATGTTTATTGTAAATTGCCAAATTCTGCATGAAAAGGGATAATATTGGACAAGATATCCCTCTCATAATGTATATTAACATTTCCTCTTCAATTTAGTAATATTATGGTATATAAGGGCATACTTCAGTTATACGAGATGCGTTAGCTAGTAAAATTGAAAAAACATCTACATTTTTTGGCTTTATTTTGAGGATTGACACTAATTTTCAAGATGCCTCATATTGAAAAAATCAACCACTACTGCCCGATATAATCCATTTTTGGTTTCAGTAAGGTCTATATTTGGATAAAATACTACAAGATACGCTGTGTTTTACAAATATACATATATATATATAGGAACCAGGGAGCTAAATGTGTTCTAGAGTCGGGGAGCGAGTACACCGTGGAATGCTAAAGGTGAAGGTAACTGAAGAATGACCTTCACCTGATACATGCGACACGTTATTGAAGGATGACATCGCGTTTATTTGATTTGTACATCATATCTAAATAATTTAAACTGGTGAATGAATGGGGGGATGGATTTTTGTGAGCGGGAAATTTATTTAACTAGCTGCTGTAGGTCTGGGTTTTTCCAGATCAAATTTGGCTGTGTGATAGCCCTGTCGTACACTTGGGGATTTATTTTGAAAAGTAAACACATGACCTATGATTTTTCATGCATTTTCGCGATCAACTGGTGTCAATCTAGCTAGGTAAACATCACTGGTATGGCCTGCTTCAATTCAGTGAATTTGGCAGAAACGTTAACACTGTCGCCTATGGGAAACCATTTAGTTCAGTGATTCCTAATCGACATGTAGATCAAAAGGGTGTAAATCATATTAATGTACCATAACTCTGTTATTTCACATTTATTAGATAGTTCTTTCAGTTTCGGATTCAGAATCTTTTAGTTTTAATGGCGGAGGAAAGACCGCTTGGTTAATTAATTAATTAGTATTTCAGTGCGTCATCGCTACGCTATATAGTCCTATAGTCATTAACGTTTTTGTAATAGAGTTAACTGTAATCGAGAGATAACTATATCACAATCGATAATGCTAGCTGAGTGCGTACCCGTCTGCTCTGAAACTAATGTTGTCCTTATATACTACCAAAAGCATGCAGTGTTCAAAATATAAAACACTTGATTCGCGATTTGCCAGTTTTTCCCGTTTACGAGTTTCGGTGGAATTTGCCAAAAGCCTCGACATTCCCCGGGGCGTACGCCACCTCTCCGTTTGACATGATACGTTTATAGTAGAGCGGACATACCTATAGTAATCGGTGAACATATTCATGCATTTGCCTGGCTCCTTGATAAGTCCGTTTGAATTTGCGTCATAAAGAGTGGGTTTGAATTTGAGTAATATATATCACCCGTTAACAATGTTACACACTACCAGAGTTAAACCGTCCACCCTGAAACTTTGAAAAGCATACTAATCTTGCGTTTAGATACTACTAATCACATGCATTCGTCGAAAAGTTTTTATCTCAATATCTGATTTTCGGAGTAATTTTCCCCATTTGATTTTCGGTGGAATTTGCCAAATCTGAACCCACCCCGACACAAACACTCCGTTGAGCAGGTTGCGTTTATAGTAGAGAGGTCAAATTTTTAAGGCGTATCTACATTATACCGGCTTACATGCCACTGCATTAAACTCGCTCCTTCATTAGCCCGTTTGGATTTGGGGCTAAAAATAGGTTAGTGATAGACTACTTAAGTATACATATTTATGTTATATAGCGTTGTCACCAGTAAACCGTTCCATCTGAAATTGATAAAATCGCACTGTAGATGCGCGTGAATATTACCCATCATATGTACTCGTCAAAATGTTTTTATCTCGATGTTTGAATTTTCCCCCTTTGCAATTTTCGTGGAATTTTCCTAAAGTCTCAACCCACTCCGACTAGCATTCTCCGTTGGGCAGGTTACTTTTAAAGTATAGTAGTCAAACTTTTGGGACGTACATACAGTATATCAACGTACCTGCTACGACATTATCTTGCTCTTTAATTAGCCGGTTTGGATTTGGCCGGTAAATATGTGCAATATTTCCGTACCCCATAACGCGGAAAATCCTGGGAAAAACATTTTAAGCGATATATTCGGGTCCGGATCACTCGTCCAATTCGGAATATGCAGTAAAACATATAGAGCGCTGGACTTATAAAAAAAAACAAAAAAAAACCTCGGTTTATTCATCCTGGTGTATAGTGTGTCCCTATGCATGTGCGGTAACTCCGCAGGGAAAGCGCAGACACAAGTTTTGATGCCCGTGGGCAGTAGGGCATATCGAGGTGTGCATACGGTGCAATTTTCGATGCTCTGCTCCTTATAATTTCCGAGATAATAAAATGACATTTTTTCACATAAAGGGAGCTAACTCCGCGGGGAAACGCGGACAACATTTGTTATATGACAAAAAGTTAGAACTTATTAGCCCCAACATACGTACCAACTTTTAGTTTGCTACTCCTCATACTTTCAGATATTAAGGCGTCGCAAAATCGTGGAGTATAATAATAATAATAATGAAAAATATCGAAAATGGGCCATAACTCCGCCAAGAAACATTGGGCCGTAATCCGGATAACTTTATTTTTAGTAGACCTTAGATGCCTATATTCTCTACTGCAATTAGTCTCTGACCCACAACACTGAACCAATACTGGCAAAATTTGGCGCACCTCGTGCTCTCTCCAGAACGCACGCACTGGCCTATCAGGTTATAGCCAGACGTTTACATCTTCGGAGGAGATGTGATTCCAAGAAATTAGGCCCAAAATTGAAACATTTGAGGACCCGTACCTCTATCAGTTTTCAATGGAATTTCGAAATTCTTTCAGTTTCCAGATCGGCTGCTGTTGAAGATGTTATATTCAAAGTTTCATCTGATTCGGAGAAGAATAAAAAAAATTGTACCACGGACCACCCCTCCCCTGACGCACAACACTGAACCGATAGTGGCAAAATTTGGCACACCACGTGCTCTCTTCAGTCCGCACGCATTGGCGTATCAGATTACAGCCAAACTTGTACATCTTCGGAGGAGATGTGGTTTCAAGCACATGGGCCCAAATTGCAAACTTTGAGGGCCCGTAACTCTTGCATTTCTTCTCGGATTTCAAAAATCCTTTCCGGTATGGGTTTGTTTTCGTTCAGAAAGTACATATACTTAAATAGATGAATGTCAAACAAAAATATGTTTGCGAAAATTTTGCCCCCACACCAGTGTAAAAATATATGTCGGACCTTGTAAAATTTTCTTCCTCGGACTAAGCTGACAACGGTCAACACGACTATGAAAACCAAATGCAGTTATCTGGAATGATACGGGAGGACAACAGAGTAAAATAAAATAGAGGTTTGCCAACTATGGGCGGTAACTCCTCAGGGAAAGCGCGGACACAAGTTGTGATGCCCGTGAGCCGTAGCGCATATCGAGGTGTGCATACAGTTCAATTTTCGATGCTCTGCTCCTTATAATTTCCGAGATAATAAAATGGCATCGTTTCATATTTGTTGTATGCCGATAGGTTAGAACTCATTGACCCCAACATACGTACAAACTTTCAGTTCGATACTCCCCATAATTTAAGATATTAAGGCGTTGCAAAAGTGTGGAGTATAATAACAAATAATAATGAAAAATAATCGTAAAAGGGCCATAACTCCGTCTAGAAACCTTGGACATGTATGCGGATACCTTTATATTTAGTAGACCTTAGATGCCTACAATCGCTAAATATTTCGCGTTCCTACTGCAATTATTTTCTGAGTATTTCAAAATAAACGGAAAACGACCTCAGTAGAAAAACAATAGACTTCCCAGGGGTGGGGTCGTAAAAACGTTGCGAGACGTGGGGGTCTTTTTTTTACATTTCCATTTTTTTACACCCACCCACCCTTTCTTGCATTTTTTTTTCATAAAATTTTAGAGACCCACCCCAAAACATCGACGCTTTATGTTGGTCCCCTCTGTAAAATCGACCAACCGCTCTATATTGGTCCCTTCTTTGAAAGACCAAATTAAATGTTACTTCCTGTTAACAAACATGTGCAAAATTGAACTCTAAGCAATCAACAAAGGTAGAATATTATGTGATTATATTGGTAAATTTATAACCCAGCCTATTCATCTGTGTGAGTACAGCTGGTGAGTAGATGAAAAATATGTTGAATCCCCTGGAATGACAACAAAAAATAACTAGGGCCAGTGTTAGGGCCTACAGTAGAATAAAAAATTACACAAACTTAAATTTATCTTTTTTCAGACATCAACCAGCATCAACTAGTAGGCCTAGAGCCTATAGTAATACCAAAAAGGAAAATGTGCATATGAACCAGTGTACGAATTAACTTTTATGTATGCCTGCATGACCACCGACCCGACCTCGCATTACGACTTAGAACTAGGCCTAAAATAATGCTTAACCCATTGAGTTTGAACGTTGTTGGTCAATTTAGTGCCAAATCCATATACACGGATGAGATTCATTTGGACAATCAGAGCTGAACTTCGGTCATGTACTGGATGGAGTTCATGTGCAATAATAAATTCACACACATTATGTACATGACTTTTATGTGTGCCTTCAAACTAGACCACGTTGCATGCACATCATCTTATAAATATACAATAATTAAGTAAATTAATTTTCTTCTTTGATAATTTTCAAATTAGCCTGAATTAGACATTAAGTATCATTTACATACTAGTATATGCAGGTAATTATGGGATATAATAATTACAATGTGAACAAATGTGAGGTAATGGACATATATATATATATATATATATATATAGGTACAAGTCTTTATTACGCCGTGAAGAATATACAATCAGTGTATACAAATGTGACAATCGATGATCCTAGTGTTAGAATAGGCGAGCCTCTACGTATTAGAGGCTCGGAAGTGGAATAGGAAAGGCATGATATCTTTGGGAATTGTATTTACTTATATACCATTTGGGTGAATACATAATGAGGTGTTTGTTAATACACATCGGGATTGGTCCCGCTATTATGGTCATTTCCTATGACCATATTTGGGGAGCCGTCTTCATTGTGGGTAGGACTTGGTAGGGAGTAAGACGTGTGAGGTTTCTTTCCTTAAGGAATCGAACACGGATATTCGAGTTTGGGGTATATATGTCCTTGAATCAAGTTATGGGAATATAATGGGGCAAGTGTATTATGTCACATATCTCCCATACCACGGAAGATTTTCGGTTTAGTTGAAAATCTTTAGTTCTATCAAAAGAAGGGACACACTGGGGGTGTATGATATGTTGATCGGGTTAGCTTGATTGAAGGACACTGATATATACATAGTTATAAGTAACATATAGCAGATTGGTAATAGACGTACATATATAATGTGAAATGTATAGAGGTTGAAAGCTATATCGAATATATGTGATGTTAAATTACCATTTAACTCTTTCGATGCCAAGCTCGCATAAATGCGAGTTACCCAGTCGCTGCCAAATACGCATTTATGCGAGTTCGGGGGTTCACCTGGTTTACGGGTCGTAATTATATTGTTTTGTTGCATTAGAACGGGGGTTCATTTATTTTATGTAGAGTGCTGGTGTGCGCTGATAATTTAGAAGAAAGGTCAGTCAAAGTCATGCTACTCCTGAAGTTCTATGAGTACAGTCCGAGCCAAAATATACCATTGACAAATTAACATTTGGTGCATGGGATGCGATATATGAGTGGAAAATAGACATCATAATTGACTTGGCGGCCTCCTTTCTGCTGATCAGTTTAGCGTCCAAAAATTCTGTTGGAATGAGGTCGGTGAAAAATACGGAATAGTAGCCGGAATATGATTAACTGGTGAAGCATTAATTAATGGGATAGAACAATAGAACAAAAAACAAACATTTAATTATATATGAATTGAAAAAAATTACCGAAAAACATAAATTAAAGCAAATCCAAGATGGCCGCCAATGGCACGTGACCCAAAGGCTTTGACCTTGAATGGGTCTCCTCGTCGGGGCATGTGATAGGTCATTGTCATATATACCCACATGTAAAGTTTCAACTAAATACACCGATAATTACCCGATAGTCATTGCATTACCCACATATACATAAAATACTTGTATTTACACCCTGAATGCTTGGCACTGGGGAGTATGTCCGTGTGGCGGGGTGGCAGCGAAAGAGTTAATAACAATGCATTCAATAACAAAATGATGAAATCAATTATGATGAGAGACCATTCGTTTTTACCATTGCTGTAAATGTTTGCACATATTTATAATTATAGATATGAAAGTGTTGGGGTCAAGTTGACCTTTTGGCTGGGGTGTAGCGTATTGGTTTGGTGATTTATCTTGTCTGTTAAGAACACGTGTGCTTATGAGATGGTGCTCGTGGCATGTTAATTGATCTGTTTCTTGACAGGCGAAGGCGACTTTGATATATTTGGCTAATTAATAGTGATGCTTATATTCCACAGCCTATCGTGTCATAATAGCGTTGCTTTATTGCAGCTGTTCAGACATTTTCGCAGTAACGATATTTGGGGTAGAAATATGCCCCTTATGGAAAATGATGTGGTGAAGTATATAAGTATATATATAATTAAATAAATTTGGAGCGCGCGTGTTTGACATCTATCATATCGATGATAGACGAACTAATTGGCATCTGCTAGTAGCTTTCAATTTTATTGATATTAGATACGAATGTCGCGTCCTTTAGTCTTATCGAACCCATGTGTGATGAGTCATATAAGTCTGGCTGTATAGGTGAAGTTGCGTGTGTTTATATGTACAGGGGCATATGCCTTTATATAAATAAAAAATATTATCATTGCATGGTGATCTATATCGGTAGCATTGTATATGAATGGTAATTGTATGTTCCTATTTAGTTGTATTGATATATTTGAACAAAATGTGTTCCTGACGTGATATTTTGTTCCTGGACAAATTATATCGGAAATTTGTATTCCGTTTTCCTAGTGGAACAACTTGATGATTGTACGCGTGTGGGATTTGGATGTAGAAACTTGATGCTTCTTTATACGTGGGTTCTATACATCGTTTCGCCTTAATGAATAGTAATGTTAGTATGAACTGATGTTGGACATGTGGTTAATTTGAGTTATAGGATCCGATATAGGGCCTATATTAATATGTTATTAATGACAGTTAATAATTGGCAAGTATATATGACAATGATATATGGGGTAGGGAAGAATATGATCAATATTGCTTAAGGACAGACGATATTTGTGTCGTGCACATGGTCAGCCTATTTTGGCACCGTACATGTACACGTGGGTAAGCGGCGAGATTGGGTGAAGTTTGTACGTGAATTTCGTGTTCGCGTGTATTGGATTTTTTTTTAAATGCACGATATAGATGCGTGTGGTGTCCGTGTATTGCGCGTTAGATTTATGTAATAGTGAGTTGGGATTTTTGTTTTGTGTGTTGTGAGCTATACATGTTAAGTTAACTGGGACTTGATTGGCCGTTAACATGTACGTTGTATTTGGAGATTTTCTTGTGGAATGGCGTTCGGGTGTTATGGGAATTGGATGGGGAATGATATATGAGGATTTTATGGGTAACTGTGTACACACGTTTGTCATGTGTTATAGGGTACATGTTAAGTTAATTAGGCCTTGATTGGCCGTTAACATGTACGTTATATTTGGAGATATTCTTGTGGACGGGCGTTTGGGTGTTATGGGAATTGGATGGGGGATGGTATATGAGGATTTGATGGGTAACTGTGTACACACGTTTGCCGTGTGTTATATATGTTACATGCTAATTTAATTAGGCCTTGATTGGCCGTTATCATGCACGTTATATTTGAAGATATTCTTGTGGAAGGGTGTTCGGGTGTTATGGGAATTGGGTGGGGAATTGTATCTCACTAGATATGTGGTGTGTGGGGGAAAGGGGTGTGGTGAGCGTACTAAATCGTTATGGAAGGTTAACCTATATCGGTGTTCTTGTCATAATGATTGGTTTGTGTGGGTCGCTTGAGTTTGACATTATGCTACACTTGTGAGGTTTGTGAACCTTGGTTAATTGTTTAATCTAGATAGGGTTATTTGAGTTTAATGAATAATTATGGATAATATTTTGGGTATGTTGTGAGGCATATAAATTGCTGGATAATGTTTGTTCATGTTTTTTTTAAGAGGTGATCAATCTCTTAATATTGAATATAACACCTTCTGGGCTTTATCCGATACGAAATTCCATGTGTATATGTGCACATCGTGTACACTGGACTTGCTAGTATTGAGTTATAATCTGATTATTAAATGATGTTTAGTGTTAACACGTTCACTGCCACTATGAGTTAACTCGTAGTAAACGGTTCCATGGGGACTGCTACTACGAGTTAACTCGTAGTAATGTTCATACCACATAAATAATAACACAAACCGCAAGCAATGTTGGTGTATGTGCCAATACATGCCAAACGATACCATTGATCGATATTTTAAGTATAAGTATGATGGCTTGAGATACGATTCCCACAGCCCGAACAAGGGGTGAGGTCCAGATAGAAATCTTGGTAGGATACTCCAATTCACCAGGACCTCTTCTGTACGTCCCTGAACCATGATATACATCTAGAACTAGACCATCCCCGGACACATTGTGTATATATAAAGGAATTATCGTCCTTTATACAATTTTTGTCGATCAAATCCCGGTCAAATGAAAGAAGAAACGTGTTATAAAGCTCCTACGAGATAACTCGTAGTCGGCACCTGGCTTGAAACTCACCAGTGGTCATCGCTGGTGCCAGCTACGAGTTATCTCGTAGGTAAATACATTATTCGACGTAGTCTGTACCAATTATCATATATAATTCATTTACCATGTCTTACATACGATATGCTTGTACATGTATAGCACTCTTCGTCATCTAAGACACCGACAACGTAATTGTATTTAGCTACGAGATAACTCGTAACTGGCACCAGGGATGAAAAACTAATAAATTCCGTCCCAGGTGCTGACTACGAGTTATCTCGTAGTAGTCTTATAACATGTTGTCAGCATCATATGACCCGGTATTGGTCGAACCATTACTCATACATACGTAAAATATAATCTACTATCGGCAAAACATCAAATCCCATGTTGGCATACGGGATGGATCTAACCCATTGGTTTTCGGCAGTGAACGTGTTAATTTATAAGTGCATATTATATGTAAACGCTTCAAAGACATATTTGTACGAGTGATATTAAAGATGGTTTACTATCGAAATTTGATGGAAGTATTCATATATGTTTATAGCCTATGTGTTGATTATATCTGGCGGTTAGTTTGGTGTATATTGCTTGAGAGCGGGTGGAATAAAATGTTGTGGGAGTGGGAGGTGGGGCGTAATGTTGATTTTCATGTTAGGATTGTGAAATACTGAATATCGGGGTGATGCATGTCGTGGTTAATATTCCACACGCCATATAATAAAAGGCGTTTAGTAGCAGTTTTAGGGTTCCATGGGCTCAAATAAGGTCGGACCAATGTCCGTAAATTGAGGTAGGGATTTGGGAAAGTGTTGTTGATGTGAGATATGCCGTGGTTTATGTACACATCGCTCTATAATAAAGAGCGTTTTGTGGTGGTATTTATGGTATCATGGCCTCAAATAAGGTCGGACTAATGTCCATAAAAATGAGGGAGGGAATGGGGAAAGTGTTGTTCATTGGAGAAATGCCGTGGTTTATGTACCAATCACTCTATAATACAGAGCGTTTTGTGGCGGCAAGTTCGTTGGATAATTGTCATTTGTGTGTTTGGGGAGGCGTGCACATACTGAGATATGTAACTAAGGATTATTAGATATGGGGTTTGATTGGCAACATTGGGTGAACATGTGATTATTAGCACGTTAGGTGCATAGGAAGTGTGTTCATGGGTGTTGAGAGTGTCCAGTGTATGTAGTTAACTGGTGCACATCGTATGATTGTGTACTTGTGTCGGACATTTTTGCAGTCTCGTTTTGGGCATAAATTGTCGCTTATGAATTGATTTCTAATGAAATCATAATTTCGCGATTATCGGCGTTAGGGGGAGTGCGGTAATGCCTTAGCGAACGGTTGGTGAGATGCAGTGATTTGAGGTAGGTGTATAATCCTACCGTTATTGTTATTTTATTATTCGAACATTGCGAGTAAAGGTATCGTGTGTCGTGCCTTTAAAACACTTCTCCAAATATGTCCGTTATTTCGTCAAAGACACTTTTTCAAATATCTCCGTTATTTCGTTTATAAAATTGATTTCATATTTCCATATTTCGTTCTATATTTCACCCTATTTCGCTGTATTTTCCTATTTCGATTTTCGATTTATTTTCCTATTTCGTTTTATTTCATATTTCGATAATTCGCTATATTTGACATATTATGGGATATGGTATTATATGATACCCTACATTCTTATATTCAATCGAACATCACGTGCCTCCCGTGGTCGCGATTGTATGCCAATAGCCATCATATCGTGAACCCCGATATGTTATCTTTTGGTAGTCAAGCGTGTGCGTATTGGCTGATATATTTACATGCGCAATTTGTCAGACATCTGACTGGCTTAAATTATGCGCTCATATTGCATTGACCTAATAATCATGAGAACGAGTTTTGTTATCATGAAGATGAGTACTCTATACTCTTCAATTATTAAATATGTCACTGTGATATGTGAGTAGACACTATGACTTAGTGTATACATATATTATAACCGTTTTATCAGCGATGTATATTTGCGTTCATGGTTTGATTAAGGGGTTGATCAGTTTTGAATATGTCATTAATGCCAATAAATTGTTGGCGTGTATATATTACAATGATATGTGGAGTATACACTCTTAAATTCGTGTATACATGTATCCAATCGTTTGATTCACGGGTTGGTCAGTTATGAAGATATTTATGAATAATATAAATGAATTATTTGATTGTTGCTCTGTCTCTATAAAATATAATAACATTTAGCACACATTGATGGATATAAATTAATATGATTGCAATAGGATAATTATACGATTATAAGTACTATTTGTACATGTATGACTTCTGGTACTCTTTCCATGATTGCAACATTAACTGATATAGACAACTATAGATCACTACATAAATGACCTTGATATTGCTTTTAAGAGCAAATGTCGTCTCAGTGTCCTATTATCGTAGGTACAGCGTATAGAAGATATTTTGAGGATTAACAGTATCTGGTTAGTTAGTTTCATTAAGTTAGCTAATGTTTGTTTAAAATTTTAATTTGTTTTCCTGTATATTGGTCGGAGGTTTGTGATTTAAAAAAAATGCTAGTGTTAAAGGGTTAATTAATTAATATAAAATCGGGTAAGCCATTTTGGGAATCAATATTAATTTCCATGTGATTTTACAATTATTCCTCGGTTATGAAGACGGTAACGTTTGGGTTAATGTATCTATTCTTGAATTATAATGGGTATTTTCCAATAAACTAAATGTTTAAATAGACATGTGGAGTATGGCATTGATCACGTGATCTGCCATTATGGGTTTGTATCGTACAGTCTTTCTGTGGGTAACCTCCTTAGCATTCAAAGCGAATCGCTGACATAAACGGAGCATGGTGGTGAATTGATGGGTAACACGTGATTGCATTGGCATCAAATGGAGCCGAGTTCGGAACGGGGTGGGGTTCTCCCAATTGAATGCAATTTTGAGTTTAAATATACATATTATGGACTTTTTGGAGAGCGTGAAACTGATAAGTTAGTACTCAGGTGCTATGCCAACCTGGGCAATGTCGCCTTCTACTAAGTTTGGGGAAAAATTAAACAAAATGGACGATATAACTCCATAACAAATATCATTTAACTATGATCAATTGTAAATATTCACATTACGATTGGTGACGCAACTTTATATGTCAGCGAGAAACTAGCACAAATGAATTCGCCATCGAGGGTCATTTTAATTGATTAATTTATAAGAATGGTGATGTGTGTGCTGGCCGAGCGAAAGGGGAGGGGGTTAATACTTAATTTTTGGGGTCGGGTATGTATAGATGAGGCATCTAGATGGATACGGGACTGTGCTTGATATATATGCGTGTGCTTTGCGGCCGTGCGGATGCTATGTCGCTGATTATATTATTGAGTCAAGCATATTTGAAGCAATGATGACGTATAACTGATTTCCATAATTTTTATCGATATATGTATATATATATACTCAAATTGAAAGCATATCGCGAATGCAGATATAAAATAGTGTAAGTGATAGTAGATAATTCAAAATCAGTTTCTTCTGAGATATTTGTCTGTATATACTTTTGAAGTTATGACTTCGGACCAACAAGAGTTTGCCATATGGAAAACCCATTCAGATTTAGAACGCGAAGGTGGCAGATGCCAAAAGCAGTGATTGAAAGAATGGCACGAGCCGTGCGTAATCAGTTGGTCAAAGACGCTGAGTGTCAGTCGTTATACTAAGGATCTATATTATATGTTAATTGGGTTTAATTGCTTAGAGGCTTGGGTCGATGATGACTCAACGTACATCTGTTATCGAGAATTGAATTTTGGGAAGCGAGATAGTGCCCTGGTGGATCTATATGCTAACTGACCATGCACCAGGCATGGTTAAGATTTTCGCTCTTTGGCAAGCACATATTGTGAGATGACAGTGTGTCTCTATAAGTATAAGGGGGGTAGGGAGGTGTCGTTTTGTCTGCCTTTGTAAATAAAACTTGTTTTATATAATACTAATAACAATCATGTACACTATCTAACATTAGTGATTGTGAAGTATTGAAGTTACCATACGTTATATCTAGATAAGTGATTCGTCCTATAACATTCAAACTGCATGATACGGTTATGATTCATGGGCAGCTGCGAAATGTTTTCCGAATGTTTTGTTTTCAAGTTAGTTTGCATTATAACGCAAGTAATTCGTATTTATTTAATTCTGTTTCATCTGAATTATGCCCTATTAAATTTAATTTTATATGAAAAGTTGTGCGTTTTCTACCAGAGTGGTGTTTTATTACATGTTAATGGCGTGATACGTGTATATGTTGCTCATCGCGTGGAATGTTGTTTAATAGATTAGAGTGAAGTCCAGTTCGCGTGTTAGTTGTTTTTAATGCGATTGCTTAAATGAAGAGCGTTTCTGGTTTGCGTTAATTATATTGGTTTCTTATCGTAAGGAGTACATGTGTTGTGGCTGGGGCGGTGTATGGTTCGATATAATTGATAGAGTTTAATAGAGAATAATTTGTTTTCTTGGGTTGTATTTAACGCGAATAATCACAATATGTATGGCTTTGATGTAAATTTTTGGCGGTTAAATGTTGTGTAATTTTATATTGTTGTTTAATAAAGGTGTCTTTGTTTTTTTCCAACGCGTGTGCATGGATGAAATGTGTTTCAGTGGGTGTGCAAAGTGTATGTGGCAGCAATGATAAAGTGAACGGTCACTCACCAGATTTCCAAGAATAATGATGTGCATGAATCTGTAGAGATGAATGTCTATACTGGAACTGGTAGGTGAGCTAACGAATGTTTTGTAGATGTGAGTTTGTGGGTGACCAAAGTGTGTCCGGAACCGTGTGTGAATGTTTATATGCGGAGAACATGTAGTCTGTGGCTGGATCTGTGTCCGCGAAAGTGTGTGAGTGTTTATTGTTGGATTAACGGTGTAATCCAGCTGTGGTTGATGAAACTCTGTTCGAGACGTACTGAATGGTTATAGCTGGTGAAGCGCTGTGGACTGTATAGTTGAAGAAGCTGTGTCCGCGAACGTGGCGAAAACGTGAGATATCTATGTCGGAGAATTCAGTGTGGTTGAAATTGTACGTGTCTGTGAGTGATGTCGTATTTTCTACGATTCTAAACGCGAGAATATTGGTGATCACGGGATCTGCCAATGTCACCAGGCTGTGTTCCCGTGGTTGTGTCGTGGTTGAGATTGTCTGGTTTGTTGGCCGTTGATTGATGCATTCGACTAGTATGTATCTTGGCAGTGGTCGTCTAGGATGTATCTTGGCAATAGTCATCTAGTAGCTGAGACTTCAAGCTGTGTAGTAGTGAGACGCAGAACTGCTCAACGGTACCATAAATACTATGTGAGGTAATGAACACATAGATATATATATAGGTACAAGTCTTTATTACGCCGTGAAGAATATACAAGCAGTGTATACAAATGTGACAATCGATGATTCTAGTGTTAGAATAGTCGAGCCTCTACGTATTAGAGGCTCGGAAGTGGAATAGGAAAAGCATGATATCTTGGGGAATTGTATTTACTTATATACCATTTGGGTGAATACATAATGAGGTGTTTGTTAATACACATCGCGATTGGTCCCGCTGTTATGGCCATTTCCTATGACCATATTTGGGGAGCCGTCTTCATTGTGTAGGGAGTAAGACGTGTGAGGTTTCTTTCCTTAAGAAATCGAACACGGATATTCGAGTTTGGGGTATATATGTCCTTGAATCAAGTTATGGGAATATAATGGGGCATGTGTATTATATCACACAAAACTGTAATGTGCCCTGGCCCCTCTTCACATCTATTTAAATTTAACTATCCAAGGAAGGTTATATTTTTGTTTCTTTCAATAAATGTTATTATAACTTTATTTCATGTCTACTTATTTACTTATTGATGGTTGTCAACAACACTGAAACAAATAATTTGACAATTCAAATAATTATTTGACAAAAGTATATTTAAAAATCAATTTAGTATAGAAACACTGATACAAATATTTAGCGCATGCATCAACTAACTGTATCACTATGAGTAAAGAGACTGTCATGAAGTATTAGAATTATTGTAATATTCTGTCGTGAGTTGTTAGCTGATATTGTCAGACTGCATCAAGTTCACCCTACCCTAGAGTTATCTAAAGTATATATTTTGTTATTGATCTACACCGTGAACTAGACAATTTTTGTCCCCCGAAATTTTAAATATTAAAATAGCCGGTGTCCGTCCGTCCGTCCCTGCGTCCGTGTGTCCGTGTGTCCATGCGTTCTGGGAAATGGTTTCCGGATGATAACTTTAGATTCGGTTATTAGATCAAAAGCAAATTTCATAGGTGAGTTTATCAGACCAAAATAAAGGTCAAGTTCGAATATGGGTTTGCTCCGCCCATTTTTGCGAGAGTTATGGCCCTTTTTTGACTTAGAAAACCCCTGAAAGTTGGTTTCCGGATGATAACTTTAGTAGTGTTAATCGGATTCAAACCAAATTTGGTATATTACTTTATCCCAGCAAAACACAGGTCAAGTTCGATCTTGGGTTCTGCCCGACCATTTTTGGCAGAGTTATGCCCCTTTTTCGACATAGAAAATTCAGTTTTTCTTCTGTTTTTTGGTTTCCGGATGATAACTTGATTTTGGATTGTTTATATGCAAACCCCATTTTTGCAAGAGTTATGGCCCTTTTTTGTCCGCCGACCCGCATATAAAACCCCAAAAGTTGGTGTCCGGATGTTAACTTTAGTAGAGTTATTAATCAGATTTAAACCAAATTTGGTATGTGTCTTTCTCCCAGCAAAACACAGGTCAAGTTCGAATTTGGGTTCCGCCCGCCAATTTTCACCATAATTATGTCCCTTTTTACTTAGAATTTTTGCCAATTTGAGGTTTCCGGATGATAACTTTAGTAAATGTGTACTGAATGAAATTAAATTTGGTATATGTAGGTTTACTAGCACAAAAGACGGATAAAATTCGATTTCGTGTTCTCCCATGCCAATTTTTATACGCAAACAACGGTCGTATCAAGCCGACGCTTAGAGGCGGACATGAGGTCTACCGACCTTTAATTCGACATGTTTTACTTAGAAAATTTCTCACTTTTTCAGTTTCCGGATGATATCACAAGTTTGGATCCTTTAATTGCAAATACCGTTTTTTGTGGATCAGTCATATCACGATACAGGTCAAGTTCGAATTTGAGTTTGAACTGATGATTTTTCTGAGTTATGGGCTTTTCGACTTATAAAATTCAATTTTTCTTGTAATTTTCTTCATTTTGTGCCAATTTGAGGTTATATTTTTACTTTAAGAGTTTTTGTTAAGATTTGGTTATTTGTATGCATGTCAGTAATGAGACAATGCACACGTGTCTTATCCATATAGTATACTTCTACAAAGCCTCCGCTCCAAATGAAGCCACTGGTTCGGGGGACACTGTTGCCAAGCGGCCTTTTATCAATATAAAAACTGCCAAGCAAGCTGAAACAGACACAATAAAAATAATTGCGCGCAAAAAAAATCAATGAAAATTTTGGGACCCACCCCACAATATTCACTATTTTTCCATTTGATATCAACTTATGGGGGTAATTATAACAATATTGAATGTATCAGTGCTTCTCATATTGCAACAAGCCACAACATATAAACAAATATGTTTAAAACAGTTGAAAATATGTCAATGAAAAGTAATGCAAAAAAGGTGTGGTCAAAAACTGTTTCCGGCCTCGGGTACCCACCCACCACCCCCCCCCCCCACCTCATGTCTCGTAAAAAATAATTCGGCCCCCCACTGACTTCCTCGCTACGATATATCGTCACGCGCGCCAGATACAGCGCGTAAACCAGCCGAGCCCATATAAAAATGTACCTGGGTAAATCCACCCAGGTTTTTTGGGCCGAAACCCAGGTAAAAATCTATCTACCAAGACATCCACCAACCATTAAGACCCCGCGAAACCTGGGTTTTACCATGATTTACCCACCTGAAACTGGATAAAAACCCTGGTATAGGTAAACCTGGGTGTAATTACCCAGGTGACCACACCCAGGTGTACCCTACCTGGGTGTTTCCCACCCAGGTCTACCCTGGTTTTTCCTACCTGGGTGTTTCCCCACCCAGGTGTACCATGGTGTTATTTACCCAGGTGTACCCTGGTGTTTCCTACCTGGGTGTTTCCCATCTAGGTTACCTTGGTGTTATTCACCCAGGTGTACCCTGGTGTTTCCTACCTGGGTGTTTCCCTCCCAGGTGTACCTTGGTGTTATTCACCCAGGTGTACCCTGGTGTTTCCTACCTGGGTGTTTCCCACCCAGGTGTACCTTGGTGTTATTCACCCAGGTGTTTCCTACCTGTGTGTTCCCCACCCAGGTGTACCTTGGTGTTTCCAACCCAGGTATACCTTGGTGTTTTTTTTACGCCGGTGTACCTTGGTGTTTTCTTACCCAGGTGGATTTCCCATTGAGATGCACCTGGGTTAGAAAAGCCAAGGTACACCCAGGTAAGGAAACACCAAGGTACACCTGGGCAGGAAAACACCAAGGTACACCTGTGTAAGAAAACACCAAGGTACACCTGGGTGGGAAACACCAAGGTACACCTGGGTAAGAAAACACCAAGGTACACATGGGTAGGAAACACCAAGGAACACCTGGGTGAATAACACCAAGGTACACCTGGGTGGGGATACCAAAGTGAAATGATGAGGATGGCAATGAAGTAGATTTTTATGGGATGCAGGGGTATTGTTATCAATGGAGTTGTTTTAGTATAATAGAACATTAAGGAAACTGATTGTGCAGCAATACAAGTTTATTCAAGGACAACAAACTAACTAAAGATAAAATACATGTATAGAAACACATGTAATATATAAATATATAAACTCATTAAACTGCATGGGTTAAAACTTACTGACAACAAGAGTTGGGTTAAAATTTTGATTAAAAAACACATGCAAAGTCCCTCTTCATACATGTATATGGTATGTTAGGCAAGTTACATGTACATGTAGTTGCAATGTATACTAGTACCGGTACATGACATACCGGTGGACACAAAAATCATTATTTTAGTTCCAATGTCATTTACCAGAATACATGTACATGTTGTACCTTGCAACTACATCTACAGTGAGGTAGTTTTGTCTCATTTAAACTTTCTAAATGGGTTTCTCCCTTTGAATGACATAAACTAATGTGAGTATACACATGAGCTGTGGTGTGAAATACACACCAAAAAATTATTTCTTAGTCTGAGGACATGTTTCCTGTCATTATCTTACTGCTTACAAATATAGATTTGTAATAATGTGTCCTGGTTCATAAGAACATATTATTTCTTAGTGTTAGAAGGACATGTTGTCTGATATTATTTGACTCATAAACCCCCAAATGTACATGTAAACAGAACATTCGAGAAAGAGACACACCATCTTTATCCTGTTTTATATCAGTACTAAGTAGCAATATTGATCAGATAGCAAAATATGCTATAAATAGATTTCAGATGGTAGAGATTAAACAATCACATTAATTGCACCAACTCGAAACAGTTAACATACCATGTAGAATACAGACTATGATCAAGGAGGGTGTCACACACACCCCCACCCCGCTTTGGTATGTGATATTCAAGCCATTTTCAGGTGGTATGATATATACATGTACATACCCAATGTTATCTGGTACTAGGATTTCACACGGCAATATAACCGGCATTCACGATTCAGCAAAAAGGCTAGTATGCAGATATAATAGCAGAAAATTATACAAATTTTGAGTATTTTCCAGCTTAAACAGACCCAAGTGATATATTTTTATCTAATTCAGTCTAATGGCTCTTGATATGTTGATGTTTTGGATACTATTTCAGCAAATGTGAGAAAATGTGGCTTCGTTGGGGCATCAGCATGTCTGAAAAATATATCAAGGTCCCCTAAATCCGATACTGCATTTCAGAACAATCCAACCAGTGTCCCATGAAATGGTGGATAATAAACTATCATACCAAATTTGATTCAGATTTGATCACACAAACTAAAATTATGATGCGGAAACCAGAAATTAACACGATTCTAAGTCGAAAAAGGGCCATAACTCTCGCAAAAATGAGCGGAGCACACCTATATTCGAACTTGACCTGTATTTTGGTCTGATAAACTTACATACCACATTTGGTTCAGATATGATCACACAAACTGAAGTTATCATCCGGAAACCTACAATTTTCAAAGTTTAAATGTCTATTAGGCGACACCAATTTTTAAGTCTGGTTTACGAACATGTGGGCTGATGTGGGGAGAAAAAAAGTAGATGCAGGAGGGGAAAAAATAAAAATAAAAAAAATTGTCCCCCCCCCCAATTTATATCAAGTAAATCTTGAAATTTTACATAAATTTTACAAAAATTGTGAAAAAAACCTTTTCGAATGAAATTCTGAACCAAACAAGACATTTCTTGTCATGAAATACATGAAAATATGGATCTGCAAATGATCATAAGCAGAACCGGATGCGACAGCACATGAAAATCAGTACGCGTGTAAAAAAAATTGGGACAAAAAAGTAAAACAAATTTTCATGAAATGGAAAAAAAGTTGTAGGAGGTGTTCGTAAACCGGACTTAAAAATTGGTGTCGCCTTATGTGTATATAACTCATATAGCTAACTATTAAAGGTGCTCAATCAGATTCGATGGTCCCCATATAATTAGATTCCAACAACAACATTTTTTTTAGAAATGCTGCTTCAGTAATATCAGAATCGATTAATTGCCCAAAAATAATGCTAACCACTGTCAACTACATGTATAGTATAAAATCGCCTGATACGTTATATTTATCAACATGCTGTTCGACGAAGTTTGACCTTATTATCAACACAAAGCCTCTTCATTTTAGAGTTATCCATCTTCATCCGCAATTTGGTCTGAGACCGTCGGATCGTCAAATTTTTCTGGGCCACTATTAAGTATCGATGGTGATAAATATTAAAATTTCAAAAATTGATATCTAATAACTCTGAGCTTTGATACATGTAGGTGGGTCCCTCGACTTGATTCAAATATTTGTACCCCCCCCCCGATTCCATATACATGTATATGTAAATAGCAAATGAGGGGCACTTAATCGGATTATGCATCTTTAAACTGTATTTGAATTTAAAGATGCATAATCTGATTAAGGGCCCCCTGAATTAATGCTCGCACATTACTCTTTATTTGGACTTGGGGGGTAAAAGATATTTGGTACGAGTCGAGGAACCCACCACCTATCAAAGCTCAGAGTTATTAGATATCAATTTTTGAAATATACTATTTTTCACGATCAAGAATTAATAGTGGCCCACGGTCTCGGACCAAATTTCAGATGAAGATGGATAACTCTAAAATCAAGAGGCTTTCTGTTGATAATAAGGCCAAATTTTGTAGAACAACATGTTGATAAATAACATATGTCAGGCAATTGTATACTTTAGTTGACAGTGGTTAGCATTATTTTAGGGCAATTAATCGATTCTGATAACGTAACTGAAGCAGCCTTTCTAAATACAAATGTAAGATGTTGGAATCTGATTATATGGGTATCATCGAACCGGATTGAGTACCTTTAAAATGAACTGTATCCAGTATAAACATGTTAAACCTGATAATTAATTAGAGCATGCAGTCCCTGTTGACATGCGGTATCCGCTGGTAATCTTACCACAGTAATATGTGTTAACTGTGATAACCAAGTTAATTGTTTTTACCACAAAAATTCTGAATTCTATCTAGACATTTTGAAACAATAAAAAAAAATTCTGGTGTGATTACAATGTCAACTTTAAAACAAAATTCATATAAACATCGCATGAAAAATACAGCCTAACTGCAAATGTGAGGTGGACCACATTCTGCGGCGGTATAACTGACTGCGGTTGATCGCATGAACACGCCTGAATACTGCAGTAATACCCGAGTAATATAAGGCGAGTTGATTAATTAAAGCATAGCTGTAATTTTACATGTATGTTCTATAGACTTTGTTGGGAAAGAGAATATAGCTGTGCGACAATGTTAATCCTGATGAGCTAAGTTAGAAATTTTTCAATCGAAACCTCATAAAAACACTTCTAGGAAATTGTTCAAAAATATTGTTAAAAGATGCCCATTCGATTTGACACTGTAAATATACCCTGTTCAAGTGTTCCTGCTAATGTGCTATGATGCGGTTGGGTCCTGCTTAATTGCTATGAATTGCACTACCCGCATCATAGCAATTCAGCAGGACCTCTTGGCCAGTGGTAAAATAGTTTGTTTTCCATACGGATATGTGTTTTCAAATAATCATGTAATGATATCTAACATACATGTATATGATCCCATTTATAGGTTTTATTCATCACGGCCAGATAAACTTTGTATACAGACAGTTTTACCAAACTTAGAATTTTTATTAGGTGCTTTCATTGTAGCTGTAATTACTAGTATTAAAAGAGTGCTCAATAAAGTTTGTTTTATCATTTATGCTCATTTGGAATTTGGATGCTATTTAATTCTGTTTATCTATATAATTGGCTGCACTGCTAAATTTTGACTCATTTCAGTCATTTGATGTCAGTACATGTAGTTGTCCATCGAAATGGCAAACACAACCAAAGACAAATTACAAGAGGAAAGACAACAAATACATTTGATGTGCACTAAAACAGATGCAGTAGTGCCCTAAGAAATCGACCCCTTAACCACAGCAGAATTATGTGTAACTTTCAGGATTTAGTCGGATATATGGCTTGTTGCCATTCATCGGAAAGCTCTCCCCGAGTTTAATACCCGTAATTCTGCTGTGGTTAAGGAGTCGATTAATTAGAGCATTGCTGTAGTTACAAATGTATGTCTAGCCTCCTGTTGTGTCACTAATAAGATCTTTAATTCACATACGGTACACATGTACATGTACATGTACTATATACCCGTTCAAGCGTTTACAAGTGTCAGTCATCGAGAAACTGACCAAAAGTTTTGGTAGTATATAATATAGGCTAGCACTGCACTTGGGCTACATGTACATGTACTGTAAGTGATTATAATGTACTATTTTTATATTCTGCTGTGAAAGTGTTGCTGAATGAAATTTAAGTTTACCCCGATATTCTAAGTCCGCTCGACTAACATGGGTTTTTTCTCGAAAACTGATATCTGAATATACATGACTTTTTGTACGTCTTCCACTGGTTGGTATTCCCTCTAAAATGACTAATTTTAACTGATTAGATTAGCCCTGGTATGGAAAACTCTAACTGTTATAGCCCGATGAGCGGTTTACTGCCAACAGCGGTGATGATATGATGACCAGCGTTGTGCATGGCATATGTTGATCCAGGTAAGAATGCTACCATACATTCCAAACATTCATTAGATATCTTATTAATAGTAACCCAAACTACACAAGAGACTAGTATAACTAAGATTGGGCTCGATTAATGATGTGACACTTTCAGTACTTCATTTACTAGTAGCCTGGTACTGGTGGGCCTGGCTACAGATACTTGTTTGGCGTGTTTAAGGCCTGTGGTACAAGGGCAGCAGAATCAATTAAAATTTCTCTTATTGTAGTGTAGTACATGTACATGAATAGTACCGGTAGTACAGCACACAAAGAGGTATATAGTACCGGCACATGTACATGTATTCTCTCTGTTTTCACACATGTTTTTTTTCAATTTAACAACATGAGTCTTTTATGACACATACATGTACTAAAGTGAAAGTAGGCCTACATGTATATAATGTGCACCCAGTATACCGGTACATGTACTGATATATTACATTGCAATACAGTCCGAGTACAATGATATAGCAAAATTATGCATAGTAGAATAACAACCTTTTGTACAAACAGTCCTGACAATGATTTACCGGGATATCATGGTGATAGTTCATATATTTGGAATTACCGAATACCTGAGTTTGTGGATAGACCGCTTCATGCGATGTTTATGTGAATTTTTATTTTTAAGTCGGCATTGCATACGGTAGTCCTATAAACCACACCACAGAATAGCAATTGTCGGTCAGTGACCAACTTCTTATGTTTATGCAATCGATACAATCCGGTTCTGCTTTTGATGTCCAGTTCGATATTTGTGGTGTGTTCTTGTGCAAAAATATAATTCTAACTAATGCGCCAAAAATCAGGTTTATAAATTTATCCATTCTTGAGCAAGAGCAACTCGTAAAACTTGTATGGTATAACATTCCAAACTGAGTATTTCTGCTATCAAACCATATGATAATAATGTTGAACCGGACATCGAAATCTGAACCGCATTTATGGATTGCAGCACGTGATGTTGAATAAACAGTTATAGAGGATATACAGTAATGCTCTAATTAATCGACTCCTTAACTACAGCAGAATTATGGGTAACTTTTCAGGATTTAGTCGGAAATATGGGTTGATGCCATTCATCGGAAAGCTCTCGGTGGGAGCTTTTCGATGAATGGCAACAAGCCATATTTCGGACTAAATCCTGACAAGTTACCCATAATTCTGCTGTAGTTAAAGAGTCGATCAATTAGCTCTAGAATTACTGTAACATGGTTTATAATATACAAATGTATACTGTATGGGAAACATCAGAGGTTTACAAAGTAATAAAAACAGTTGATTTGTTCTTTATTCTTGTGGTTATATACACGTACATACATGTATTCTAAAAATAAATGTCCTTTACAACGTGGATCAATGAAATGCGGTTGTTGCATTTAAAATGCATTGAGGGTGCATTGTGTCACGCCACTTTGTAAATGCCTTAATGACAGCATTTAAATTAAATGCACTGCATTGGGAATAATTGCAGTCGCATTGAAATTACCGATCATTGCGCCGAAAAAGTATACTAGTATGAACACCCAAATAACGATACGATAGTGTATTTTGCAATTTTAGTTATAATTTTGTTTAATTTAAATTCACATCTGAATAATTCTGTGTTATTTTCCCACTCCTGGTGTACATGTATATGTTCGGAATCGGACATTCATGATGTAATTTTCCATTCAAAATGTAATAAACATAAATAAACACTGTTGACATTAATTGTTTTATAATCAGAATCTGAGAATCATGATTCTCATTTTGATTCTAGTAAAAAGTCTTGATTCCCTGTAGAAAGTGAAACACTAACATTTTGATTATTGCCAAAAATCTGATGGATTTTAAGGCCTGCATCAAGACATTTGTTTGTGAATAAATCAAGGTAAATGTGTTAAAATATGAACGCATTTACAAATGCGTTGCTCCAAAATCGCAAAGTAGATTCGAACATGTGGTCGCTTTTCTAAGAAATTTGTGAGTGGTCTGTACATGTACATACATGTAAGTTACTTGACCAATTACACAAGGAGTCGAGGGACACAATCAATGAGGACGTTTGTACTAAAAAATATTGTTTTACGCAAGGAACGAACACAAGGCCACTTTCTTAATTTATATTATGAGCCAACAAGACAAATCGTAAATCGCTGTTATATGACAATATATGTGGCCATCATAATGGTCGACAGGCATGATGCCAACAAAAACCAATATGTCAGGCCAATATAAAGAAGTCGCGACTTATTGCTGGTGGAACCTATTAAAGGCATCGTTCCATTTCGTTAATAACAACTTACATGTAACATTCACCTCCACCTCTTTACTCTTGGGCTCCAAATAAATATGCATGCACCAGCTGCATCCACGTTTATTATTTTTCTTGGGAAATCCCCCCCCTGCACAGTGCTTATTTGGGTCTGCACGTTTATTAATATTTTGAAGCTATGAAAATTTAAATCAGCACAAATTCAAGATTTCT
This sequence comes from Siphonodentalium dalli, assembly GCA_032622095.1. Classification (NCBI taxonomy): domain Eukaryota; kingdom Metazoa; phylum Mollusca; class Scaphopoda; order Gadilida; family Siphonodentaliidae; genus Siphonodentalium; species Siphonodentalium dalli. The sequence continues at coordinate 39,051,789 of CP136067.1, forward strand.
ATATGATTCAGATGTAAAAATGATCAACACGTCTACATTAGTTACTAGCTAAACAAGACATTTTGTCATATGTTTATACTTTACTGTGAAATTGCGTTTCTTCCGTTCTCCATTCATGAACGGATTCTCAAAATGTTTGGTTTTCCAAAAAACAAGGATTCGAACTGTCTGAACTGAACTCCATGCGTTTGTTTAAATAGATGAATAAATAATGGGAAAGACATACAATCCTAGTTCATAATGAATTTAAGTATATAAATATAAATAATAAACGGCGGATTCAACGTGGTCATGGGTTTTGACCGCGTTAAAAAAATCAGCAAACTCTGCATGAACCCCGAAGTTTGCTGAATTTTTCTCGCGGTCAAAACCCCATGACCGCATTGAAACCGCCGTTCATTTCTTATATGAATAACACAATTTAAGATTGGTGAATTATTTCTTTTGGTTAATTTAATAAACGTACAGGACCAAATAACGATCGTACAGGTGGGAATTTTACCTCGATTTTAATAATCGTACATTAGGCACTCAAGAGTACATATTCAAGTATGTGGCAAACCAAAAAAACACCACATGATACATACATGTACCTGTACTACATGTTGACTCGTATACCTGAACCTGCTATAAAAATTATTTGGTTAACCACAGTTGATGGTTTGCTCAGAGTTCCCCCTGCACTATTATTTGGGTCTGTACTTTTATAAACTTTCAATGGAATTTCCCCCCCGCACTATTATTTGGGCCTGCACTTTTATTTGGAGCCTGAGAGTAAGTTGCATTGACATTTATTTTCACGAATTACCATGCTAAAGGCCAAAGATAAAAGATTGTATGTTTCCGGTAAAAAAAATTAGGGTACTAGTAGGTAGGTAGGGAATTTTTTTTATTTTATTTTATTTTGATATTTTTTATCCAGCTGCAGAAATATTGAACTACCTCGACCAAAGTGACATAAAATGCCAACCCGTGCCATTGGGAAAGTATTACTTGATCAACACAGTGGAAATATACATTAAGATTGATAAAAAATCAAACTTACTTCATGCTTACGTATGTTTTTTATTATATCTAGTACCACATTTTCATAAATTTGGCTATAAACTTGGTACAAAATTGATGTCACTAACTTTTTATAAGAATTTTACCAATAATACCGACATTATACCGTACATGTATTGTGACTATTACATCCCATTGTCTGGGGGTAGCCAGTACACCCACCGAGCATGCCTGGTTTTTGGAAACAGTAGCTACTAGTACAAGTATACCCCTAATATATGCAGTGATAACCTCTTTACATGTATATATACAGATACACACCCTCCATGTCTGTTGATAGTGTTCCATAAGTCCCAAACAAGACATAAAGCAGGCAGGAGATTGTGAGATAACTACCCATTATAATCTCACAACTTGATTCAAACTATACGAATGTCCCAATATATAAAACCCCAAACTCAGATATTCGTGTTCGGTTCTCGAAACCTCACACGTCTTAATCTCAGCGAAGATATACACACAATGAAGATGGCTCCCAAATATGGTCGAGGGAAATGCCCATAACGAAGGAACCAATCCCGATGTGTATTGCCAAACGCTTCATCTAATATGCGTCCCAAATAGTATATAAGAGACAACCACATCCCATCACCTCATGCTTTCACTAGACTCATCTCCTCCCTAGATCATATCCAGGCATCATTCACACCAGGCATCACCCATTCGGGGACATCATTTCGCGGCAACTATTGATCATTATATTTGTACACACTGCATATCTTATTCACAACATAATAAAGACTTGTACCTACTATATCTATGTGTTCATTACCTCACATAGTATTAATGGTACCGTGAACAGTTCTACGTCTCACCACACAACTTGAAGTCTCGGCCACTAGACGATCACTACAGAGCAGAAACAATCTCAAACCGCTACTCAACCACGGGGATACAGCCTTACACTCCAGCCACGGATAGACAGCCTCACACACTAGACCACTGCACCGGTCAACCATAACTCAACCATTCGGACACACAGGAACCCTTCGGACACACAGGACCGCATACCAACCCTTCGAACACACAGGACCGCATACCAACCCTTCGGACACACAGGACCGCACACCAACCCTTCGGACACACAGGACCGCACACCAACCCTTCGGACACACAGGACCGCATACATACTCATCTGATATAGACGAATCAACCTTTTATTCTCATACAACCAGCTCACATCGTGTATCCAGCTAAAAACATTACTCACGCCTCTTGCAGACCAGATTCAGATCCACATAAACATTAACATCCGATTTGGACATCCTTCGTCTTCCAATAAACACGACAAGAACATTCTGTACATCATTCATCACCACAGACTTGTGCACATTATTCTTCTCGGAAATTGGTGAGTGACCATCTTTTCTTTCCCAATTGCTGTCAAATTGCACACCCCCTATTTTTAGCATTCTTTTACTCCTTTTTTTTCACGTGTGTTATGGACACATCACCTGATTCTACTACACCTACACTACCTACCCATCCTACTACAATACATGCTTCAAACGATCAGCCCATACCACCCACCTCTTACAAACAACATTCAGTTCTTAATTTTAAAACTTACTGTAGATACGCTTTACCCCACCAAATAACTTTATCTCCACAACTCATTAAATATTGCAATCCCATTCGCATTGATATAACGCAAGATACAATCCGCTTATACGTGCGTTGTATGATTACAAATAACTACTCAGGACATACACTAGATTCTTGGAACGAGTGGCATACATTTCCGGCTCATTTTACGGATTATCCAAAACTTATTGTCAATTCTATAGTCGCGGCGATTCCCATAAAACATCCTAATAAATCACCTGAATCGTGTCAAATACACCTGAATCGCATAATACACCGCCACGGCACTTGGAAAAAAATACAACATATTTCGCACCCATACCATAGATCCCAAAACAGACACCGTTAATCCTTAATAACATAATGGAGTCACCACCTCCGCAGAACAGCGATTATTTTCATCCAAGCCAAAATTATCAGCATCACTTTGAAGTAAACAGGGAAATGGACCGATCAACCGCAAGATCCCCCCACACAGACATTACTAATGAAATGGGCAAAGATGCTCAAAACTTGCTATTGTCACGGCTTACCCATGAAATTAGCCATTTCACTAGTTCTATCCGCGACCAGACTGAAAGTTTAAAAACACAAACAACAATAACAGCACTGTTGGGGATGAATTCCATTATTGAACCCTTCGATGGCAAGCCTGACGATTTTCCCCAATGGGTCCATGCGGTGGAAAAATACTCCCGCGCGATTTCGGCACAAGATGAGACTATCATAAAAATTGCCGCTCAGACATGTAAATCTCAAGTTTCTGAATTTATTCAACGCTTCATAAATGAAAATAACACAGACGGAAAATTCACGTTCACCTGGACCGATCTGAAATCACAGTTACGCTCATTATTCAGTTCCATAACTGATTCTCCTCAAGCCCTTTCCTCATTACGAGCCATTAGGCAGAGACATACGGAAACAATTGCCATGTTTGCAGAACGCATACGTACCCTTGCTAAACACGCGTTTACTGATGAAATTAACACAAGAGCAGTGCAAACACAATTAGTAGCATTTTTTTCCGACGGTATTCGCGACTCTAGTATCAAATTCAGGCTTCTCAAAGACGACCCCGTAACGCTTGATAGAGCTACTGATATTGCCCTACGCGAAATGAACCTTCGGCAACGTTATCGCTTACGTTACGGTGAACATCATAATGATTGTAACCAATTCCCACAGTTACAATCCCATCAACCTATGGATATCGACAATAACCACCGGCACATTCCAAGAGGGCCATCACAATCCACTTACACCCCCCGCCAATCCAAAGACAGACACCGAATCAATGATCACCCCCACAGGCGCCAACCTTCAAATTCTCACCACCCCTACTCTGAACCAAGGGTCTCCCATCCCAACCGCATCCAAACCATGGATGCAAGATATACTACAACAGCTCAACGAACCCTCTTCTGTACATACTGCAGATTAAACAATCATAACACAGACCAATGCAGACGTCGGGCTCAAAATAATAACCAATTTTTAAACAGATAAGGACTCATTGCTACACAAATTTGACCCCAAGTAGACGCAAGCCAATGAGTCCTATTACACATCAGATTAGCACCATAGGCGGCCACAATCATAGATATGCTAAAGCTCATCGAACATACGAATCTCAAAAGCATAGAGTCTGTGATTCACAGCTGCATCACATTAATCATTACCCCACGCTACCATCAAAGTGCCAAAACCAACGATATATTAATTACCGCACGCGGCGCCCACTTAATCTCCCTCGCCACAGGCAGGTAACACATACCACCTTCTGCCATAACAGGTGTCCCTCTATGAAACCCAGATTTCATAATTCTTCCAATAAGTCTATCTCACCGCTTCTTGACTTAAACTTTCCTTCCCATTTTAAAACCCTGAATCGCCTTGAAAAGCCCAAGCACCAACACATTACTAATTCTTACTCATCATCCAAAAGAAAGTCAACATGCACCAATTCTCGCGAATCACATTCCAATACTGCAATTAACCCTATAATATCACCAGTCAAACCCATACAACACACTATACCAGTACTTAAATATCCAAGTGATATGACAGATGGTGCTCTAAACCAAACACCATGCTCAACTATCATTAAAATACACAAACAACGGATTAGATCACTATTAGACTCCGGGGCAACCACCAGTTGCTTGAAATACGACATTTATAGATCCATGCCAAATCGACCACCTTTAATTAAAGAACATGTGTTACTCACATCAGCCGATGGTACACCAATGAAAGTTTTTGGATCCACACATCTCACATTTAGAATCGGAAAACTCATTCTTACTCACAAATTTGTCATATGTGCAACCTTGTCACGTCCTTGCATTTTAGGGCGCGATTTTATGAAACAACACAGTATTAGACTTTACTTTGATCTAGAAAAATTCAGAATACAGAATCAATTATACCCGATGTTAAGGGATGGTCACATTGCATCACTCATCCGATCAACAAATAACGTTTCATTATCACCCCACTCGTGCGCCATCATAACAGGCAGACTCATAGGGCCAAATGATATGTTTAACACACCTATAATCCGAATAGGCAAAGGTAACATGTCCATTTTCGAACACGAACCAAATATACATGTAACCGACACGCTAGCAGATGCAAATAATCCCAATATTTGCGTCATGATAGAAAACCAATCGGCGTCACATATGTCCATTAGGAAAGGTCGTGTGATAGCACAAGCATTTGGCACTCAAGAGCAAATGATATGCACGGCATCCGATGAGCAAAACATTAACTCATCTCCGCCAAACAAACACAGTATAAACACCATAGGTGACCGGCAAGACATTAACCCTCCAGTCACCAAGACTCAACCTATATCTGTCGATGATATCGTGGCACCTCAACACCTTAAACAGCAAATATTGCAACTAGTATCACAATACCCTGATGTTTTTACAAATGACATAAACAAGATAGGATATTGTCCAAAAATTAAAATGAAAATCGACCTCAAATCAAATACTTTACCTATTTTTTGCAAAAAATATCCGACACCACTGAACAAACAACGAATTATGGCTGCTGAGATAAAAAAAATTATTAGATGCAGACATTATTAGACCAACTGCCCATTCATCGTGGGGATTTCCCAGTCTCCTCATCCGCAAATCCACACCCAACCCCGACGGGACTCCAAATTACCGATTGGTAATCGATCTGAGAAAACTCAATGATGTTTCCATTCCATTAAAATGGTCTATGTCTAGTTTTACAGAAATATCGTCCAAGTTACTCGGCTCAACTATTTCCAGTATCTTTGATTTATCAAATGCTTATCATGTTATTGGAGTTGAACCCGAACATGTGCCCATATTAACTATGAATACGTCCGAAGGACAATACAGTTATCAAAGAGCCCCGGTGGGATATGTCTCGAGCTCAGGGTATTTTTTAAAACTCATGAACATGGCCCTACACGATTTACCATTTGTAGAAGGATTTGTCGATGACCTGATCTGTCATAGCTCCGATCCTCAAACGCATATACAGCAGCTCACAAAATTATTTGACAGACTCAGGGAATACGGCTTAATAGTTAAACTATCAAAATCTAAATTTTGCCAACCACAAGTCAAATTTTTAGGGCATATTATTTCCGACAAGGGCACATCCCCTGACCCTGAAAAAATTTCAATTATCAAGTCTCTACCACCTCCGAAATCAGTTAAAGAAGTCCGCAGATTACTGGGAATTCTTAATTTTTACAGGTCATATTCTCCTACTTTCGCATCGACGGCATTGCCTTTAATCAAACTCACAGCCAAATATGCTAAATTTGTGTGGGATGCGCCGTGCCAAACAGCGTTCGACACGCTTAAAGAAAGCTTAGCAACCGCCCCCATCTTAGCTTACCCAAATCCCGACAAACTGTTCATTCTGACAGTAGATGCATCTATCCATAGTATCGGGGCGATACTATCACAATATGCTAATAGCCAAGATGATAAACACGTTGAACTACCAATCGCGTTCGCCAGTAAAAAACTTAACAAATCACAAAGGAATTATTCTGTCACGGAAAAAGAAGCATTCGCTATATATACGTTTGCAAGGCAATTTAAATTTTACTTACAGGGATCCCAAGTAGAGATTAAAACAGATCACTTACCCCTCATCCACATGTTTAAAAAACAGGATCTGATAAACACAAAAATTCAAAAATGTTTTTTGGAAATATCAGCATTGAACCCAAAAATTACTTATATTAAAGGCACGAACAATGTTAGGGCCGATTTTTGCAGTCGGATAAACCCCGACACACCCGTGCATCATTTCTTGCACAGATAGCGACCCAAATCCACCCACCAATCCCCTTGTACAGGATGTTAATATACTTGACATGAAAGATATTCAGGAATTCTCAAAACGAAATAAACAACCAAAAAAGAAAACGGATTCTGAATCATCAGTTGATCTTGACGACAGCCCGGTCCTTCCTCCTATAACTAATATAAGAGATGAACAATCAGCAGACCACACAATCACCGAGATTATCAAACAAATGCAATCAACAAATATACCCGAAAAATTAGCAAAAACCTTTATTCTCAAAGATGGTATCCTACACTATATATCAGTATATAATGACATACCTAAATTACGAATATATATAACGGACAAAATAGCGCAGGAAGTTATATCCCAATATCACAGTCTCGGCCATAGAGCGGTACAATCGCTATACGCGACCATACGAAACAGATATTACACACCTCAGTTGTTTGCAAAAATTGTCACATACATAAACAATTGTCACACATGCCGACAACGAAATGCTTATTATCCAAAAATCCCGCTTCAACCAGTCACTGCCCCATCAAGGCCAGGACAGCTCATAGCCATCGATCTTATGGGACCATTTTCCCCCAAAACACAGTCAGGAAATAGATTTATCTTAACTATTATTGATCAATTTTCATTACATACTTTAGCATACGCATTACCTAACAAAATGGTGGATACAATTTTAGAAAGATTTAATTCAGAGTATTTCACTTTATTTGGATCAGTTGAAGGTATTTTAACGGATAATGGGTCCGAGTTTGCAAACTCTACCTTTACTGAATTTTGTAAATATTACCATATCAATCACCGCCTCAGTTCGCTCTACTCGCCCCAAAGCAACGGGAAGTCAGAGCGCTCGCATAGAAGTCTAGCATCAATCATTTCAACAATCACCCAAGCAAATGTAGAAAATTGGGACCTATATCTAAATTATGCATCACAAGCAATGAACTTCCATTGTTCCAGTGTACATACACATTCACCATTTTTTCTAACTTTTTTTTAGAGAACCACAGATAAGCATAGACCGAATTTTAACACACAGAGAAAAGTATTTAGGAGAGGATTTTTTAGCCACCACGCTTCAAAATCAACACATTATTTTTAAAACTACAAAATCTCTTCTCGAAACAGCCTCTCGCAACCACAAACAGAACAAAGGTGGATCTATTCCAACCTTTAAAATAGGCCAATCCGTCTATTACAAAATCCACCAACCAAATCACAAATTTTCATTTAAATATGAGCCGTTTTGGCGTATCTTGAAACAGACAGGCCCCATATCTTACATATTAAGACATGACCTATCTGCTAAATTAACAAAATCACATGCTAAACACATCAAACCATCCCCCGTTGATTGGCCTACACCTCAAATTCCCAATCACTTAAAAAATAAACGACATAATCGATTTGCATTTCCACCGAGTGAAGCCAGTGTCGATAATAATAGCTCTCAATCCACATTGGAATCAGACGATGACCTCAAAACGACGGCAATTAAGCGCGCTCAACTTGAGCGCTCAAACACAGACGACAGCTCTTCAATACCATTGGCTGAATTAGCCAACAGACTCATGGCTTCGAAACATTTTAATAAAACAGACAGCCAATCACCCCCGGATTTTTCACCCAGCGACCAATCTAGGCCCCAAACACAGGAACCAAATGTCATAAAACACAAATTAATTACACAAAATTCTTATAGTACGACGCCAGACACAAAATCGGATCGCGCAGATAACAAACGCGGCCGGCATCGTAAATTATATACACCATACGCCAAACACACGCCTAAAGATTCATCGTTTTCTAATTCCTTCCAATATACATCACCCGACAGCCGTTCGACGAATTGGTCAAACGAAAGTACGGAAACATATGATTTATATCAGATGACAAATGATATCGAACATTCATAATTAAGTATCAAAATACTTCACAATCACTAATGATAGATAGTTTACATAACTTTTATTAGTATATATATCAAACAGGGCATCGTCCCGTTTCCCAAATCTCTAATTCAATTATCGCTAACAGGTGTACATTGAGTCATGATGCCGAAGTAAATTTAACCGACATGTAATATATATCTTTCGCTAATGACTGACACTCGGCGTCTTTGAATAATTGTTTATTCACGAAACATACCAATCTGTCGATCATTCTAACAGGTGTACATTGAGTCATGATGCCGAAGTAAATTTAACCGACATGTAATATATATCTTTCGCTAATGACTGACACTCGGCGTCTTTGAATAATTGTTTATTCACGAAACATGCCAATATGTCGATCATTGTCTCTCGCACCAATCTCCGAAATATGGCAAACTCCCGTTCATGACTCAGTTACATTTCCATTCCCTCCAATATGCTTAACTCAATCATATATTCATTGACATAGCAAACGAACGCTACAATACACTATATATTATACAGTAGGTTATACAGTGATCACGGCATTTCTCCCATCAACAACACTTCCCCAATCCCTACCTCATTGTTACGGACATTTGACCGACCTTATTTGAGGCCATGAAACCATAAATACCGCCACAAAACGCTCTTCATTATAGAGCGATTGGTACATAAACCACGGCATTTCTCCCATCAACAACACTTCCACAATCCCTACCTCATTGTTACGGACATTTGTCCGACCTTATTTGAGGCCATGAAACCATAAATACCGCCACAAAACGCTCTTCATTATAGAGCGATTGGTACATAAACCACGGCATTTCTCCCATCAACAACACTTCCCCAATCCCTATCTCATTGTTACGGACATTTGTCCGACCTTATTTGAGGCCATGAAACCATAAATACCGCCACAAAACGCTCTTTATTATAGAGCGATTGGTACATAAACCACGGCATTTCTCCCATCAACAACACTTCCCCAATCCCTACCTCATTGTTACGGACATTTGTCCGACCTTATTTGATGCCATGAAACCATAAATACCGCCACAAAACGCTCTTTATTATAGAGCGATTGGTACATAAACCACGGCATATCTCACATCAACAACACTTTCCCCAATCCCTACCTCATTTTACGGACATTCGTCCGACCTTATTTTAGGTCATGACACCCTAAAACTGCCACTAAACGCCTTTTATTATATGGCGTGTGGAATATTAACCACGGCATGCATCACCCAGATATTCAGTATTTCCCAATCCTAATATGAAAGTCACCATGACACCCCCCCCCTCGAACAAACAAACGCTCTTCATTCTAAAACTTAGATAACCCAATCAATAACAGTATTGAACTCTGTAATAATTCTCGGCAGCAGGCTAATAATATATTTATCTCTTTATATTTCAACCAATCTTAGACTATAATTAAATAATCTTTGGCGATTTAGCACGTTTACAGAAGTTACTCTTTGTATTTCAACCAATATTGCCACCTTTGGTGCATTACCACGACAACAACAACAACAACTACAACAACAACAACAACAACAACAAAAAAATACATTTCTTTTCACTGAATTTATCAGCAAGATGTTATTTCTACAGGCTAACACGGTGAATAACCACAAAAACAATTCAATTCATGTTATTGTTGGCTAAACACCGTGCCAGCTTGCAGATTGCAAGCCAACTCTTGATCCAGGGACGCTCCAAATTCATCAGGGGCAGCATTCACAGCGACATCTTCTTACAACACTCTCCGATGTTGACTCCAGATGTCCACGATTCGCTGCCTTTCATCTATGATCTCCAGCCGGAGATTTATCACCGTCTGGCATCTTTCTAACTCAGACACGGTACTAAAGTACCGTGCCCAATCTATACTGGTCCCTCCAGCAAGGCACACAGCAACTATAACATCATGAAATGCCAGTATGTGGTCCACATACTGCATTGTCACCTCATATTGACTGGTTTCTAACACGGCAACCTCAGCCTCCAAGAATCGCAATTAATCAGACATAATGAAAATTAAGTCAGAAATAACACTTGTCGATATTCCCAGACCTTATATACTCATCTCATATTGGCAGATAGCGTCCGTATCGAATCGAGATGCTGTGCCAAACCAAGTAAGCACTCTCGAAGATTCCCGAGGGACATGCTAGGCACTATCTATCTCTTCGATACATCTAAACATAATATCCAATGATAAATAAACACACTAAACATCATCTAATAGTCAGATATAACTCAATGCTGGCAAGTCCAGTGTGCATCGGTGCACAATGCACACAGGGCTAAAACTTGCTTCCCTCAAACAACAAAAACAAAATAAATACAATAAAAATATGTTACACAAGTATCATATCAATAAATAGGAATATTTCAACATAAACCATAACATAAACAAACATTACCCAGCCAATTTATCAGCCTCATAAACATAAAACTATCCATAATTATTCATTAAACTCAAATAACCCAAATCAAGCGACCCACACAAACCAATAAGTATGACAAGATCACCGATATGTTAACCTTCCACTCCCACAACACATACACCAGACCCCTCCCCCACACACCACGTATCTAGTGAGATGTAAGTCGCAATATATCTCTCAACACGACCATATCTTATATGTACCACCACCCCCCCCCCCCCCAACTGCCCACAATACCCTAAATCACATATACATGTGCAGAGCTAAAATGAGCCTGAATAACATGTATGTGAAAATCACAATATATCTCCCAACATGACCATATCGTATATGTACCACCCCCCCAACTGCCCACAATACCCTAATTCAAATATACATGTGCAGAGCAAAAATGAGCCTGAATAACATGTATGCGAAAATCACAATATATCTCCCAACACGACCATATCGTATATGTACCACCCCCCCCCCCCCAACTGCCCACAATACCCTAAATCACATATACATGTGCAGAGCTAAAATGAGCCTGAATAACATGTATGTGCAAATCACAATATATCTCCCAACACGACGATATCGTATACATACCCCCCCCCCCCCCCCCCCCCACCGCCAAGATAACCAGAGCCGCGTGACAATGCGCGATCAAATATTATCATGACAATGCGCGATCAAATATTATCATTACAATATAGATAGAACTACTATTCCATGCGTCAATTGCACTCCCCTAATACTATACAATCAACAAATATTTCCGCCAATAATCATGTCAAATATAGCAATAAGAACCTATATATAGCAGTACACAATACGCATTTATTCATATGCCTTTTGATATCCATATTGACATGACTGTTGGTATACCTACACCCTATGACACATACATTTTATAAATAATACAGCAATACCACTTGTCGTTCACATTCAGATGTCCATGTGATGTTTTCAATGAAACCAATCTTCATTAGCACGATGTAGCCCATGTTAAATTATATAGGCACAAACAGCTATCAAAGATTGGGCCCATCTTTCTCCTTCACTCCTCCTGCCAAACCTCCTCAAATCTCGCTCATCAGCCGACCCAACTCAACTCCGTCTTACCAGTCAGTCTGTTCTTCCGACCACAGATCCATCAACCTTCTCCTCTCTTTCCTAAGCTGCTTCCTCAAATTTAAAATGAGATAACACCTCTCATTTTCTTCTAGCCACAACGTACACAGATAGCGATCGCTCTTGGATGATACCCCCGTACGGGCGTGCTCATTCCCCCGCTCAAATTGATCGACTATCTGATCATTCACGTAGGTCAGATAGATCGAATCAACGATCACCCCAAAATACCCTAAACCATTTGCCTTCGCATTTCTCAACTTACACTCTAACTCACTCAAAAGTTGACTCATAACTGCAAATATCGAAAGACAGGCCCGCAATAATTCACAGCCATAATGGCCAACGCATTTATAACGCTATACTACTAATTACCTTCGTCGACACGCCTAGCGCACGCAGCGCGGCTAATTGGTACACACACTGGCATCGCGTGACGTCATATTTCGTCGATTTCTGGGGGTACCAATTTTACACAGTAATGTGAGAATGACATTACAACTTACACCGGCCGAAAAATCTCATCGATTAATCAAACCAGTTAACCCATAAAAGCCATGCCCACGAGAATCTATCTTTATAATCAGATACCGGCTAACCCGCTAATACACACCTATATTTTTACTTATAGGGGTGCAAGCGATATGAAGCCTACAGAAAACTTCGTTAAAGCGACCCTCTTCATACTTATCATCGGCTTTCAAACTAGTGACGCTATGTTAACTCGACAGAACATGTTATTTTTGCATCACCGGCAAATTGCTGTCTCAAATGAAAATTGGGATCTCAGTTTTCTCATCGAACTCACACCATATTATACCTACATAGCAAGACTCGCTACCGACATAAGGATGGCCCAAAATAAACTCAATAGCATTTGTGCCACGTTTATTCAAAGCACATATCACCATAACAAACCTCCATTCAGGAACGAGACAAATAACATTAACTTTAATCTCATCAACATTTTGACAGATTTACAAACTGAATTAGCAGCGGCTCTCACGGAAACAAAACAAATCCAATATGAATATCATAATTATTATCAACTCCATAATACCAAAAGACTCAAACGAGCAATATTACCCGTAATAAGCGATATCGCCAAGTTTCTATTCGGCACCCCTTCGATGTCAGATATTACACATGTAGAAGATAACATACGAACCCTCTACCAAAACCAAAAAAAAATCCAACACGATACTCAAACCGCTTATTCTATCATGAATATAACACGCGTCATTTCAAACGAAAATCGCCAACGAGTCAACACATTATCAACAAGAATATCCAATATTCAAGCCACACTTCGAAAAGAAACACATCGAACCCAAAAACATGTGCATACAATTGAAATATTCACAATCATCAACGCTAAGTTTCTAGTAATATTACACGAAATACAACAAGATGTTATCCAAGCAAAATTATATTTGCGACATCTTAAAGTTCAAATTGCCTCTCTAATTAACCACCGATTTACACCGGAGATCATAAGCCCAATACATTTAAAAAAGGCACTTGACAGTATAACGAAATTACTTCCAGCCCATTTGAAGTTACCATTCCCCATAGAATCGGGAATTGCAAAATATTACCAACATTTGAAGACACAAACCATACTCACAGACAGCAGACTAATCATTACCATAACAATTTATTTACGCGATATCAGAATGCAGTTTGACATATTCCGCGCTATACCATTTTTTTATCCATTAGACCCTCGAGACCCAAGACTCAGACACAACAATAAATATACAGTTGCCCGAATCGATATTACTCATAATTACCTGCTATTATCTCCCGACCGATCCAAATATACCACCATTGGTGACAATCACCCGTGTATTTTAAACAAATTATCATATTGTAAAATTCAAAAAATTTCAATCGCCGCATCACATAATCATAACTGCCTACTCAACATATTCACCAATGATACAAAAAATACCGCCACAAATTGCCCTATAGCCATTTACCCTCAGTATAATTTACCATCCACTATTAAGCTGGCGGCATGTACATGGCTTATAACAACCACGAAAGCTCATACATTTACAGTAAACTGTCATCACAATCTCTTAAGAAAACGACCGTATAGAATCACAATTTTACCCCCCATCGCAACGATAACTTTACCACCAAGGTGCATAGCTACATCAGCCAGTATCAAACTAATTGCATTCACAACTTTGAACTCATCAAACATCACCATCAAGACACAAATAACCCAATTACAATCAACTATTGAATTACATAAATTGCCACAATGGAAGCCATTATTTTCCCAAATTCATAACTTGCCCCCTCAAGTATCGATTCCAAACAAGTTACCCCCCATAAAGCAACTATCATTATATGATTTTCTGCAAACAGTCACTTCCCTGCAACCCATCAAACAAAAGAAAAAACAGGATTATTACCAAATCATCATTCCCGCGATCATTACGTTCATATTAATTTTACTGATTGCCATCTCAAGTCGCAAATACATTATTCAGTGTATTACGAAAATTTCCCAATATCAGACTCAACGCAATCACAACACGCGACGAATTAAAATCGCAAAGCGACAAATAAACTTAACCAAATGATAAATGGAACTGATATGCAACTTCGTCACAGACTAACCCCACCAATACCCAAGGAAGCTACGAAAGATATTCATTTGTCTCCAGCTAAGCAACCTCAAATACAAAGTACACAAGAAGATTTGACATTTCCCAAAAAACACCCGCGAGATGTTGATGAGGAATCATCCACATTACGACCTATGAAAATAATAAAAACTCACGCGTCCATCCATAACCCACCACTTAATCTATATTGATAATTTTCCCAATAATACCATTTTTTTTCCTATAAGGGGCACAAACCCACAGACTAATTCTAATATCGTTACTGCATGCATACCACGGCAGCTGCATATGCTTACGCCATTATGACACGTGCCAATCCCAAGAGTTAGACAACTGACCGCCGATTATCTTCAATAACATTGGCCATGGATCTCGCCAACTATCAACAAACGCATTAATCAAAGTCTCATATACCACAATCCAAACAATATTTCACCTCTGACACATGCTCTCAACAATTCCCTGTGCAATTGACGGCAGATGAGAAACATTTGGTCTCTCATTACCACAATACCGAATGTATACATATCGTCATGATTTTATTAACAACACAACATGCATTTATATAATACATCACCAATGTTCATCATTTACAAAACATACCATGCACTATTACCATATTGTTATATTCATTTCTTCTCATACTTGTATCTCTATATTCTATTATCATACCTTATCCTACATATCAATATAGCACGCATTATGACTGCTTGCACGATCATTTTATATACCAACCCATATATGCTTTTCCCACCATTTATTTCATAATCTCATAATATTGCGTGTCATCATTTTAAGACAACTTAATATTGCATATCATCATTTTAAGACAACTTTGTTCCACATGTATTAATCATAACTTCACCACAATCAATGTTATTATACTTCATTTCAGCCTCATCCACATTACATGATCACAATTACCCCAGTTAGGTCCATAATTTTGATGTTACATAAGATTTTCCGCTGCGCTAAAAATCTTACACGGGTGGGGGACATATGTGAGATAACTACCCATTATAATCTCACAACTTGATTCAAACTATACGAATGTCCCAATATATAAAACCCCAAACTCAGATATTCGTGTTCGGTTCTCGAAACCTCACACGTCTTAATCTCAGCGAAGATATACACACAATGAAGATGGCTCCCAAATATGGTCAAGGGAAATGCCCATAACGAAGGAACCAATCCCGATGTGTATTGCCAAACGCCTCATCTAATATGCGTCCCAAATAGTATATAAGAGACAACCACATCCCATCACCTCATGCTTTCACTAGACTCATCTCCTCCCTAGATCATATCCAGGCATCATTCACACCAGGCATCACCCATTCGGGGACATCATTTCGCGGCGACTATTGATCATTATATTTGTACACACTGCATATCTTATTCACAACATAATAAAGACTTGTACCTACTATATCTATGTGTTCATTACCTCACAAGATCCACTCTCAGGAAATTAAAATTGCGAAAATTTTGACTTTTTCTCAAAATATCAATAAAAGTTTAGGGTCGGCGGGTTATTTTTAGGGTCGGTCGATGTACGGAAACATAGTATCTTTTTTCTTTGGCCTAAGGAACATTGCAACTGGTTTGAAGTAACATGACCGCGTTGCGTCAACACTGGAACTGCATTGATGGTAATTTTCAACATGGCCTCACTGAGGTTCTATCAAATATAAATACTAGTATGGTTGAGGCCAACTTGAGGGAGACAATTATTTTGAGAATATGTGATCCTGTGTTAACATGAGCCTAAGGCGACACCAATTTTTAAGTCTGGTTTACGAACACCTCCTACAACTTTGTTTCCATTTCATGAAAAAAAAAAAAACTTTTTTTGTCCCAAAATATTTTACACGCGTACTGATTTTCATGTGCTGTCGCATCCGGTTCTGCTTATGATCATTTACAGATCCATATTTTCATGTATTTCATGACAAGATATGTCTTGTTTGGTTTGAACAGAATTTCATTCAAAAACATTTTTTCACAATTTTTGTAAAATTTATGTAAAATTCCACGATTTACTTGATATAAATTGGGGGGACAATCTTTTTTATTTTTATTTTTTTCCCTCCTGCATCTACTTTTTTTCTCCCCACATCGTAAACCAGACTTAAAAATTGGTGTCGCTTAAATATCATCTGATGGAGTCAAAATCATTGAACCGTCACTTATGCATGCACATGTTGTCTTGATGTTGAGTCTGGCTTTCATCATTTTCATTAGTTTTACTGTTAATATCCACCAAAGGTTGAGGTGTTATGGAACAACTGTATGGCATCGTATACTGTTATCTTCCGAGTAAATATGGAGTCTCTAATTCTTTTATCAGTCACGCATCTACTAGTACTCATCAAATAGTATAATCCTTAAATATTTGTAGTCCAGGTGATCTCGACTGCACAGTACATGTATAAACATTCATCTGTGCACAGTGTGTTTTAAATTTCTTTGCCGTGTAACAACTGTTGTCCCAAGTTTCAATGCCTTGTCCTCCTGGTATGTAGGGATTACCAATTTACCATTGCCGTGTTTTAATTTGCAATTTTGATGATGACGCTCACTAAGCTTGTTGATAATTTTCTTTGTCGTGTAACAACTGTTGTACCAAGTTTCTACGCCGCGTCCTCCTTGTATTTAGGGATTACCGGTGCCTTTAATAGCGTCAGATACCACAAATTCAATTTTGAGAAAATATTCTGGTTATGGCCAGGTAGCTGAGGTACTGTTCAATACTATAGTTGATCCGTTTCGTTATCGTAGCTTAATTCTTACTGTTCCGGGAATTGAAATATTTTTTGTCACATGAAATTCAGTCTTTTTCGATATTTGCGCACATCCATGGGGAGAAATCGGCGAATCTTATATATAAGTCCACAGTTTATCCGTTTGTAGCCAATACACCATTTCATTCTGTCAATCCGCGTTGATTCGCGACAAAATTAACTCAAAATACCACAAGGAATTATCCGCGCTTCATTTTGAAGAACGATAACTAAAAGTTAAGATTGTAATTTGGCTGCAGAAACGAAACGAAACGAATTTTGAAACACAATAATTGTATTCACTAATATTTTCCTGTTGGTATATGGTCTACTATAGTATATGCAATCATTTATTTGAAATAATAAGTATCACATAGAGAATAATTCTTACTGATAATTAGAAATCTCTTTATTTTGTATCCCTTTAATATTAAATAATGGCCCTGAAAATTGTCTGTTTGTCAGTTTAATGTTCACTAATTATAGCTAGGCTGTTAGATAAAGTATGATATTGCTTCATTTGTCCGGGGTAGTGTATTGTCATACTGTCATAATAAACTTCAAGTAATAAGGTAACTACTCGTCAATGATGCTTGAATACATAAATGATTAATAAGGTAACAACTACCCGTCAATGATCGACGTCTTAATATAGAAAGGTTTTATAAGGTAACTAACTACACGACAATGATACTTATTATAGAAGGTTAATAATTTAACTTCTTGTCAATGATGCTTTAATATAGAAAGGGTTAATAAGGTAACTACCCGTCAATAATGCTTTAGTGTAGAAATTGTTACTAAGGTAACTACATGTCAATGATGCTTTAATAAAGAAAGGGTTAATAAGATAAAGTTCTACACGTCAATGATGCTTAAATATAGAAAGGGCTAATAGGGTAACTACACGTCAATGATGTTTTAATATAGAAATGGTTAATATGGTAATTACACGCCAATGGTGCTTTAATACAGAAAGGGTTAATATGGTAACTACCGTCCATGATGCTTTAATATATAACTGGCTACTATGATAACTACATGTCAATGATGCTTTATTGTAGAAAGGGTTAATAATGTAACTAATCACCAATGATACTCATTATAAAAAGGGTTAATAAGGTAACTGCCTGTCAATTATTGCTTCAACGTAGAAAGGGTTAATAAGGTAATTACACGCCAATGGTGCTTTAATATAGAAAGGGTTAATATGGTAACTATCAGTCAATGATGCTTTAATATAGAAAGTGTTATAATATGGTAACTGCACGTCAATGATGCTTTGATACAAAAATGGTTAATACGGTAATTACCCGTCAATGGCGCTTTAATATAGAAATGGTTTATAATGTAACTACTCACCAATGATACTTAGTATAGAAAGGGTTGTTTAATGTAACTAACTGTCAATTAATGCATTAATATAGAAAAGGTTAATAAGGTAACTACACGCCAATGATACTTAGTATAGAAAGGGTTGGTAAGGTAACTACACGACAATGATACTTTAGTATATAGAGGGTTAATTAGGCAACTACCCGTCAACGATGCTTTAATATAGAAAGGGTTAACATGGTAACTACACGTCAATGATATTTTAATAAAGAAAGGGCTAATAAGGTAACTACATGTCAATGCTGCTTTAATACAGAAATGGTTAATAAGGTAACTTCACGTCAATGATGCTTTAATATAGAAAGGGTTAATACTGTAACTACTCACCAATGATACTTAGTATAGAACGGGTTAATAAGATAACTACCCAGCAATAATGATGCTTTAATATAGAGAGGGTTATAATAAGGTAACTACACGTCAATGATGCTTTAATACATAAATGGTTAATAAGGTAACTGCCCGCCAATGGCGCTTTAATATAGAAAGGGTTAATAATGCAACTACTCACCAATGATACTTAGTATAGAAAGGGTTAATAAGGTAACTACCTGTCAATTAATGCTTTAATATAGAAAGGGTTAATAAGGTAACTACACGCCAACGGTACTTAGTATAGAAAGAGTTAATAAGGTAACTATATACGACAATGATACTTTGATATATACATAGTTAAGGAGCCAACTACCCGTCAATGATGCTATACTATAGAAAGGGTTAACATTGTAACTACACATCAATGATATTTTAATATAGAAAGGGTTAATAAGGTGACTACGCGTCAATGATGCTTTAATAAAGAAAGGGTTAATAAGGTAACTTCACATCAATGGTGCTTTAATATAGAAAGGGTTAATAATGTAACTACTCACCAATGTTACTTAGTATAGAAAGGGTTAATAAGGTAACTCCCTGTCAATTAATGATTTAATATAGAATGGTTAATAAGGTAACTGCACGCCAATGGTGCTGTGATATAGAAAGGGTTAATAAGGTGACTTCAATGCAGATTATACAGTTTAACAAAATACCACAGGTGTATATATCCGGGTGAACACTGTAGTAAATACCTGGGCGAAACCCTGGTGTAAATACCTGGGTGTAAATACCTGGTGTAAATACCTGGGTGTAAATCCGTAAAAACCCGGGTAAACTGGGGTTTATACCTAACATATATAGAAAACACCTGGGTAAATCTATATAAATCCCTGATTTACCTGGGTGTAACCTGTGTGTGACCTGGGTGGAACCAGGGTAAAACCTATATGTACCGGGGTATACCTAGGTAAACACCAAGATTTACCCAGGTACATTTTTATATGGGAGAACGGCGCTGTGGCTGTGGTATACTTACACATGGATGGGTTACATGCCTGATGAGACAGACCCTCATTTAACCATTATTCTTGTTTAATGTAAATGTAGTCGAAACATTGCTACCACCGATTATTCCAATTCTGTGACTGCACACCACATGAATTGGGTGAAATGTATAATTGTGGTATTATGTAGTGGTGACGCACTCATGTTGCAATGTGGTATGTCATGTGGTGACTGACCATAATTTTGACGGCGGAGTAGGAAATTTCCTATCTTATATTGAATATGTACTTCCTATAGGAATTGCCTTTTGTATCGCGCTTCGTAAGAAGAGGCGATCCCCTTCTGATTGAAGTTGTGGAACGTCATCACGTGGCATCAACATTGCAATATAATTGTTGCGTCACCACAATGAAATACCATACATATGGAGGTTGGAAACGTGATTCCTATTCTGTGCGATGGGAATCATGTACTTGTGTCCTAAATCTGATTGACACACGAATAGTCTAATATGTTGAGGAGGAACTAAATTAATTTAACCATTCATGTTATATCTAATGGTTGGACGCAGACTTAAGGAGACTTGAGGTACTAATCGTAACATATGATATCACGAGCCTATATACTAATCTGAGATTTAATGAAATTATTGATGCTCTCAGAATTGAATTGGACAATAACTCAAACATTGTCTATAAAACACAACGTCCAAGTACTGACGAGTTGCTTGGAATAACTCGATTATTACTCACTAAAAATGAGTTCACATTTAATGGAAAAAGCTACAGACAAATTGGAGGGGTGCCGATGGGAAGCATACCGTCACCAGTAATCAGTGACATTGCCATACATGCACATATATGCAAAATTATGGATCAATTTCCTCATAAAAACAAGATATTATTGCATAAACTGTTTCGTGTTGACGGAATCGTATTATTCCATGGCTCTAAGGACGAGGCTATGTTACTTTTTAAGATTGCAAACTATATGCATGATCTCTTAAAGTTTACTTATGATATCAGCGAAAAAGAGGCTGCTTTTTTGGATTTGGACATATATAAGGGACCGAGCTTTGATGGTAGTAACACATTGGACTTTAAATGTCATATCAAGCAAACGGAAGCTTTCCAATGTCTACACAGAGCGTCTAACCACCCTACCAACAATTTTAGGTCGTTTGTACGAGGGGATTGCATACGATATCTGAGAAATTGCAATAATGAATCTGATTTTATTGCCAGGAGGGAGATATTTGTGGTAAAACTACAACAACGTGGATATTCTGGCTCTGAAATTCAACAATACAAGGGGGATATTAAATTCACAGATCGAAATTCCTACCTGACGAGGAGCGGGATGGGTACAAAACAGGGCACACACAATATATTACTCACCACAACATATCATAAAGGTTCAAATAATTTATCAAGAACATTGGGAAAATATTGGAACATGATTTCCGATTCTAGCCGATTAAATGCGGTTTTTTCTGACTCTAAACCTAGCATTATTTATAAAAGGGGCCGAAATCTGGGAGAAACCATCTCTATCAAACGAGTCTAGCATACATGCACATTATACCAAGATGGAACATGGACGGAAAATGCCAACTGGGATAGCAGGACAAACTAGGAAAATCTATATCATACATCTATATAGTGGAACTTTTAAGAGTCGAACCAAATTTCACACATGGGTTGGAATCTGAGATTACTTACCAGTAGTCAATTTATCCCGGGCAGGAAGGCACGGATCTTGACAGGGGTTATCGATGCCATTTTAATGACTTGAAACTTAAAGCAGACCGCACCTCGTAAAACATTCCCAAAGGGCGTGAACGAGTGGCTTGATCCAGTGAAATACCTACTGATGAGTAGAACAAAGAAAGCTCTCTTCAGGTTAATGTGATCAATTCTATTAGTGAGAGGCGTGAACTCCACCCAGCTGATGTGTATGGACCACACGTCAGATTGAGGTCCTTTCAGGTAGCATATCGACTCTAACTATAGGAAGTTGTTGTCCTATGAAATACAAACAATTCACTGGATTGAGTGAAAATTCTCACAAAATCAGACTGGGCTATACACCCATGATTAACTAAATCCTGCTATACACAGGTTTCGGCGACATACTCGCAAATATCACAGAATTATATTGGGCTCTACACCCTTGAGTAACTAAATCCTGATATACACAGGCTATAACGACATACTCGCAAATATTGGATGACAGACACCCAGGAAAGGTGTAGTTTGGCAAAAGTTTTGGCATAATTTGAGTATGCATCATAACTGCATACCGACTTGTTGTTTGCTAACACATATAATATGGTATACTTACACATGGATGGGTTACATACCTGATGAGACAGACCCTCATTTAACCATAATTCTGGTTTAATATAAATGTAGTCGAAACATTGCTACCACCGATTATTCCAATTCTGTGACTGCACACCACATGAATTGGGTGAAATGTATAATTGTGGTATTATGTAGTGGTGACGCACTCATGTTGCAATGTAGTATGTCATGTGGTGACTGGCCATAATTTTGACGGCGGAGTAGGAAATTTCCTATCTTGTATTGAAATTTCATAACCAGAATGTATGTCATTTAAGAGTCATGTCACATGAAATTTAACTGAATGATGATAATACATGTAGTCCTGTGTCAATAACATCAGTGTCATCAATCGGCAGATCCACAGATATAATCAAACTATATATATATCATGCAAGCCAAATTTTAACTCACACATACGTTTCCATATTTAACAGTTTATATGTTTTCATTAAAAAAAACATACTTTTGTCATATCTGGCTAGAAATTGGTCATCAGTGAAATGTATGGCACAAACAACGGCAAATTCAACAGGTTCCCATTTGTCATTTCTCTTGATTGGCACGTTACTCCGTCGAATGGCGATTATCCATTTCTCACGAAGCTGTAAAGTGGCTTCATTGGCAGATTTTGGAAATAAAATGTCCACCGCGATTGTTGCAGTACATTGCACAACATTGTCCTGGCATTTTCTGTGAATATTTAGTTGCAGAGAGATAGATATTAATAATAATCAGGCGTAATACATCTCCTTCGTTGTAAATCCAACGCGGAAGTGAATAGCCATTGACATAACCGGAAATTGATATATCTGTTGGTGCGCCCGGTAGCCGCTGGCGTTAAGAGAAATAACCACAAAAAGATAGCCCATTGGGCTATCTCATTCCGGGGACGTAACTCGTGGTCATCAGCCCAAGACACTCCCGGTAGAGTATCTCGTACAATGGATACTGCTGTTCTAGACTAATATCAGGGTGTTGAAACTGTTGTGTCGGCGAGTTTATGTGCGAAAATACCGCCCCTTTGTGGGAGTTGCGTGTGTTATTATATAAACGGTGATTGTGGTTCAAGGATATATCGGAAATGGCGATCAGTAAACACGAAATATGAGTCGGTGAAACAATAGGCGCTAGATTCCGCCTGGAACAGACAAAATCATATTCACGGCTAAAGGGTTTATGTGTTTACTAAGCCCGAGGACAGAATATACTAACACGAATTTATCGCATAGAGAACTATAAAATGGAAACCATGAACCATGTACATACTACATACATCTATTCACGATTTCAGAATCTGCTCCAAAATACGACGATTATACACTCAAACAACTGAAGGAAGAACTGGGAAAAAGAAATGGAAAACTGTCTAGTCGTAAACATGAACTAGTTGACCGGTATTAAAGTCGTTTTTGTTGCAAATATACCAAAATAATATCATTTCCATTTGTAAAAATATTCACAATTTAAATGATTTTACGAATTTAAATGAAAAAGAGAGAATATTGAGTAAAACATTTAATTTTGTGTGTAAACAAATACTAATTTTCTCCCGAAATAAGACAAACGCTCTTTGTTGCTGCCATATCAGGGATAGAATGAGGAACACCCTTTTTTGGTCCATGTCGTGTGAATGGCTGTTTTTTTCAATGCATCTTTTGTGGTTACATAATGCCCGTAGAAAAGTAGTTAAGATATGTATCGACCTATTCCGATACGAGTAAAATTCAAAAGCTAATAATATTTTGTGTATGTTGAAGCGCAAACCGCCATGTGGCTTTACATTATTATTAAATCAGGCTGTTAACCCATGTAATGCTGTAAAATATACCGTCTGGCAAAACTTGAAGGATGTTGTTTCGGAATGTGGCACTTTTATATGTAAAAGCCATCCATATTTAGCCAGCAGTCCAGATTGAATAGATAGTTCTTCGAAAGTAGTTGAAGTTAACTTAAATGCCCATATTATGCACGAAACACCACGATTTCGCCAGAAACAGTTAACTACATTTTAAATGTTAATCAGAAATTGTCTTTGAAAATCTCCGATAAATATTTCTACCAGGTCCAGGGTCAGTTGTTGTGTAGGGGATGAAAGAATGTGTTGTTATCGTCTACACATTTATTGACTTCAAAGTGATCAATATTAAAAGAGATGATAAGTTTATATAAAAATGCACTGCTGAAGGATTGTCCTTGAATTTATGAATACTGAAAGACGGAACTTTCTTAAATGAAGATTCCTCTGTTTGGGCTGTGGCACTGCATGATGATAATACATGTAGTCCGGTGTCAATAACATCAGTGTCATCAATCGGCAGATCCACATATATAGAATTTCTACGTTATGTTATGAAAACTCGCTTGAATTTACGAAATGAACTGAACAGTATTTAAATAAGTATAGCACATATCAAGCTACATGTACTTCAATATAGAGGAATTGAACTTGTATTACATTAGATCAGTTATTAAGCAAAATCAATAAAGAGCGTTGCTTATTTCATTAGCATTGTCCAGTACGGCTTCATTACAATGTTTATTAATAATTTATGAATTCTTGAAATAGCGAAAATATGACATGCAGATAGGTAAATGAATGTTTTTGGTTATATACCGGTATAATGTTACATTGTTAGTTGGATATTTACAAATACATATGGTTATGTAAATTACTTATTTTAAAGAGAATATAGATTCAAATGATTCGAGGCCAAATTGACTCCATTGTTTTATTCATTTCCATATACAGGTCATATAACAGAAAGAGGATTTTTGGTATTCACCATAACCGGCTTGAACTAATGTCTAGAAAATAGTGTTATCGTTCATTCGACCAGACTTTAAATTTCATAACCAGAATGTATGTCAGTTAAGAGTCATGTCACATGAAATGTAACTGAATGATGATAATACATGTAGTCCTGTGTCAATAACATCAGTGTCATCAATCGGCATATCCACAGATATAGTCAAAATATATATATCATGCAAGCCAAAGTTTAACTCAAACATACGTTTCCATATTTAACAGTTTATATGTTTTCATAAAAAAAACCCATACTTTTGTCATATCTGGCTAGAAATTGGTCATCAGTGAAATGTATGGCACAAACAACGGCAAATTCAACAGGTTCCCATTTGTCATTTCTCTTGATTGGCACGTTAGTCCGTCGAATGGCGATTATCCATTTCTCACGAAGCTGTAAAGTAGCTTCATTGGCAGATTTTCGAAATAAAATGTCCACCACGATTGTTGCAGTACATTGCACAAAATTGTCCTGGCATATTCTGTGAATATTTAGTTGCAGATAGCTAGATATTAATAATAATCAGGCGTAATACATCTCGTTCGTTGTAAATCCAACGCGGAGGTGAATAGCCATTGGCATAACCGGAAATTGATACATATGTTGGTGCGCCCCGTAGAGGCCGCTGGCGTTAAGGGAAATAACCACAAAAAGATAGCCCATTGGGCTATCTCATTCCGGGGACGTAACTCGTGGTCATCAGCCCAAGACACTCCCGGTAGAGTCTCGCGAACAATGGATACTGCTGTTCTAGACTAATACCAGGGTGTTGACACTGTTGTGTCGGCGAGTTTATGTGCGAAAATACCGCCCCTTTGTGGGAGTTGCGTGTGTTATTCAAGGATATATCGGAAATAGCGATCAGTAAACACGAAATATGAGTCGGTGAAACAATAGGCGCTAGATTCCGCCTGGAACAGACAAAATCATATTCACGGCTAAAGGGTTTATGTGTTTACTAAGCCCGAGGACAGAATATACTAACACGAATTTATCGCATGGAGAACTATAAAATGGAAACCATGAACCATGTACATAGTCCAGGGTTGGGGCGATTACATGCCAATGTAATCGATTACGATTACAATTACTTTTGATTTACATGATTACGATTACTGATTACATTTTTTAGAATGTAATCGATTACGATTACAATTACTTTAGTAAATGTAATCGATTACTTTTTGATTACATCTGATTACAATTGTTAGTTTCCAACCATTTTGATCGCATAGGAATAAATAATGAAATAATTTAAATTAACATTTCAAATTTGATTGAATAAAGACATATCACTGCATAACATGGAAACAAGAAACGACTGAAACAATAGAAAGAAGCAACCAATAAACATATAAACTGTTTACATTTACATGTATTGGAAATGTTTCATCATGAAGTTATGCACCAACTTATTGGGAATACATTATGTTTTATGTGTATTCATTTATGTAAATATATTTTAATATATTTTTAATTTTCTTACATGCATTCAAACTAACGCATACTATTTATGAAACTATCACCAGAAGCAATTATAAATTATTTGCATGTTCTGTTAGATTCAATACGCAACACAATGAAGATAACACTAAGATTTATTTGATGATCATCCGTTGTTAATCCTGATGAGGATTAAATGAGGCTTAACTCCATGAGTGCAGTAAATGACAAACCAGCTAATTAGGTCTACCAATGGACATCACACCTGCTTTGTTCAGTTAATTAGCCCTATTGTACCAGTGTGACTCTACAGCCATTGTCTGCAGTCTATATCTATATTTGCGAATGTCTGTCTGTCTGTCTGTCTGTGTTCTATAGAAATTCACAGGGGACCATCTAGATGATGCCAAAGGGGTCTACTAGGAGTAGCTTTTTACGAGAAAGGTAATGGTCGGGGTTAGAATTTTCTAAAGTGACGCCGTTGTTGTCAGGGGAGGGGCAGAAAAAAAAATTGTCGCCGATTGCCACCAAACGTATACGTAATAATCCCCATGATATGAGGAATCTAATGGTGTGGTTTAAATATGGCTAAAGTCGCGCCGTTCGCGTCAGGGGTGCCCGGAAGGGGGAGGGGCATATTTTTTTTCTGTCGCCGATTTCCACCAAACTTATATATAATCATCCCCATGATATGAAACAACCAAAGGTGTGGTTTAAAAGTGGCGTCGTTCGAGTCAGGGACGCACGGAAGGGGAGAGGGGCACAACAATTGAAAAACTAATTTTAGCGCCGATCTCCACCAAATTGATATAAATTCTTCTTCATTATACAAGGAATCAAATTGTGCGCTTTAACAACGCCAAATTGTTGTCTTTTGGTTGATAGATTAGGAGTGGTGGGCACTAAATTTGATAATAATTGGTTTAGTCGCCGATTGCCACCACACTTATACAAAATCATCCCCATGGTATGAGGAGTCTAATGGTGTTGCTTATATCTGTCAAATGTGGCCTCATTCGAGTCAGGGTTGCATTGAAAGGGATGCACAATTTTGTTGCGCCAATTTCCACCAAATTGATACACGTTCTTATCCAAGATACGAGGAATCTAATCGTGTAATTTAAAGACGCCATAGTGGTGCTGTTTGTTTGAGAGATGGGGGTGTGGATTGGCACTAAATTTGATTAAAAAAAATTGTTTAGTCGCCGATTATCACCAAACTTATAAACAATCATCTCCATGATATCAGGAGTACAATCGTGTGGTTTAAGGATGTCATAAGTTGGGCCATTCGAGTCAGTTGTGTAAAGAGATGAGAGGGACACAACAAATTATATCTATATGTTTAGTGCCGATTTCCACCAGAATGATACATATTCTTCTCTGTGATACGAGGAATCTTATCGTGTCGTTTAGATACACCATATGGGTGAGAGATATAGGGACCTTAAATTTGATACGAATTTGTATACTCGCCAATGTCCACCAATTTCATATATATGCATCTCTAATCTCTAATGAGTCTTAGTGTGTGCAGCTTGAGACTGACATAGGGACGGGAGGGTCACCAAGACTGATACAAAATATTTTTAGTACTAATTACCATCAAATTCAGACATTTTCTTCTCAAATGATACAAGAAATCAAATCGTGCTGTCTGTTTGTCTGTCTGTCTGTCTGTCTGTGTGCGTTCTAAATATAACTTTACGCGGTACAATTGAGATGGCACCAAGGCGTTCTAAGAGTGATAACTGTTTACAAGGAAGATATCGGTGCGGGTAAAAATTTTCTAAAATGACGCTGTTGGTGTCAGGGGAAGAAAAAAAAAGGGGGGGGGGTCGGCAAAATTAAAAATATATCGTGAAATAGTTTTGTCGCCGATTTCCACCAAACGAATACATAATCACCTTCGCAATATGGCTTTGTTCGAGTCAACGTTGCATCAACAATTGATTTAATAAACTATTTTAGACCAGATTTCAACCAAATTGAAATATTATTCTTCTCTATGATACGAGGAATATCATCGTGTGATTTAAAGACGTCAAATTGCTGTCGGTTGGGTGAGAGATATGGGTCATAACTATTCTCAGAATTTGTTTAGTTGCTGATTTCCACCAAACATATATATAATCATCGCCAGTATATCATGCACCCATGAGTCTAATGGGAGTGGTTTAAATATGTCAAAAGAGGCAAACGCTGGTGCAAATTTATTTGGCACAATTTCCACCGAATTCATACACGTTTTTCTCTAATGATATACCATGAATTAAATCACATTTGGTGTCGTTTGCGTCGCGGGTGGCGAGCGGATATGCACTATCATTGATAAGATTGCTATTCGCCTTTATCCACATATAAGTTATATACAGTAATAAACAGTCACCCAGGCCATCTCCATATCATTAAGTATTTTTGGACGTTCACATTTCACAATCCCGACATATGGTGACCCACTTAAGTCACTTGAACAATTATATCTTCTTAACTGTCATATTTATATTGAAATAGCAATCAGGGCATTCACAAAATGAGCTAGCAAAAAGAGATACATAGAAGAAGCATTACATGTATATTTATCATTCTATTGAAGAGATACATATATTCGTGCAAACTGAGAGACCCCGAACCGTCAGAGGATTGCATATATATTATAACAAAATTCAGTCTGTTCCATTCAATACAGTTTCCACAAAAAAGTTACAATTTGTCAAGAGATATGGAAGGCCTGTTCAAAAATAGTGGTCACAGTGTGCAGTCAAATATAGTTTCTTCTGATTTACAAGAAAATGCAGTTAGTAGCATAAGACTTTTCAGGATCCTCCCAATACTGCACATATGACAAGAGTTTTTTAACAGACTCCTCGACTGACATAAACAACTCAAAATCTCGCATTGTGCCTGGCACATGTAGCTAATATTTATGCGCATCAACATTTTGTTTAAACTGAGAATATTTAGCCAATATATAGCACCATGAACAGAGGAGCACCTGGAAATTTCTTTGAAACATCTGTATCTTCATGGAGATAGCCAGGTGTCCTCGAGAACTTAGTCCAACCCACTAAATTGATTGATACATCTCTGTCTGTCTGTCTGTCTGCCTGTGTTCTATATAAATTCACAGGGGACCATCTAGATGATGCCAAAGGGGTCTACTAGGAGTAGCTTTTTACGAGAAAGATAATGGTCGGGGTTAGAATTTTCTAAAGTGACGCCGTTGTTGTCAGGGGCAGAAAAGGGGGAGGGGCAGAAAAACAAATTGTCGCCGATTGCCACCAAACGTATACGTAATAATCCCCATGATATGAGGAATCTAATGGTGTGGTTTAAATATGGCTAAAGTCGCGCCGTTCGCGTCAGGGGTGCCCGGAAGGGGGAGGGGCATATTTTTTTTCTGTCGCCGATTTCCACCAAACTTATATATAATCATCCCCATGATATGAAAAAACCAACGGTGTGGTTTTAAAATGGCGTCGTTCGAGTCAGGGACGCACGGAAGGGGAGAGGGGCACACAAATTGAAAAACTAATTTTAGCGCCGATCTCCACCAAATTGATATAAATTCTTCTTCATTATACAAGGAATCAAATTGTGCGCTTTAACAACGCCAATTTGTTGTCTTTTGGTTGAGAGATTAGGAGGGGTGGGCACTAAATTTGATAATAATTGGTTTAGTCGCCGATTGCCAGCACACTTATACAAAATCATCCCCAGGGTATGAGGAGTCTAATGGTGTTGCTTATATCTGTCAAATGTGGCCTCATTCGAGTCAGGGTTGCATTGAAAGGGATGCACAATTTTGTTGCGCCAATTTCCACCAAATTGATACACGTTCTTATCCAAGATACGAGGAATCTAATCGTGTAATTTAAAGACGCCATAGTGGTGCTGTTTGTTTGAGAGATTGGGGTGTGGATTGGCACTAAATTTGATTAAAAAAAATTGTTTAGTCGCCGATTATCACCAATCTTATAAACAATCATCTCCATGATATCAGGAGTACAATCGTGTGGTTTAAGGATGTCATAAGTTGGGTCATTCGAGTCAGTTGTGTAAAGAGATGAGAGGGACACAATAAATTATATCTATATGTTTAGTGCCGATTTCCACCAGAATGATACATATTCTTCTCTGTGATACGAGGAATCTTATCGTGTCGTTTAGATACACCATATGGGTGAGAGATATAGGGACCTTAAATTTGATACGAATTTGTATACTCGCCAATTTCCACCAATTTCATATATATGCATCTCTAATCTCTAATGAGTCTTAGTGTGTGCAGCTTGAGACTGACATAGGGACGGGAGGGTCACCAAGACTGATACACAATATTTTTAGTACTAATTACCATCAAATTCAGACACGATCTTTTCAAATGATACAAGAAATCAAATCGTGCTGTCTGTTTGTCTGTCTGTCTGTCTGTGTGCGTTCTAAATATAACTTTACGCGGTACAATTGAGATGGCACCAAGGCGTTCTAAGAGTGGTAACTGTTTACAAGGAAGATAACGGTGCGGGTAAAAAAATTCTAAAATGACGCTGTTGGTGTCAGGGGAAGTAAAAAAAGGGGGGGGGGGGGTCGGCAAAATTAAAAATATATCGTGAAATAGTTTTGTCGCCGATTTCCACCAAACTAATACATAATCACCTTCGCAATATGGCTTTGTTCGAGTCAACGTTGCATCAACAATTGATTTAATACACTATTTTTGACCAGATTTCCACCAAATTGAAATATTATTCTTCTCTATGATACGAGGAATATCATCGTGTGATTTAAAGACGTCAAATTGCTGTCGGTTGGGTGAGAGATATGGGTCATAACTATTCTCAGAATTTGTTTAGTTGCTGATTTCCACCAAACATATATATAATCATCGCCAGTATATCATGCACCCATGAGTCTAATGGGAGTGGTTTAAATATGTCAAAAGAGGCAAACGCTGGTGCAAATTTATTTGGCACAATTTCCACCGAATTCATACACGTTTTTCTCTAATGATATACCATGAATTAAATCACATTTGGTGTCGTTTGCGTCGCGGGTGGCGAGCGGATATGCACTATCATTGATAAGATTGCTATTCGCCTTTATCCACATATAAGTTATATACAGTAATAAACAGTCACCCAGGCCATCTCCATATCATTAAGTATTTTTGGACGTTCACATTTCACAATCCCGACATATGGTGACCCACTTAAGTCACTTGAACAATTATATCTTCTTAACTGTCATATTTATATTGAAATAGCAATCAGGGCATTCACAAAATGAGCTAGCAAAAAGAGATACATAGAAGAAGCATTACATGTATATTTATCATTCTATTGAAGAGATACATATATTCGTGCAAACTGAGAGACCCCGAACCGTCAGAGGATTGCATATATATTATAACAAAATTCAGTCTGTTCCATTCAATACAGTTTCCACAAAAAAGTTACAATTTGTCAAGAGATATGGAAGGCCTGTTCAAAAATAGTGGTCACAGTGTGCAGTCAAATATAGTTTCTTCTGATTTACAAGAAAATGCAGTTAGTAGCATAAGACTTTTCAGGATCCTCCCAATACTGCACATATGACAAGAGTTTTTTAACAGACTCCTCGACTGACATAAACAACTCAAAATCTCGCATTGTGCCTGGCACATGTAGCTAATATTTATGCGCATCAACATTTTGTTTAAACTGAGAATATTTAGCCAATATATAGCACCATGAACAGAGGAGCACCTGGAAATTTCTTTGAAACATCTGTATCTTCATGGAGATAGCCAGGTGTCCTCGAGAACTTAGTCCAACCCACTAAATTGATTGATACATCTCTGTCTGTCTGTCTGTCTGCCTGTGTTCTATATAAATTCACAGGGGACCATCTAGATGATGCCAAAGGGGTCTACTAGGAGTAGCTTTTTACGAGAAAGATAATGGTCGGGGTTAGAATTTTCTAAAGTGACGCCGTTGTTGTCAGGGGCAGAAAAGGGGGAGGGGCAGAAAAACAAATTGTCGCCGATTGCCACCAAACGTATACGTAATAATCCCCATGATATGAGGAATCTAATGGTGTGGTTTAAATATGGCTAAAGTCGCGCCGTTCGCGTCAGGGGTGCCCGGAAGGGGGAGGGGCATATTTTTTTTCTGTCGCCGATTTCCACCAAACTTATATATAATCATCCCCATGATATGAAAAAACCAACGGTGTGGTTTTAAAATGGCGTCGTTCGAGTCAGGGACGCACGGAAGGGGAGAGGGGCACACAAATTGAAAAACTAATTTTAGCGCCGATCTCCACCAAATTGATATAAATTCTTCTTCATTATACAAGGAATCAAATTGTGCGCTTTAACAACGCCAATTTGTTGTCTTTTGGTTGAGAGATTAGGAGGGGTGGGCACTAAATTTGATAATAATTGGTTTAGTCGCCGATTGCCAGCACACTTATACAAAATCATCCCCAGGGTATGAGGAGTCTAATGGTGTTGCTTATATCTGTCAAATGTGGCCTCATTCGAGTCAGGGTTGCATTGAAAGGGATGCACAATTTTGTTGCGCCAATTTCCACCAAATTGATACACGTTCTTATCCAAGATACGAGGAATCTAATCGTGTAATTTAAAGACGCCATAGTGGTGCTGTTTGTTTGAGAGATTGGGGTGTGGATTGGCACTAAATTTGATTAAAAAAAATTGTTTAGTCGCCGATTATCACCAATCTTATAAACAATCATCTCCATGATATCAGGAGTACAATCGTGTGGTTTAAGGATGTCATAAGTTGGGTCATTCGAGTCAGTTGTGTAAAGAGATGAGAGGGACACAATAAATTATATCTATATGTTTAGTGCCGATTTCCACCAGAATGATACATATTCTTCTCTGTGATACGAGGAATCTTATCGTGTCGTTTAGATACACTATATGGGTGAGAGATATAGGGACCTTAAATTTGATACGAATTTGTATACTCGCCAATTTCCACCAATTTCATATATATGCATCTCTAATCTCTAATGAGTCTTAGTGTGTGCAGCTTGAGACTGACATAGGGACGGGAGGGTCACCAAGACTGATACACAATATTTTTAGTACTAATTACCATCAAATTCAGACACGATCTTTTCAAATGATACAAGAAATCAAATCGTGCTGTCTGTTTGTCTGTCTGTCTGTCTGTGTGCGTTCTAAATATAACTTTACGCGGTACAATTGAGATGGCACCAAGGCGTTCTAAGAGTGGTAACTGTTTACAAGGAAGATAACGGTGCGGGTAAAAAAATTCTAAAATGACGCTGTTGGTGTCAGGGGAAGTAAAAAAAGGGGGGGGGGGGTCGGCAAAATTAAAAATATATCGTGAAATAGTTTTGTCGCCGATTTCCACCAAACTAATACATAATCACCTTCGCAATATGGCTTTGTTCGAGTCAACGTTGCATCAACAATTGATTTAATACACTATTTTTGACCAGATTTCCACCAAATTGAAATATTATTCTTCTCTATGATACGAGGAATATCATCGTGTGATTTAAAGACGTCAAATTGCTGTCGGTTGGGTGAGAGATATGGGTCATAACTATTCTCAGAATTTGTTTAGTTGCTGATTTCCACCAAACATATATATAATCATCGCCAGTATATCATGCACCCATGAGTCTAATGGGAGTGGTTTAAATATGTCAAAAGAGGCAAACGCTGGTGCAAATTTATTTGGCACAATTTCCACCGAATTCATACTCGTTTTTCTCTAATGATATACCATGAATTAAATCACATTTGGTGTCGTTTGCGTCGCGGATGGCGAGCGGATATGCACTATCATTGATAAGATTGCTATTCGCCTTTATCCACATATAAGTTATATACAGTAATATACAGTCACCCAGGCCATCTCCATATCATTAAGTAGTTTTGGACGTTGACATTTCACAATTCCGACATATGGTGACCCACTTAAGTCACTTGAACAATTATATCTTCTTAACTGTCATATTTATATGGGAATAGCAATCAGGGCATTCACAAAATGAGCTAGCAAAAAGAAAATGCAGTTAGTAGCATAAGACTTTTCAGGATCCTCCCAATACTGCACATCTGACAAGGGTTTTATAACAGACTCCTCGACTGACATAAACAACTCAAAATCTCGCTCTGTGCCTGGCACATGTAGCTAATATTTATGCGCATCAACAATTTGTTTAAACTGAGAATATTTAGCCAATATATAGCACCATGAACAGAGGAGCACCTGGAAATTTCTTTGAAACATCTGTATCTTCATGGAGATAGCCAGGTGTCCTCGAGAACTTAGTCCAACCCACTAAATTGATTGATACATCTTAATATTTAAAACCCAATTATCATCTTTTATCGAACTAATGTGTTTATGATGTTCATGTATCATATTATAACATCTATGGATACGCAGTTGTAAATAAATACATACTTCATTATTGTTGGAACGGATTAATCGCGACAAACAGAATGACAATTGACAAGGTGAGCCACTACTTATATCCCATGACTGATATAATCATGTTTTATGATGCTATTTGAATATACAATTTATGAGAAAACGTATAACACTGTTAAGCAAGAGCATTCTCTATCCCCAACAAATATCCACAGCATACAGAGGGGTTATCATCGCATTAACCTGGGCAACGCCGGGTAAACCTGCTAGTAGTCAATATAATCATAATTGAAGTCGGCTAGCCTATTTATTCATATTAGAACATTTCATTGTCTGTGTCACAAGTTTATTGCCATCCATGCTGATCCATGCTGTATTCAACAATTGTGTGTTGTTATCTGTGTCCACTGCCAGAATGTGCATACACACTGTACCACCAACATAACACATGAGAAAATTGTACTAACTTTCTAACATGTTGTTTGTATTTTGCACACTCCACAGTACCACAGTATGAGACAATGAATATCCAATAGCCATCCATATGGATAGTTTAGTAAAAGTAATCAAAAAGTTATCAAAATGTAATCATGATTACAGGTACATTTGAAAGTAATCGATTACGATTACGACTACTTGTAATCAAGAAATTTCATGATTACTGATTGCAGACGATTACTCCAAATTGTGTAATCGATTACTTTGATTACGATTACTGATTACGATTACCCCAACCCTGGTACATACATCTATTCACGATTTCAGAATCTGCTCCAAAATACGACGATTATACACTCAAACTGAAGGAAGAAAAAGAAATGGAAAACTGTCTAGTCGTAAACATGAACTAGTTGGCCGGTATTAAAGTCGTTTTTGTTGCAAATATACCAAAATAATATCATTTCCATTTGTAAAAATATTCACAATTTAAATGATTTTACGAATTTAAATGAAAAAGAGAGAATATTGAGTAAAACATTTAATTTTGTGTGCAAAACAATATTAATTTTCTCCAGAAATAAGACAAACGCTCTTTGTTGCTGCCATATCAGGGATAGAATGAGGAACACCCTTTTTTGGTCCATGTCGTGCGAATGGCTGTTTTTTTCAATGCATCTTTTGTGGTTACATAATGCCCGTAGAAAAGTAGTTAAGATATGTATCGACCTATTCCGATACGAGTAAAATTCAAAAGCTAATAATATTTTGTGTATGTTGAAGCGCAAACCGCCATGTGGCTTTACATTATTATTAAATCAGGCTGTTAACCCATGTAATGCTGTACAATATACCGTCTGGAAAAACTTGAAGGATGTTGTTTCGGAATGTGGCACTTTTATATGTAAAAGCCATCCATATTTAGCCAGCAGTCCAGATTGAATAGTAAGTGCTTCGAAAGTAGTTGAAGTTAACTTAAATGCCCCTATTATGCACGAAACACCACGATTTCGCCAGAAACAGTTAACTACATTTTAAATGTTAATCAGAAATTGTCTTTGAAAATCTCCGATAAATATTTCTACCAGGTCCAGGGTCAGTTGTTGTGTAGGGGGGGGATGTGATTTTATCGTCTACACATTTATTGACTTCAAAGTGATCAATATTAAAAGAGATGATAAGTTTATATAAAAATGCACTGCTGAAGGATTGTCCTTGAATTTATGAATACTGAAAGACGGAACTTTCTTGAATGAAGATTCCTCTGTTTGGGCTGTGGCACTGAATGATGATAATACATGTAGTCCTGTGTCAATAACATCAGTGTCATCAATCGGCAGATCCACATATATAGAATTTCTACGTTATGTTATGAAAACTCGCTTGACTTTAAGAAATGAACTCAACAGTATTTAAATAAGTATAGCACATATCAAGCTACATGTACTTCAATATAGAGGAATTGAACTTGTATTACATTAGATCAGTTATTAAGCAAAATCAACAAAGAGCGTTGCTTATTTCATTAGCATTGTCCAGTACGGCTTCATTACAATGTTTATTAATAATTTATGAATTCTTGAAATAGCGAAAATATGACATGCAGATAGGTAAATTAATGTTTTTGGTTATATACCGGTATAATGTTACATTGTTAGTTGGATATTTACAAATACATATGGTTATGTAAATTACTTATATTAAAGAGAATATAGATTCAAATGATTCGAGGCCAAATTGACTCCATTGTTTTATTCATATCCATATACAGGTCATATAACAGAAAGAGGATTTTTGGTATTCACCATAACCGGCTTGAACTAATATCTAGAAAGTAGTGTTATCGTTCATTCGACCAGGCTTTAAATTTCATATCCAGAATATATGTCAGTTAAGAGTCATATCACATGAAATTTAACTGAATGATGATAATACATGTAGTCCTGTGTCAATAACATCAGTGTCATCAATCGGCATATCCACAGGTATAGTCAAAATATATATATCATGCAAGCCAAATTTTAACTCACACAAACGTTTCCATATTTGACAGTTTATATGTTTTCATTAAAAAAAACATACTTTTGTCATATCTGGCTAGAAATTGGTCATCAGTGAAATGTATGGCACAAACAGAGGCAAATTCAACAGGTTCCCATTTGTCATTTCTCTTGATTGGCACGTTACTCCGTCGAATGGCGATTATCCATTTATCACGAAGCTGTAAAGTGGCTTCATTGGCAGATTTTGGAAATAAAATGTCCACCGCGATTGTTGCAGAAAATTGCACAAAATTGTCCTGGCATTTTCTGTGAATATTGAGTTGAAGATAGCTAGATATTAATAATAATCAGGCGTAATACATCTCCTTCGTTGTAAATCCAACGCGGAAGTGAATAGCCATTGACATAACCGGAAATTGATATATCTGTTGGTGCGCCCCGTAGCGGCCGCTGGCGTTAAGGGAAATAACCACAAAAAGATAGCCCATTGGGCTATCTCATTCCGGGGACGTAACTCGTGGTCATCAGCCCAAGACACTCCCGGTAGAGTCTCGCGTACAATGGATACTGCTGTTCTAGACTAATATCAGGGTGTTGAGACTGTTGTGTCGGCGAGTTTATGTGCGAAAATACCGCCCCTTTGTGGGAGTTGCGTGTGTTATTATATAAACGGTGATTGTTGTTCAAGGATATATCGGAAATGGCGATCAGTAAACACGAAATATGAGTCGGTGAAACAATAGGCGCTAGATTCCGCCTGGAACAGACAAAATCATATTCACGGCTAAAGGGTTTATATGTTTACTAAGCCCGAGGACAGAATATACTAACACGAATTTATCGCATAGAGAACTATAAAATGGAAACCTTGTACATACTACATACATCTATTCACGATTTCAGAATCTGCTCCAACATACGACGATTATACACTCAAACAACTGAAGGAAGAACTGCGAAAAAGAAATGGAAAACTGTCTAGTCGTAAACATGAACTAGTTGACCGGTATTAAAGTCGTTTTTGTTGCAAATATACCAAAATAATATCATTTCCATTTGTAAAAATATTCACAATTTAAATGATTTTACGAATTTAAATGAAAAAGAGAGAATATTGAGTAAATCATTTAATTTTGTGTGCAAACAAATATTAATTTTCTCCCGAAATAAGACAAACGCTCTTTGTTGCTGCCATATCAGGGATAGAATGAGGAACACCTTTTTTTTGTCCATGTCGTGCGAATGGCTTTTTTTCCCCAATGCATCTTTTATGGTTACATAATGCCCGTAGAAAAGTAGTTAAGATATGTATCGACCTATTCCGATACGAGTAAAATTCAAAAGCTAATAATATTTTGTGTATGTTGAAGCGCAAACCGCCATGTGGCTTTACATTATTATTAAATCAGGCTGTTAACCCATGTAATGCTGTAAAATATACCGTCTGGCAAAAGTTGAAGGATGTTGTTTCGGAATGTGGCACTTTTACATGTAAAAGCCATCCATATTTAGCCAGCAGTCCAGATTGAATAGTTAGTGCTTCGAAAGTAGTTGAAGTTAACTTAAATGCCCCTATTATGCACGAAACACCACGATTTCGCCAGAAACAGTTAACTACATTTTAAATGTTAATCAGAAATTGTCTTTGAAAATCTCCGATAAATATTTCTACCAGGTCCAGGATCAGTTGTTGTGTAGGGGAGGAAAGAATGTGATTTTATCGTCTACACATTTATTGACTTCAAAGTGATCAATATTAAAAGAGATGATAAGTTTATATAAAAATGCACTGCTGAAGGATTGTCCTTGAATTTATGAATACTGAAAGACGGAACTTTCTTGAATGAAGATTCCTCTGTTTGGGCTGTGGCACTGCATGATGATAATACATGTAGTCCTGTGTCAATAACATCAGTGTCATCAATCGGCAGATCCACATATATAGAATTTCTACGTTATGTTATGAAAACTCGCTTGAATTTACGAAATGAACTCAACAGTATTTAAATAAGTATAGCACATATCAAGCTACATGTACTTCAATATAGAGGAATTGAACTTGTATTACATTAGATCAGTTATTAAGCAAAATCAATAAAGAGCGTTGTTTATTTCATTAGCATTGTCCAGTACGGCTTCATTACAATGTTTATTAATAATTTATGAATTCTTGAAATAGCGAAAATATGACATGCAGATAGGTAAATGAATGTTTTTGGTTATATACCGGTATAATGTTACATTGTTAGTTGGATATTTACAAATACATATGGTTATGTAAATTACTTATTTTAAAGAGAATATAGATTCAAATGATTCGAGGCCAAATTGACTCCATTGTTTTATTCATTTCCATATACAGGTCATATAACAGAAAGAGGATTTTTGGTATTCACCATAACCGGCTTGAACTAATATCTAGAAAATAGTGTTATCGTTCATTCGACCAGACTTTAAATTTCATAACCAGAATGTATGTCAGTTAAGAGTCATGTCACATGAAATTTAACTGAATGATGATAATACATGTAGTCCTGTGTCAATAACATCAGTGTCATCAATCGGCATATCCACAGATATAGTCAAAATATATATATCATGCAAGCCAAATTTTAACTCACACATACGTTTCCATATTTAACAGTTTATATGTTTTCATAAAAAAACAACATACTTTTGTCATATCTGGCTAGAAATTGGTCATCAGTGAAATGTATGGCACAAACAACGGCAAATTCAACAGGTTCCCATTTGTCATTTCTCTTGATTGGCACGTTACTCCGTCGAATGGCGATTATCCATTTCTCACGAAGCTGTAAAGTGGCTTCATTGGCAGATTTTGGAAATAAAATGTCCACCGCGATTGTTGCAGTACATTGCACAAAATTGTCCTGGCATATTCTGTGAATATTTAGTTGCAGATAGCTAGATATTAATAATAATCAGGCGTAATACATCTCCTTCGTTGTAAATCCAACGCGGAAGTGAATAGCCATTGACATAACCGGACATTGATATATATGTTGGTGCGCCCCGTAGAGGCCGCTGGCGTTAAGGGAAATAACCACAAAAAGATAGCCCATTGGGCTATCTCATTCCGGGGACGTAACTCGTGGTCATCAGCCCAAGACACTCCCGGTAGAGTCTCGCGTACAATGGATACTGCTGTTCTAGACTAATATCAGGGTGTTGAGACTGTTGTGTCGGCGAGTTTATGTGCGAAAATACCGCCCCTTTGTGGGAGTTGCGTGTGTTATTATATAAACGGTGATTGTTGTTCAAGGATATATCGGAAATGGCGATCAGTAAACACGAAATATGAGTCGGTGAAACAATAGGCGCTAGATTCCGCCTGAAACAGACAAAATCATATTCACGGCTAAAGGGTTTATATGTTTACTAAGCCCGAGGACAGAATATACTAACACGAATTTATCGCATAGAGAACTATAAAATGGAAACCTTGTACATACTACATACATCTATTCACGATTTCAGAATCAGCTCCAACATACGACGATTATACACTCAAACAACTGAAGGAAGAACTGCGAAAAAGAAATGGAAAACTGTCTAGTCGTAAACATGAACTAGTTGACCGGTATTAAAGTCGTTTTTGTTGCAAATATACCAA
This sequence comes from Siphonodentalium dalli, assembly GCA_032622095.1. Taxonomy (NCBI): domain Eukaryota; kingdom Metazoa; phylum Mollusca; class Scaphopoda; order Gadilida; family Siphonodentaliidae; genus Siphonodentalium; species Siphonodentalium dalli. The sequence goes on from CP136067.1 coordinate 39,093,500, forward strand.
AATAATATCATTTCCATTTGTAAAAATATTCACAATTTAAATGATTTTACGAATTTAAATGAAAAAGAGAGAATATTGAGTAAATCATTTAATTTTGTGTGCAAACAAATATTAATTTTCTCCCGAAATAAGACAAACGCTCTTTGTTGCTGCCATATCAGGGATAGAATGAGGAACACCCTTTTTTTGTCCATGTCGTGCGAATGGCTTTTTTTCCCCAATGCATCTTTTATGGTTACATAATGCCCGTAGAAAAGTAGTTAAGATATGTATCGACCTATTCCGATACGAGTAAAATTCAAAAGCTAATAATATTTTGTGTATGTTGAAGCGCAAACCGCCATGTGGCTTTACATTATTATTAAATCAGGCTGTTAACCCATGTAATGCTGTAAAATATACCGTCTGGCAAAAGTTGAAGGATGTTGTTTCGGAATGTGGCACTTTTACATGTAAAAGCCATCCATATTTAGCCAGCAGTCCAGATTGAATAGTTAGTGCTTCGAAAGTAGTTGAAGTTAACTTAAATGCCCCTATTATGCACGAAACACCACGATTTCGCCAGAAACAGTTAACTACATTTTAAATGTTAATCAGAAATTGTCTTTGAAAATCTCCGATAAATATTTCTACCAGGTCCAGGATCAGTTGTTGTGTAGGGGAGGAAAGAATGTGATTTTATCGTCTACACATTTATTGACTTCAAAGTGATCAATATTAAAAGAGATGATAAGTTTATATAAAAATGCACTGCTGAAGGATTGTCCTTGAATTTATGAATACTGAAAGACGGAACTTTCTTGAATGAAGATTCCTCTGTTTGGGCTGTGGCACTGCATGATGATAATACATGTAGTCCTGTGTCAATAACATCAGTGTCATCAATCGGCAGATCCACATATATATAATTTCTACGTTATGTTATGAAAACTCGCTTGAATTTACGAAATGAACTCAACAGTATTTAAATAAGTATAGCACATATCAAGCTACACGTACTTCAATATAGAGGAATTGAACTTGTATTACATTAGATCAGTTATTAAGCAAAATCAATAAAGAGCGTTGTTTATTTCATTAGCATTGTCCAGTACGGCTTCATTACAATGTTTATTAATAATTTATGAATTCTTGAAATAGCGAAAATATGACATGCAGATAGGTAAATGAATGTTTTTGGTAATATACCGGTATAATGTTACATTGTTAGTTGGATATTTACAAATACATATGGTTATGTAAATTACTTATTTTAAAGAGAATATAGATTCAAATGATTCGAGGCCAAATTGACTCCATTGTTTTATTCATTTCCATATACAGGTCATATAACAGAAAGAGGATTTTTGGTATTCACCATAACCGGCTTGAACTAATATCTAGAAAATAGTGTTATCGTTCATTCGACCAGACTTTAAATTTCATAACCAGAATGTATGTCAGTTAAGAGTCATGTCACATGAAATTTAACTGAATGATGATAATACATGTAGTCCTGTGTCAATAACATCAGTGTCATCAATCGGCATATCCACAGATATAGTCAAAATATATATATCATGCAAGCCAAATTTTAACTCACACATACGTTTCCATATTTAACAGTTTATATGTTTTCATAAAAAAACAACATACTTTTGTCATATCTGGCTAGAAATTGGTCATCAGTGAAATGTATGGCACAAACAACGGCAAATTCAACAGGTTCCCATTTGTCATTTCTCTTGATTGGCACGTTACTCCGTCGAATGGCGATTATCCATTTCTCACGAAGCTGTAAAGTGGCTTCATTGGCAGATTTTGGAAATAAAATGTCCACCGCGATTGTTGCAGTACATTGCACAAAATTGTCCTGGCATATTCTGTGAATATTTAGTTGCAGATAGCTAGATATTAATAATAATCAGGCGTAATACATCTCCTTCGTTGTAAATCCAACGCGGAAGTGAATAGCCATTGACATAACCGGAAATTGATATATATGTTGGTGCGCCCCGTAGCGGCCGCTGGCGTTAAGGGAAATAACCACAAAAAGATAGCCCATTGGGCTATCTCATTCCGGGGACGTAACTCGTGGTCATCAGCCCAAGACACTCCCGGTAGAGTCTCGCGTACAATGGATACTGCTGTTCTAGACTAATATCAGGGTGTTGAGACTGTTGTGTCGGCGAGTTTATGTGCGAAAATACCGCCCCTTTGTGGGAGTTGCGTGTGTTATTATATAAACGGTGATTGTTGTTCAAGGATATATCGGAAATGGCGATCAGTAAACACGAAATATGAGTCGGTGAAACAATAGGCGCTAGATTCCGCCTGGAACAGACAAAATCATATTCACGGCTAAAGGGTTTATATGTTTACTAAGCCCGAGGACAGAATATACTAACACGAATTTATCGCATAGAGAACTATAAAATGGAAACCTTGTACATACTACATACATCTATTCACGATTTCAGAATCTGCTCCAACATACGACGAGTATACACTCAAACAACTGAAGGAAGAACTGCGAAAAAGAAATGGAAAACTGTCTAGTCGTAAACATGAACTAGTTGACCGGTATTAAAGTCGTTTTTGTTGCAAATATACCAAAATAATATCATTTCCATTTGTAAAAATATTCACAATTTAAATGATTTTACGAATTTAAATGAAAAAGAGAGAATATTGAGTAAATCATTTAATTTTGTGTGCAAACAAATATTAATTTTCTCCCGAAATAAGACAAACGCTCTTTGTTGCTGCCATATCAGGGATAGAATGAGGAACACCCTTTTTTTGTCCATGTCGTGCGAATGGCTTTTTTTTTCCCAATGCATCTTTTATGGTTACATAATGCCCGTAGAAAAGTAGTTAAGATATGTATCGACCTATTCCGATACGAGTAAAATTCAAAAGCTAATAATATTTTGTGTATGTTGAAGCGCAAACCGCCATGTGGCTTTACATTATTATTAAATCAGGCTGTTAACCCATGTAGTGCTGTAAAATATACCGTCTGGCAAAAGTTGAAGGATGTTGTTTCGGAATGTGGCACTTTTACATGTAAAAGCCATCCATATTTAGCCAGCAGTCCAGATTGAATAGTTAGTGCTTCGAAAGTAGTTGAAGTTAACTTAAATGCCCCTATTATGCACGAAACACCACGATTTCGCCAGAAACAGTTAACTACATTTTAAATGTTAATCAGAAATTGTCTTTGAAAATCTCCGATAAATATTTCTACCAGGTCCAGGATCAGTTGTTGTCTAGGGGAGGAAAGAATGTGATTTTATCGTCTACACATTTATTGACTTCAAAGTGATCAATATTAAAAGAGATGATAAGTTTATATAAAAATGCACTGCTGAAGGATTGTCCTTGAATTTATGAATACTGAAAGACGGAACTTTCTTGAATGAAGATTCCTCTGTTTGGGCTGTGGCACTGCATGATGATAATACATGTAGTCCTGTGTCAATAACATCAGTGTCATCAATCGGCAGATCCACATATATAGAATTTCTACGTTATGTTATGAAAACTCGCTTGAATTTACGAAATGAACTCAACAGTATTTAAATAAGTATAGCACATATCAAGCTACATGTACTTCAATATAGAGGAATTGAACTTGTATTACATTAGATCAGTTATTAAGCAAAATCAATAAAGAGCGTTGTTTATTTCATTAGCATTGTCCAGTACGGCTTCATTACAATGTTTATTAATAATTTATGAATTCTTGAAATAGCGAAAATATGACATGCAGATAGGTAAATGAATGTATTTGGTTATATACCGGTATAATGTTACATTGTTAGTTGGATATTTACAAATACATATGGTTATGTAAATTACTTATTTTAAAGAGAATATAGATTCAAATGATTCGAGGCCAAATTGACTCCATTGTTTTATTCATTTCCATATACAGGTCATATAACAGAAAGAGGATTTTTGGTATTCACCATAACCGGCTTGAACTAATATCTAGAAAATAGTGTTATCGTTCATTCGACCAGACTTTAAATTTCATAACCAGAATGTATGTCAGTTAAGAGTCATGTCACATGAAATTTAACTGAATGATGATAATACATGTAGTCCTGTGTCAATAACATCAGTGTCATCAATCGGCATATCCACAGATATAGGCAAAATATATATATCATGCAAGCCAAATTTTAACTCACACATACGTTTCCATATTTAACAGTTTATATGTTTTCATAAAAAAACAACATACTTTTGTCATATCTGGCTAGAAATTGGTCATCAGTGAAATGTATGGCACAAACAACGGCAAATTCAACAGGTTCCCATTTGTCATATCTCTTGATTGGCACGTTACTCCGTCGAATGGCGATTATCCATTTCTCACGAAGCTGTAAAGTGGCTTCATTGGCAGATTTTGGAAATAAAATGTCCACCGCGATTGTTGCAGTACATTGCACAAAATTGTCCTGGCATATTCTGTGAATATTTAGTTGCAGATAGCTAGATATTAATAATAATCAGGCGTAATACATCTCCTTCGTTGTAAATCCAACGCGGAAGTGAATAGCCATTGACATAACCGGAAATTGATATATCTGTTGGTGCGCCCCGTAGCGGCCGCTGGCGTTAAGAGAAATAACCACTTGTTGTGTAGTTTCCGGCCGCAGGCCGGTTAGGATGGTCGGAATGCATTGTGCAGTTCCCTTCACCCTTTCTTTAATTCTTCGATGAAAATCAATAAAGAGCGTTGTTTATTTCATTAGCATTGTCCAGTACGGCTTCATTACAATGTTTATTAATAATTTATGAATTCTTGAAATAGCGAAAATATGACATGCAGATAGGTAAATGAATGTTTTTGGTAATATACCGGTATAATGTTACATTGTTAGTTGGATATTTACAAATACATATGGTTATGTAAATTACTTATTTTAAAGAGAATATAGATTCAAATGATTCGAGGCCAAATTGACTCCATTGTTTTATTCATTTCCATATACAGGTCATATAACAGAAAGAGGATTTTTGGTATTCACCATAACCGGCTTGAACTAATATCTAGAAAATAGTGTTATCGTTCATTCGACCAGACTTTAAATTTCATAACCAGAATGTATGTCAGTTAAGAGTCATGTCACATGAAATTTAACTGAATGATGATAATACATGTAGTCCTGTGTCAATAACATCAGTGTCATCAATCGGCATATCCACAGATATAGTCAAAATATATATATCATGCAAGCCAAATTTTAACTCACACATACGTTTCCATATTTAACAGTTTATATGTTTTCATAAAAAAACAACATACTTTTGTCATATCTGGCTAGAAATTGGTCATCAGTGAAATGTATGGCACAAACAACGGCAAATTCAACAGGTTCCCATTTGTCATTTCTCTTGATTGGCACGTTACTCCGTCGAATGGCGATTATCCATTTCTCACGAAGCTGTAAAGTGGCTTCATTGGCAGATTTTGGAAATAAAATGTCCACCGCGATTGTTGCAGTACATTGCACAAAATTGTCCTGGCATATTCTGTGAATATTTAGTTGCAGATAGCTAGATATTAATAATAATCAGGCGTAATACATCTCCTTCGTTGTAAATCCAACGCGGAAGTGAATAGCCATTGACATAACCGGAAATTGATATATATGTTGGTGCGCCCCGTAGCGGCCGCTGGCGTTAAGGGAAATAACCACAAAAAGATAGCCCATTGGGCTATCTCATTCCGGGGACGTAACTCGTGGTCATCAGCCCAAGACACTCCCGGTAGAGTCTCGCGTACAATGGATACTGCTGTTCTAGACTAATATCAGGGTGTTGAGACTGTTGTGTCGGCGAGTTTATGTGCGAAAATACCGCCCCTTTGTGGGAGTTGCGTGTGTTATTATATAAACGGTGATTGTTGTTCAAGGATATATCGGAAATGGCGATCAGTAAACACGAAATATGAGTCGGTGAAACAATAGGCGCTAGATTCCGCCTGGAACAGACAAAATCATATTCACGGCTAAAGGGTTTATATGTTTACTAAGCCCGAGGACAGAATATACTAACACGAATTTATCGCATAGAGAACTATAAAATGGAAACCTTGTACATACTACATACATCTATTCACGATTTCAGAATCTGCTCCAACATACGACGAGTATACACTCAAACAACTGAAGGAAGAACTGCGAAAAAGAAATGGAAAACTGTCTAGTCGTAAACATGAACTAGTTGACCGGTATTAAAGTCGTTTTTGTTGCAAATATACCAAAATAATATCATTTCCATTTGTAAAAATATTCACAATTTAAATGATTTTACGAATTTAAATGAAAAAGAGAGAATATTGAGTAAATCATTTAATTTTGTGTGCAAACAAATATTAATTTTCTCCCGAAATAAGACAAACGCTCTTTGTTGCTGCCATATCAGGGATAGAATGAGGAACACCCTTTTTTTGTCCATGTCGTGCGAATGGCTTTTTTTTCCCCAATGCATCTTTTATGGTTACATAATGCCCGTAGAAAAGTAGTTAAGATATGTATCGACCTATTCCGATACGAGTAAAATTCAAAAGCTAATATTATTTTGTGTATGTTGAAGCGCAAACCGCCATGTGGCTTTACATTATTATTAAATCAGGCTGTTAACCCATGTAGTGCTGTAAAATATACCGTCTGGCAAAAGTTGAAGGATGTTGTTTCGGAATGTGGCACTTTTACATGTAAAAGCCATCCATATTTAGCCAACAGTCCAGATTGAATAGTTAGTGCTTCGAAAGTAGTTGAAGTTAACTTAAATGCCCCTATTATGCACGAAACACCACGATTTCGCCAGAAACAGTTAACTACATTTTAAATGTTAATCAGAAATTGTCTTTGAAAATCTCCGATAAATATTTCTACCAGGTCCAGGATCAGTTGTTGTGTAGGGGAGGAAAGAATGTGATTTTATCGTCCACACATTTATTGACTTCAAAGTGATCAATATTAAAAGAGATGATAAGTTTATATAAAAATGCACTGCTGAAGGATTGTCCTTGAATTTATGAATACTGAAAGACGGAACTTTCTTGAATGAAGATTCCTCTGTTTGGGCTGTGGCACTGCATGATGATAATACATGTAGTCCTGTGTCAATAACATCAGTGTCATCAATCGGCAGATCCACATATATAGAATTTCTACGTTATGTTATGAAAACTCGCTTGAATTTACGAAATGAACTCAACAGTATTTAAATAAGTATAGCACATATCAAGCTACATGTACTTCAATATAGAGGAATTGAACTTGTATTACATTAGATCAGTTATTAAGCAAAATCAATAAAGAGCGTTGTTTATTTCATTAGCATTGTCCAGTACGGCTTCATTACAATGTTTATTAATAATTTATGAATTCTTGAAATAGCGAAAATATGACATGCAGATAGGTAAATGAATGTATTTGGTTATATACCGGTATAATGTTACATTGTTAGTTGGATATTTACAAATACATATGGTTATGTAAATTACTTATTTTAAAGAGAATATAGATTCAAATGATTCGAGGCCAAATTGACTCCATTGTTTTATTCATTTCCATATACAGGTCATATAACAGAAAGAGGATTTTTGGTATTCACCATAACCGGCTTGAACTAATATCTAGAAAATAGTGTTATCGTTCATTCGACCAGACTTTAAATTTCATAACCAGAATGTATGTCAGTTAAGAGTCATGTCACATGAAATTTAACTGAATGATGATAATACATGTAGTCCTGTGTCAATAACATCAGTGTCATCAATCGGCATATCCACAGATATAGGCAAAATATATATATCATGCAAGCCAAATTTTAACTCACACATACGTTTCCATATTTAACAGTTTATATGTTTTCATAAAAAAACAACATACTTTTGTCATATCTGGCTAGAAATTGGTCATCAGTGAAATGTATGGCACAAACAACGGCAAATTCAACAGGTTCCCATTTGTCATATCTCTTGATTGGCACGTTACTCCGTCGAATGGCGATTATCCATTTCTCACGAAGCTGTAAAGTGGCTTCATTGGCAGATTTTGGAAATAAAATGTCCACCGCGATTGTTGCAGTACATTGCACAAAATTGTCCTGGCATATTCTGTGAATATTTAGTTGCAGATAGCTAGATATTAATAATAATCAGGCGTAATACATCTCCTTCGTTGTAAATCCAACGCGGAAGTGAATAGCCATTGACATAACCGGAAATTGATATATCTGTTGGTGCGCCCCGTAGCGGCCGCTGGCGTTAAGAGAAATAACCACTTGTTGTGTAGTTTCCGGCCGCAGGCCGGTTAGGATGGTCGGAATGCATTGTGCAGTTCCCTTCACCCTTTCTTTAATTCTTCGATGAAAATCGGTTGTTGAGGCTGTTGTATTTGGAGGCAAAGCAGTGGAAGCGTGGTGGAGGAGTCGAGGCTGTTGGATTTGGCTGTTGGTTGGCTTGGTTGACGGTTGTATGGGATCTAGATGGGTCTGTCGGTGTTGTCGATTTCTAGGATGGACTTGGTCTTTTTGGTGGAGAGCAGCTGGTTTCGTAGATGGAGTTATTGGATGAGTGGGCTGTTGTCGATTCTGGCGAGGGTCAGGTTTCTGAGGTCGGTTAGTCGTTGTTTCATCGTAGGTATGTCTGCTGCGTCGTGGAGGGCTTGGATTGGTGTGAAGATTGGCTGATGTAGAGCGATGCGGAGAGCTTTGTTTTGGACTTTCTGCAGGGTTTCGATTGAGCTGTTGGAGGCTGCTGTTATGATGGGTGCGCCATACTCCATTACTGGGCGGACGTATAGTTTGAAGAGGTTGATGATGGTCTGGCTGTTGGTTCCCCAGTCGGTACATCTGAGACAACATAGCAGGTTTGTTCTTTTTCTGGCTTTGTCAGCGACTTTTTTGATGTGCGCGGCGAAGGTCATTCGTTGGTCAAGGGTGATTCCTAGTAGGATGGCTTGGTTGGATGGTTGAACGGTCTCGTTGTCTATCTTGATGTTGATAGTCTGTGTTGTTTTTCTCTGGTGGAATATGATGAGTTGGGTTTTCTTGGCGTTGAGTTTTATTCTCCATCTAGAGCACCATGTTGATAAGTCGTCGAGGGTCTTTTGTAATCGTTTTTGTAGGATCCGGGGGTTTTTGTGTGTTGTCCAGAGTCCTAGGTCGTCGGCGAATTGTGAGATTTCTACGTTGTTTCTTGGGTTGGTGGGTATGTCATTGGCGTATATCAGGAAGAGGAGTGGGCTGAGTACTGATCCTTGTGGGGTTCCGGCGCGTAGGAATACTGGGCTGGATGTGTCGTTGTTGATGCGGACGCTGAGTTGACGATCTTGTAGGAAAGAGGATACTAGTCGTGTGTATTTTCGGGCGATGTTGAGCTGGCTGGACTTGTATCTTAGGCCGTCGTGCCATACGGAATCGAAGGCCTTCTCAACGTCAAGAAATACTGCAGCTGTTAACCAGTTTTTGCCAAGGGATAGTCGGGCGTCTTCAGCTAGTCGAACGATGTGTTCCATGCCTTCTTTGCCTTGTCGGTAGCCACGCTGCCACGGGTTGAAGAAGTTGGAGGATTCAAGGTGCTCTCGTAGTCGGCTGCTGATAATTCTTTCGAATAGTGTCCCGGTACATTGGAGGAGGCTGATGGGTCGATAGTTGTTGGGAATGGCGCGGTCTTTTTCTGGCTTGGGTATCATGATACCGACGGCGGTTTTCCATGCTGTTGGGAAGTATCCAATGGTCAGGCAGGCGTTGAATAGAAGGAGTAGTCTGGCGAAGAAGGCTGGAGGGGCTTGTCGTAGGATGGCGTATGTGATGCTGTCGTTGCCTGGTGCTGAGTTGCCTTTTCCCTTCTTTAGGTTAGATGCGATTTCGTCTTGTGTGATTGGAGATGCTACGGGGAAGACATCATCGTGGTCGTTGGTGGTACTTGGAAGTGGTTTGAAGAGGTCGGGGTTGTCTTTGATGTGGTTTTCTACAGTTGCTTTGAAGGCGTCGTCGTAGGCTGGGCCTTGGTGGGTGTTGTGGATTTTTTGAAGGTTGTCGGCGAAGGCTTCTGCTTTCTCTTTGTCTCCTGAGGTCAGGCTGCCATCGGTTTTTTTAGGGGTTTTTCTGTGCTGTTGCTGTTTTTTCCTGTGCCGGTAAGGGATTTGAAGGTACTCCAGAAGTTTCTGTTCATTCTTTTATCGCCGAGTTCGGTTGTCGACCGCTGCCAGGATGCTTGTTTTTCTTTTTTGACTGCCGTTTTGACTTGTCTGTTCATGTTGTTGTAAAGATTTCGGTAGTACATGTCGTTTGGGTTTTTCTGCTGTAGTCTTCTTAGCTTGCGTTTAAGTCGGATCATTTTCAGAGTTTCGGGGGAGACTCGCCATGCTGTGGTGTTGACTTGTTGTTTCGGGCATGCTGTATCTAGGGCTGATTCGAGAGTTTGGGATAGGTGCTGGCATGTCGCGTCAATGTCGCTGGTTGATGTGATGGGTGAATTGTCTATGCTGTTGGTGAGTTGCTGTCGGAAACTGTCCCAGTCGGCTTTATTTAGGTTGCGGCGGAGGGTTTTCGGGTGGCGATCGGTTGAGGCATTGCTGGATCTTATGTGTACGGGTAGGTGGTCGCTGGATACGTCGTCTCCAATATAGCACATGATTCCTTTAGATGCGGTGGATGGAGTGGCAATGGCTAGGTCTAGGATGTCCCATTTGTTGGTCGCCGCGTGGTGATGTGTTGGTTCGTCTATGTTGTTTAGTATGAGTAGATTAAGATCTTCGATGATGTTGAACATTCGGTCACCGTTTCTGTTGGTATCTTTACAGCCGTAGTAGGTGTGCTTCGCGTTGTAGTCTCCGATGAAGATGCAGTGGCGGTGGGTTGATGTGAAGTGTTTGAAGGAGGCATTGCTGAGGTCTGTGTTTGGCGGGTTATATGTGGCGATGATGGCAGTCTTGGCACTGCGAATGGTGACTTCTACTGCCAGGGTTTCTTCGTCTAGGTCGTTGGTGTTGAGCATGGCGTGTTTCAGGTCTTTATGGATGAGGAGAGCGACCCCGCCACCGTGTGCGGTACGGTCACGGCGGGCGATCTTGTAGTTGGTGAAGCTAACCCTGCTGTTTTCGTTGAGTTTCGTTTCGTTGATGGCGATAACGTCTGGTTGTTGGTCGGTGATGTACTCTTGAAGAATTTGGCGTTTAGCAGATAGTCCGTTTATGTTAACGTGGAGTAGGTGAAAAGCGTGTTTTTGTGTGGGCAAGTTGTGTGTGTGGCGTGTTGTTGTAGTCTGTTTGGTCGTGTCAGCCATTGTAGGTGTTACAATCGGCTTGTGTGTTTGGGCGTGTCAGCTTTGGCTGTGTTGTTTTAACGTCTGTATGTGAACTGTTGGATGGTTTCTTTTGTGAGTTGAGTTCTGTATATGGTGTTGACAGCATGTTCGACGTATTGACACACGCTGTCTTTGATATTTCGTGGATCTCTTTGTTTGTCAGACAGGGCGCTGACAATGGTCGATGTTATTACAGCTGCAAGCTTTAGGGTTTCAGTGATGTCGGCGGGTTTGCTTGTGGCGGCTGCGTATGTGAGCTTTTGTGTTTCTTTTGTTGTAACTTCAGTTTTAAAAACTGTGCATCCCTTGTATGCTGAGTGGTGATCACTGTCGCAGTTCGCGCATCTTTTGATGTTACTGGTGCAGTCTTGGTGTTTGTGATTTCCCGCGCAATTTTTGCAGATTATGTCGTTGCTTTTGCAGAATTCGGCCGTGTGATTGAACTTTTGACATTTGTAGCACTGGGTTACGTGTGGTCGTTCTTTGTATTCGATGACTTTATATTTGTTTAAGTTGGAGCCTAGTCTGACGCCGTTCATTATAAGTTGCTTTGCTTCTTTGTTCTCGCAGGTGATTTTAACTTTCCATGTTGGTTGGTTGTCATGGGAGCTCTTTAGTCTTTGTACAGTGTATTTGTCGCCAATGTCTTGTGTAATGTCGTCATCTGTGACAGATGGAGGTATGCCACATATAACGGCTTTATGAGTCGTTGGTGTGCTCTGGTGACGGCTTCCGTTGGTTAGTCTGAACGTAATGTTGTTGTCTTTGAAAGCTGGGATGTCTTTTGCTTTTGTCAGTAGATATTGCTTTGTTTCATCATTCTGGGGATAGATTAACAGAGTGCCGGCTCTGGTTGTTGATGTCCGGATGGGATATTTTGTCGTGATCGTTCTATGGAGGAAATGTGGACTCTGATTCATCTCGCTGGTAAGGTTTTCGACTATTATGATGTCTCTTCGCTTGGTTGGATTGTTGCTGGAGTGATTGGTCGCTTGTCGTTCTGGTTCTTTTGTCGGGCTAGGCTGTTTGTGCGTTCTGATCTTTTTGGCTGGCGTGCTGATTGGGCTGATAGGATCTGGAATCATCATGCTTTCTTTTCGTCTTCTTTTGTTTTTGAAGACGGTGGCGAATTCTTCGTCGGAGATGTCTTGTTCAGCGTCTGTCATTTCAACTTCGATGTGGTCTTCGTGGTTTCTTTGAACGATGGGTACTGGAGTTGCTGGCGGTATGGAGGGTACTGGAGTTGCTGACGGTACAGAGGTTGCTGAGGGTAGTTTTGCGGCGAAATCTGGAACTGGAGCTGATGATGTGGCAGGTGTCGTGGTGTTTTTATCAGGTTTCTTTTTGATTTTCTCGGTCTTTTTCTCTTTTTTGCTGGAAGATTTCTCTGCTGTGGGTTGCTTTTCGGGTAAGCGGTCGGCCATCTTGTCGATAGAGGCTCTGAACCCAGCAAGTTGTATTTCTAGACCGGCGATCTGTTTCCTGAGCGATTTGTTATCTTCTTTCAGGAAGGCAATAAACTCACTCGAATCGGCGCCCTGAGAAGGGCACTGCGACGCGGATGTTTGTTTACTGGCCATTTCTGATTTTTAGCAATTTTGTAAAGTTTTACACTTTGTTTAAGCAATTTTATATAAGTTTACTCTTTGATTTTACTCTTAGAGGTAATTTTATAAGTTCTCCTTAAGGAGGAAGACTTTCCGATAAAGAGTGCTGCTGACTCGATGAGGTGTTCCTGTGAGTGCTGCTGACTCGGAATGGAAAAATGAAAAAAGTGTTGAGACTGTTGTGTCGGCGAGTTTATGTGCGAAAATACCGCCCCTTTGTGGGAGTTGCGTGTGTTATTATATAAACGGTGATTGTTCAAGGATATATCGTAAATAGCGATCAGTAAACACGAAATATGAGTCGGTGAAACAATAGGCGCTAGATTCCGCCTGGAACAGACAAAATCATATTCACGGCTAAAGGGTTTATGTGTTTACTAAGCCCGAGGACAGAATGTACTAACACGAATTTATCGCATAGAGAACTATAAAATGGAAACCATGAACCATGTACATAGTCCAGGGTTGGGGCGATTACATGCCAATATAATCAATTACGATTACAATTACTTTTGATTTACATGATTACGATTACTGATTACATTTTTTAGAATGTAATCGATTACGATTACAATTACTTTAGTAAATGTAATCGATTACTTTTTGATTACATCTGATTACAATTGTTAGTTTCCAACCATTTTGATCGCATAGGAATAAATAATGAAATAATTAAAATTAACATTTCAAATTTGATTGAATAAAGACATATCACTGCATAACATGGAAACAAGAAACGACTGAAACAATAGAAAGAAGCAACCAATAAACATATAAACTTTTTACATTTACATGTATTGGAAATGTTTCATCATGAAGTTATGCACCAATTTATTGGGAATACATTATGTTTTATGTGTATTTATTTATGTAAATATATTTTAATATATTTTTAATTTTCTTACATGCATTAAAACTAACGCATACTATTGATGAAACTATCACCAGAAGCAATTATAAATTATTTGCATGTTCTGTTAGATTCAATACGAAACACAATGAAGATAACACTAAGATTTATTTGATGATCATCCGTTGTTAATCCTGATGAGGATTAAACGAGGCTTAACTCCATGAGTGCAGTAAATGACAAACCAGCTAATTAGGTCTACCAATGGACATCACACCTGCTTCGTTCAGTTAATTACCCCTATTGTACCAGTGTGACTCTACATCCATTGTCTGCAGTAGTCAATATAATCCTAATTGAAGTCGGCTAGCCTATTTATTCATATTAGAACATTTCATTGTCTGTATCACAAGTTTATTGCCATCCATGCTGATCCATGCTGTATTCAACAATTGTGTGTTGTTATCTGTGTCCACTGCCAGAATGTGCATCCACACTGTACCACCAACATAACACATGAGAAAATTTTACTAACTTTCTAACATGTTGTTTGTATTTTGCACACTCCACAGTACCACAGTATGAGACTATGAATATCCAATAGCCATCCATATGGATAGTTTAGTAAAAGTAATCAAAATGTAATCATGATTACAGGTACATTTGAAAGTAATCGATTACGATTACGACTAATTGTAACCAAGAAATGTCATGATTACTGATTACAGACGATTACTCCAAATTGTGTAATCGATTACTTTGATTACGATTACTGATTACGATTACCCCAACCCTGGTACATACATCTATTCACGATTTCAGAATCTGCTTCAAAATACGACGATTATACACTCAAACAACTGAAGGAAGAACTGCGAAAAAGAAGTGGAAAACTGTCTAGTCGTAAACATGAACTAGTTGACCGGTATTAAAGTCGTTTTTGTTGCAAATATACCAAAATAATATCATTTCCATTTGTAAAAATATTCACAATTTAAATGATTTTACGAATTTAAATGAAAAATAGAGAATATTGAGTAAAACATTTAATTCTGTGTGCAAAAAAATATTAATTTTCTCCCGAAATAAGACAAACGCTCTTTGTTGCTGCCATATCAGGGATAGAATGAGGAACACCTTGTTTTGGTCCATGTCGTGCGAATGGCTGTTTTTTTTCAATGCATCTTTTGTGGTTACATAATGCCCGTAGAAAAGTAGTTAAGATATGTATCGACCTATTCCGATACGAGTAAAATTCAAAAGCTAATAATATTTTGTGTATGTTAAAGCGCAAACCGCCATGTGGCTTTACATTATTATTAAATCAGGCTGCTAACCCATGTAATGCTGTAAAATATACCGTCTGGCAAAACTTGAAGGATGTTGTTTCGGAATGTGGCACTTTTATATGTAAAAGCCATCCATATTTAGCCAGCAGTCCAGATTGAATAGTTAGTGCTTCGAAAGTAGTTGAAGTTAACTTAAATGCCCCTATTATGCACGAAACACCACGATTTCGCCAGAAACAGTTAACTACATTTTAAATGTTAATAAGAAATTGTCTTTGAAAATCTCCGATAAATATTTCTACCAGGTCCAGGGTCAGTTGTTGTGTAGGGGAGGAAAGAATGTGATTTTATCGTCTACACATTTATTGACTTCAAAGTGATCAATATTAAAAGAGATGATAAGTTTATATAAAAATGCACTGCTGAAGGATTGTCCTTGAATTTATGAATACTGAAAGACGGAACTTTCTTGAATGAAGATTCCTCTGTTTGGGCTGTGGCACTGCATGATGATAATACATGTAGTCCTGTGTCAATAACATCAGTGTCATCAATCGGCAGATCCACATATATAGAATTTCTACGTTATGTTATGAAAACTCGCTTGAATTTACGAAATGAACTCAACAGTATTTAAATAAGTATAGCACATATCAAGCTACATGAATTTATGAATTCTTGAAATAGCGAAAATATAACATGCAAGCCAAATTTTAACTCACACATACGTTTCCATATTTAACAGTTTATATGTTTTCATTAAAAAAAAACATACTTTTGTCATATCTGGCTAGAAATTGGTCATCAGTGAAATGTATGGCACAAACAAGGGCAAATGCAACAGGTTCCCATTTGTCATTTCTCTCGATTGGCACGTTGCTCCGTCGAATGGCGATTATCCATTTCTCACGAAGCTGTAAAGTGGCTTCATTGGCAGATTTTGGAAATAAAATGTCCACCGCGATTGTTGCAGTACATTGCACAACATTGTCCTGGCATTTTCTGTGAATATTTAGTTGCAGATAGCTATATATTAATAATAATCAGGCGTAATACTTCTCCTTCGTTGTAAATCCAACGCGGAAGTGAATAGCCATTGACATAACCGGAAATTGATATATATGTTGGTGCGCCCCGTAGCGGCCGCTGGCGTTAAGGGAAATAACCGCAAAAAAATAGCCCAGCCAGGCTCGGCGCGCGTATCGGAACGGTATGCGACGAGAGCGCAGTGCGTATGAACGCATCGCTGTATGCGTGAGACTGTTCTTATTTCGGTCCTAACTCGTTGTTCTGTTGAGGACATGGTATGTATGGGATATAAATTATTTCAATAAAGAGCGTTCATCGCAAATTAATGGTAAACTATATGTTTATATACGACGCCTGTTTTTTTTGTTTTTTTTTGACGGGCTGTCCCCGACACAACACAATGCAAAATATATGTCTACCTTACTTAGGGCAACAATATAATACAGTATGGTTATATTGAACCATATGTTCCCGACTGTTATGTGGTATTTAAACATTGCATGATGTTGAGTTGGCAAGGCAAATTTCGGAATAGTATTAGATTGATGCCAATACATAGCATTGTATACAACCTACATGTACATCGTAACTATATTTATCACATAATTAACTCACAAAATCAGCTTCATAATTATTGGTAAGACACACGTTTAATATTAGCACATGCGATGACGTCACGCCGAAGATTTTCCACCAATTGATAGAGAATCTCATATTTACTCCAAAACTCCCACTTTATTTAAATAAAATGCATAAAAATAATAAAAAATAGGAGATATATAGTCAGGGGTATTTGGCACAATTGACCCCACCACCCCAAATACATATATAAGTCTTATATCGTGTCTTTTTTTTAAAAACATATTTTATTGTAATATAATATTACAAGAGGGATCGGGGCACAAATTTTAACAAGTTACATCCACCCCTCTCCCATTAACATTTTAACAAATACAACGTAGATGACGAAGATAACATATATACGGGATATTGTATTGTGTGCTTGTGGGAATCAGGGAGCTAAATGTGTTCTAGAGTCGGGGAGCGAGTACACCGTGGAATGCTAAAGGTGAAGGTAACTGAAGAATTACCTTCACCTGATACATGCGACACGTTATTAAAGGATGACATCGCGTTTATTTGATTTGTACATAATATCTAAATAATTTAAACTGGTGAATGAATGGGGGAATGGATTTTTGTGAGCGGGAAATTTATTTAACTAGCTGCTGTAGTCCTGGGTATTTCCAGATCAAATTTGGCTGTGAGATAGCCCTGTCGTAGACTTGGGGATTTATTTTAAAAAGTAAACACATGACCTATGATTTTTCTTGCATTTTCCTGATCAACCGGAGTCAATCTAGCTGGGTAAACATCACTGGTATGGCCTGCATGCTTCAATTCAGTGAATTTGGCCGAAACGTTAACACTGTCGCCTATGGGAAACCATTTAGTTCAGTGATTCCTATAAGGAAAATTTGAATTTTACGACAATTCACGTCTCGCCATGATAAGTTGTTAATTCCATATTTTCTTATTTTCAAATGATAATGACCACATTTTGGACATATTTAAAGAAGAAACCCATGGATTCGCCTGTAGATAGTAAAGAAGGTGATAAATCTGGGAATTTTGCATGGACACCAGGTACCATTAGGGGGTCAGGGGGTTTAAAGCCCCTCCCCCACAATTTTGAGGAGTGTTAGCCACCCCCCCCCCCCATTGGGAAAAGGTGACAGTTTACCCAATTAATCTTTTACGGCACACAGTAGTCTTAACGGGGACCGTAGCCTCACCCCAAGTGGGGGAGGGGTGATGGCATCACCACTAGAGTTACTGTCGTGCAAAATTGCCATGGCAGGTTTGTTAAACAGGCAAGTATGCCCTGCCATCTGGTAAAAGTTCATGTCTGAGGCTGTGTCTGATGTTGTATGATTATGTTTAGATATTTAAATTGACTTATGGTTGCTTTATTTTGCTATTACAGTATTTTTTATTTTAATTTTCTGTTAATTTTGGTAAATGTTTATTATAAATTGCCCAATTCTGCATGAAAAGTGTTTAAAATTGGACAAGATATCCCTCTAAAAATGTATAATAACATTTCCTCTTCAATTTAGTAATATTATGGTATATAAGGGCATACGTCAGTTATACGAGATGCATCGGCTAGTAAAATTGAAAAAAAATATCTTTTTTTTGGCTTTATTTTGAGGATTGACACTAATTTTCAGGATGCCTCATATTGGAAAAATAAACCACTACTGCTCGATATAATCCATTTTTGATTTCAGTAAGATCTATATTTTGATAAAATACTATAAGAAACGCTGTGTTTCACACATATACATATATATAGGAATCAGGGAGCTAAATGTGTTCTAGAGTCGGGGAGCGAGTACACCGTGGAATGCTAAAGGTGAAGGTAACTGAAGAATGACATTCACCTGATACATGCGACACGTTATTAAAGGATGACATCGCGTTTATTTGATTTGTACATAATATCTAAATAATTTAAACTGGTGAATGAATGGGGGAATGGATTTTTGTGAGCGGGAAATTTATTTAACTAGCTGTTGTAGTCCTGGGTATTTCCAGATCAAATTTGGCTGTGAGATAGCCCTGTCGTAGACTTGGGGATTTATTTTAAAAAGTAAACACATGACATATGATTTTTCTTGCATTTTCCTGATCAACTGGTGTCAATCTAGCTGGGTAAACATCACTGGTATGGCCTGCAGGCTTCAATTCAGTGAATTTGGCCGAAACGTTAACACTGTCGCCTATGGGAAACCATTTAGTTCAGTGATTTCTGTAATTGCTGTCTTCAGGGCGGTGAGGTCAATTGTACCAAATACAAGTGTATAGAGTTATTCACCTTCCATCAAAACTGCCAGACTGGCTCTTAGTCCAGAAATTCCAATGAGTTTACTCATTATAACACGACCATGCCTCGTGGTGCAACCAGATAGTCGTATACCCGAGGGGTATCATTATAAATCACTTTGCTGTACTATAGTAAGCCGAGTTGGGTGTTCAAAGGAAGCACATGACCCATGCACAATGGTAGTCTGTCCTCATACCCAAATCCCAGCATACATGCCAGTGGACTGTTATCTTTTTAACATTGCATTTTGTTGAGTTGTGGGAGGCAAATATCGAAATAGTATAAGTTGTATGTCGACAAAGAGCGTTTATAAATAATATGCTTCCCGTGAGTGGAAACTGATTTCTAGATTACACACACACCGGATTGTCCTAGTTTGTCTGAAACTTTGGTTTCAGTCTTTCACAGTTAAGTGCAGGAGAACAGAATGACCATTATTATACTGATGTACATGTATACATGCATACCATACGACCAGAGTTGAATAGCATTCATATAAATAGATATATTATGCATTGTAAATAGATGCACGAATTATGTCAATGAAATGCCGGCTGCGATGGGACACCCGGGAATAGACACGCGTCAGACGAAATTATCCATTCATGGTCATTAGCCATGGTAATTGACACCTCCCGGTGGACCAATATAAATCGCCCGAGTGTACACAACAGATTAAAATATGCTAACAGTCAGTCAACGATGGGTGTGATATAATAACCACACACTGGTTAAATGGTCTTGCTAATTTGCTATGATGCTGGTGGGATCAGGTGAACTGTTATGCTGTTGATAAATAGCGAACTGATGCTGCTAAGACCACATGACCAAATAACCAGGGCGAACCAGTGTTTCTGACATGAATGTGCAGCTGGGCCACAATAGTTCATGGCAGGTATCGGTTACCAGACACGGAGAAAGAGTTCAACGCCGTAAATGAATATTGATAGCAATCATGGCAATGAAGAGCGGCGATCATCATCTATACACACCCACACCAATCTATATCGAAACGGACATCGAGACAACTAGGTGACACCCGTCAGGTCACGGGCGCGTCGACAGGGATATGAGCTATGGTAACTCCGTGTGTATCATTTTTGGTGGGAGCAGGCCACAGCGGTGAAAGTGACCACCTTTCTATAAGTGTGACACAGTGCATGTATGTCATAGGTGAGATAGAGCTGATTCCAAGTTCCGGTCATTGCAAGGCAAACACTTTCCATCCCGGTTAAGTTATCCTGCTAATTTGATCTGATGCTGGTGGGTCCTGCTGACTTGCCATTGTGCTGGTAGTGACAAATACTGGTGTTAAGAAATTGTACCGTTATTGTGTTCTAAATGTGTCATGTTCACGACCGTTAACATAATTATATGTGAGAATTGACTCAAGTAAGCTGCTACTATGGTTATACAGTATTAAAAGGCATATACATTGTATATTGTAAACTATTTTACTTTTGATAGTTGCGAATCGGCCATAATCAAAATGACTATTACTGTCGTTTTGCATGCAAAAACACGAGAAGCCTAGAAAATATATATGATAATGAATGGTTCATGCAGACACTAGATATTTTTCTCAAATAGTTCGATATATATCCAGATACTGCAACATGTATATTCAGAAAGAATAACGGTACATTTTCTTAACATAATCAGTTGACCATATCAGCATATATCAACTCCGTGGTATACCCACCAGCATCGTAGCAAATCAACAAGACTACTTAAATTCGGGATATCTCACTGACGTATAATTATGTGCATGTTCGCATCGACACTAACATTTGAGTTTGTTTATGTGTCTATATTATATTTTACTGTTTAACTTAGGTTTTGTGCGCCCATATGGTATTATAGAAATATATCACAAGATTACATAAAACAAAAGGTTCCTCCATATGAATTATTTTAATAAACGCCATGCTGTCTCCAAATTTATGCGAATGTCACGCAGCGCGGACATAAGTAGTTTGCATGCAGGAGTTACTGTTCCTTTAGATATATAAAATAAAAGTTAATCCTACTTATCCCACAATATTACGAGGCAATTTCACAATTATATTATTTATATGCCGTTCCTTTAGAATACTCTCATTATCCTCATATCCACCCTTGAACCATGCCGTAATCCGTATGTCTGTCAGTATTTTTATTTTCGGAAACGGCCGAATTAAAATATTTTCCAGCCACATCGATTAATCCAAGATCATCCTTCTTGATTCGCCATTTTCGACTGCAGATTTTAACGAAGAGTATGTGTCGTACTTTGTCATCAAATGTGAACACTTCAATACAAATCTGCGGAACTAATCACGCATGATTGTGGTTGTTTTGTTTGTATGACGACAACAGCATGAATAATATATTCTAACATAACTGGGGTGGTAATTATTAACCAATTCCCACGTTACTCCTTCGTGCTGTTTGTAGTACATATTGACTTTTCATGTCTTTGTATGCGGAATATATATATATCGGAGCTATGTTATTAACACGTTCACTGCCGAAAACCAATGGGTAATTCCATCACGTATGCCAACATGGGATTTTATGTTTTGCCGATAGTAGATGATATTTTACGTATGTATGAGTAATGGTTCGACCAATATCGGGTCATGTGATGCTGAAACACGTTATAAGGCTACTACGAGATAACTCCTAGTCGGCAACTGGAACGGAATTTATTAGTGTTTCATCCCTGGTGCAGGCTACGAGTTATCTCGTAGGTAAATACAATATATATTCAAGTGGGAAGTTGCTAGCTTAAGTTTGGCATGGATGTGTATGAGTTGTTTTAACGAGATACGTGGTCGCATGCAGGGTGGTTGTACTGTAGTGTTCCGCGGAATCCGCCCCTCCAACTTTGGTGAAAGTATTCAACATTTTGAAATCCCATGACTGACACAGCAACAGTTAGAAACTACGTATATAGCTGGCATTGTTGTGATAGTTTGATGTATTTGTGTGGTTGCTCCACTACGTGTCACGTGCGATCATATTATATGATAATTGGTACAGACTACGTCGAATAAGTCGTCAAAACATAATATGTATTTACCTACGAGATAACTCGTAGCTGGCACCAGCGATGACCACTGGTGAGTTTCATCCCAGGTGCCGACTACGAGTTATCTCGTAGGAGCTTTATAACACGTTTCATCTTTCATTTGACCCGGATTTGATCGACAAAAGTTGTATAAAGCACGATAATTCCTTTATATACACACAATGTGTCCGGGAATGGTCTAGTTGCACATGTATATCATGGTTCAGGGACGGACAGAAGACGTCCTAGTGAATTGGAGTATCCTACCAAGATTTCTAACTGGACCCCACCCCTTGTTCAGGCTGTGGGAATCGTTGTATCTCAAGCCATCGTAATTATACATATAAAATCAATCAATGGGGTCGTTGGGCATGTATTGGCGCACACACCAACATTGCTTGCGGTTTGTGTTATTATTAATGTGGTATCAAAGGAGATATTACCTTAACACACAATGAGAACAATATCATTATAGAAGCAGCTCTGACATTTATCAAATTGTCTGACAGGTTTGCAACTTGTTGCGAATGACCTCACGTTAATCCACTAATACGATTGACCGGCCCCTTGCCATGTCCCCACACACCGCCTATTACCGTAACACAATCGAACCCCCCTATATAGTTGTTCTCGAAGCGTGAGAACATCCAATTTCTATTTAATAACCCTCCTATAGTCAAGCCCCATTCCCAAATATGTATCAAAACCCCGCCATCGTTTTTCGATTCTCTTACGAAATCATACTTAACCTGGTTCGATCTAGTATATACATTTGACACATCATGCCCGTCATACCAAACCTATTTATAAATATTACTCTGTTTACATATGTTTGAATTTATATTTGTCGTAGGGAGCGGAGGTCCAGCTAAGTTTCCAGAACTTGTCCTCCAATCCCTAATAATTATGTACTAATATATCCATTATACATGACAATAAATATGTTTAAATCAAATCTAATATTGATATGATCCACCACGAGGAGATATACATCGTTAGGCAACTTCGGGTCTTACCAGGTGTGCTTGTTGTTTGTAATTGGGACTCGCGTTCGGGTTGGGTAGCACAATGAACAGGGAAGTTAAATAATTTAGAAAATTTAGACGGGTCCTAAAGGAACACTTTGTTATTAGTCTCAAAAGAATTAAGGGCCAGATATAATATCGTTAACGGCATTCTGTCACAATACCTAAATAAAACACAACCAAGTCTGTATCAATTTTTCAAAATAAAGCAGCGTCCACTTACCAACATCCGATATGAATAGAACAACGAAAACAATCGTTGCTACATGTATGCATCCAATACGCCGAACTGTCATGTCCATTATTGGCATAAATTACATTAAAAATGTTCGTGATACAAACTCGGTTGACCGTATGTTTTATGTGGTGGCTGCTGTCCTCTTATAGCTTCTTGTAATGGCTGGTCTGAATGCCCTTCCTCCAAATATGTGAGCTGACAAGAAAATGACTGCTGATTATATGGCAGCATGAGGGGAACACTTCCTGGTTTATATTCAAAAGGGGGGCTTTGTCGGCGTGTATACATTAATCACGCAAGCATAAACATTGATTAAATCTACTACTATTTGCAATAAAATACAGTCAATAATCTATCACAATTGGACTTCTATTTCATAGTAAGTGACAGTCAATACTGTGAATTTCGAGACGTCTGCAGTTTTCAATGAACGTAATTGTTTGGCAGAATGCCTGGCGTAAAGCCACGCGAAATTGTGTTTGTTTTTATTACTTCCCGGTCCGGTTGCGGGAATAAAAATATATGTGGTAAACACCTTGAAGGTCATGTAAGCATGACGGGTTGGAACCTGAAATTATTCCCCGTTTGTTACATTCCGATCCGGTTATGCATTGAGATGAACATCTGTCGATAAATGAGTTAAATACTGTGATGTGCCCTTCATATGCCACCGAGGGACTTGTTTAAGTCACAGAATTAGATCAGCCGCCGAACCCAAATTTATGGTTAATACGTGTGTACGTGTATCAAGTGATTCTGTCGGGTGTACATATTCCGATGGTATACAGGGTGTCCTCATGCACCGGAATCCACAAGACGGTGGTAAAAATGGCCGAACGTGTCACAAGAACATGAGTGTTATCGCCAAGAAGAGGAGGGAACATTAAACAAACATAATTTCAACAATATCGTTGCACGCAGAACAAAATCTAATTAGATCTAAATAAACTTGGGTTGGATTTGATGCGTTAGTTGAAGTCCACCGTCTAAACTTTGGGTTTATATCTTAACTAAATCAGTTGGGTTGAGAAATTAACTAAATGCGTGACTAAATATTTAGAGTTAATGTCCACTGACTATAAGTATTAGTTAAATCGAACTAAATCGTTGAGTTAGAACTATTTAATTGTCAGTAACTAAATATATAGTTGGTTTTCAACACATTTAGTTGATTATTCGCCCAATATTTAGTTGAATCTTAACTCAGCGCTGGGTTAAAATGGTCAACTAAGTGGAATTTAGTTATAAAATCGACTAAAAATTTTGTTAAATTTAATTAAAATTAGTTACTTTAAAGTGATGTGAAACACTCCAGCAGGGTGGTCGAATATAAATAAAGAATAGTCTTGTTCAAATTAGTAATTTTTACAAATTTATATCAAAATTGACAACACACACAACCATTCTTATATACCAATTTAATGCAGTGACTCTCGATGACGAAATCGTTTTCGTCAGTTTATCGCATATAGATGCGTCCCGAATCGAGTAGTAAATATTTACAATTGAGTGTAGTTCAGACGATGTTTTCTATGGAGTGGTATGGTCGTTTTGCTTCAGATTTTCGGCGATCTGAATACTAACTTATCAGTTTTACGCATCCGAACAAGTACATAATATGTCTTTAAACAACTAAATTTTAGTGTATTTCAAATTTTAACGAAAACTTTCAGTGAGATGGCCTTTGTTAAAATTGGGGAAACTATGAAGCAATCTATAACAAATTACATTTCAGTCATAGTGGCTAAATTTAACATAGTAGCTCAGACGACATTCGCAGTCCAATTTATCAGTCTCAGATACACATAAAAACACTCGAAAACTCATCAGAACTCCTTAAGTAATACGCATATTTACTGCACAGAAACTCGGAGTTTGGTGCATCTTCATCTGTGCCGTTCGCATCTTTCTGGACCGACAGTGGTCCCTTCATATCGCGCGGATATTGAGAACGACAGGGATTTTCTAAATTCTGTCAAATCGTATGCTTCATTGACATATTCAACTATATACCGGCATTTGTTTTGGAAGCGTGGGAGTCCAGGAACTATACCAGTGAATGGATGTTCTAGAAAATTTGAGTGAGCAAAAACAAAAACACCATTGAAAAAATTCGCCAAAAAAATATTAACGGTCTGATCTGGGAAAACTAAATGACAACTAGTGGATAAATACTCCTGCTTCGTGTGGACATACACATACGACGCTCGATGTCTGTATTACGATGAGAAACAAACATATCCCCATATCACATACGTGAAAATGACTTTCCCATATTCTCGGTTTTGGCGATACCCTCGGTTTTGGCGATACCACGTACACGGGGGTGTATATACTAGCAGGTGGACCCGACTTTGTCCGGGCTGTTTCCCCTCTGCTTTTCGGCGAATGGCGCGATTTGTCCATTTTAAAGGTCAAGGTCGGTGGGGGTCACGATTTGACCCGTCCAAAACATTCCTCAGATAAAAGTAAACATATGTATTTGTCCATTTTGAAGGTCAAGGTCGGTGGGGGTCACGATTTGACCCGTCCAAAACATTCCTCAGATAAAAGTAAACATATGTATTAAATTTCGTCAAAATCCCGTCAAAATTCGCGATTTGACCTTGAATTTACAATTATGAATGTCAAGGTCGGGGTAACGATTTGACCCGCCCAAAAGACTCCCCGTCCAAAAGTACCTCTAGGTATCAAATTTCATCGAAATCCGTCCCGTTTTATCCGATTTGACCTTGATTTGACATTTTTGAAGGTCAAGGTCAGGTCGGTGTCACGATTTGAACCGTCCAAAACACTCCCTGGAAAAAATTACCACTAAGTATCAAATTTCGTCAAAATCCGTCTGGCAGTTTTCCAACACCAACACCAACACCCCACAAATGGTGGAAATCGGCCCAGCGGATACCGAGATACCCTATGTATCAAATTTCGTCCGTAAAATTCCGTCAGTTTTACCCGATTTGATTTCCACTCAAGTAGATAAACGCGCCTCATATACACACGCTCATTAATTATCAAGCTTCAAACTAATCGAGTTAACATAGTTATACGTAGTAATTCAAACATGTATAAGTCACATGCGACCGTCACCGTCCAAATTTCCATATTTATAGAAATCCGGGTATCAGTTTTTTTATAAATCATATAAACAGTCATAGACAACGGTCTTGTTGTTGGCATTCAGTGAATGGGGGCACAGACAATTCTCACATTGCCGTAAAGATAAATTAGCATTGTGTGTATTTAGTAAATTTTAACTAATTATAACTAATTATTTTCTCGCCGTCAAAGTTCAACAATGTCGATGTTGTTGGCATTGACGGCCTGGGGGCCACGGAAGATTCGTACACGGAAGCCATTTCAACTAAATGGATTCTTGGATGAGATTCCAGACCATACAGATGATGATAATTTAGCGAACTTTTACCCGCGGGGTAACTATACACGACTTGGCACGAGTTATCCTCCCTGCATCGGGTGACAATAACGCACACACCCTCACACACACACACTCACACACACACACACACACACACTCCCTCACACACACCCTCACATACACACACACCCTCCCTCACACACACACACACACCCTCACCCTCACGCACATACACCCTCTCACTCACACACACAGATTTCCCAAAATATATTATACATTTCAAGTCGATAGCTCCACCCGTTTCCGAGATCTGGTCAGCGCATGCGCGAAGCTGGCGTCGCACGGGCTCTGCGACCTGATAAAATTCGTATCCGGGGCAAGATACATTCACACACCAAATTTCAAGTCGATAGCTCTACCCGTTTCCGAGATCTCGTCTGCGCATGCGCGAAGCTGGCGTCGCACGGGCTCGGCGACCCGATATAATTCGTATCCGGGGCAAGGTACATTCACATACCAAATTTCAAGTCGATAGCTCCACCCGTTTCCGAGATCTCGTCTGCGCATGCGCGAAGCGGGCGCCGCACGGGCTCGCCAATACGACAACGACGACCGCCTGGTCAAACTACACACACGTACCAAGTTTCGTCCCGATCGGTCTAGAATCGTAGATTTGTATAAATGACAGACATACATACATACAGACAGACAGACAAACAGAGGTCTTCAAAATATATATGAGACTAGCAGGTTAGCCCGCCACTGGCGGCATTCGTCCCATGGCTTTGTTTCAGAAACATGACATTTTTGTAATTATTTTGTTTTTATTTATTTTTGTTTTTTATTTTTGAATATGAATTTAATGTTTTTTAAATTTAATATATTTTGTTTCTGAATTGTTTTTTTATTGTTAATTTTTTTTAATTTTAAATTGTTTTAATTAAATTGTAAATTGTTTTTTTTAATTTTAAATTGTTTTAATTAAATTGTAAATTGTTTTATTTAATTTTTTTGTTTCTGGCGGAAATATTTACCCGTAGAAATCCCCCCTTCCTAGGAACGACAGACAACGCATTCTTTGTTTCGCGAAATCTCTCTACGATAACATTGCATTGAATTTAAAACAAACGCTTCCCGTCGGGAAATCTGTCTTCGGGTCGTTGTTGTTGGCATCACGGCTCCCCGAAAACTCTCACATTGCCGAAAACGTGTATTTAGTAATATCGTTGTTGTTGATATTTACGGCTTGGGGGCTATTTTCTTATTTAGCAAGTTTGAGCTCAATCGGTTAGAGTCTATAAAGGACACACTCATATATATGACACTTCCCGTAGGTAGCAAGTTTGAGCTCAATCGGCATTCCCTGGAATTTCCCGTAGATTGGCAGATTCCAGTAGTTTTATAACGGTATATCTGGGGAGAAATCTGATGCTATATTCGTGATTATCTGGGATGATTTCGGTATATACCGAAGTACTGTAAAAACAGAGCGCGCCATCCGTGCTCGCAGGGAATAAATTTCGAGCGATAAAGTTTGCGTTCCCGTATAACTCTGCAGATGCGAATAACGTTGAATGGGAAACAGACGCTCTTTATAGAGATGCGTCAAAAACAAACGCTCATTAAATAATCACTTGATTAACCCCCGCCGTGCCTTTGCGGTGATTTGAGATTGGAGAACGGGTGCTCTGAGCTTCTCTAAACCGCGACTACGGCGGTGTCGGTGGGATTTTACACTTACATACGAAATTTGATCTCAATCTGTACACGCGTTTTGGATTCTATGAAGTACACACACACACACACATATACGAAGTCTCAAAATATATAGTATAGAATAGACTAGCAGGTTAGCCCGCCACCGGCGGCTTGTCCGAAACATGACATTTTTATATATATTTTTTAATTTTTTAGCTCCACGCGTTTCAATAAGAAAAAATTGTACCCGGTAGCTCCACCAGTTTCCGAGATCTGGTCTGCGCATGAAAATTTGTACCCGGCGCAAGATACATTCACATGCCAAATTTCAAGTCGATAGCTCCACCCGTTTCCGAGATCTCGTCTGCGCATGCGCTGCACGGGCGTCGCACGGGCTCGGCGACCCGATAAAATTTGTACCCAGCGCAAGATACATTCACATAGCAAATTTCAAGTCGATAGCTCCACCCGTTTCCGAGATCTCGTCTGCGCATGCGCTGCACGGGCGTCGCACGGGCTCGGCGACCCGATAAAATTTGTACCCGGCGCAATATACATTCACATAGCAAATTTCAAGTCGATAGCTCCACCCGTTTCCGATATCTCGTCTGCGCATGCGCTGCACGGGCGTCGCACGGGCTCGCCAATACGATAACGACCACCGCCTGGTCAAACTACACACACGTACCAAGTTTCGTCCCGATCGGTGGAGAATCGTAGATTTGTATGAAGTACAACACACACACAAACATAAATATATAAGAGAGATATGTAAATTAGATAGATTGTATCAAAATATATAGGAGAGATATGTAAATGATCTACACACCATTACTGGTGTTTGTCAAAGTTTAGTGGCGTATATCAATACTCATTCACGATCATATCATTGAGGTCCGGAGGGTGTGGGCTATCTCTCGAATACAAGGAGTTCTCAAAATATTTAGAAGAGATAAGACAATGCTAGACAACTTTCGGTTTTCGATTCCGTAAATTCGTTGCATTTCTGACTCACTGAACCGATTATGGCCGCGTAAACGGCATTGTCAAGGCAAGACAACTTTCGGTGTCCCATTCCGTAAATTCGTTGCATTTCTGACTCACTGAAACGATTATGGCCGCGTAAACGAATTGTCGCTTGTTTTTCTTCTTCCAAAAGTGAAAGAAAAACCTTCATTGACAAAAAACAATTGGAGTATCTATATTCGGACCGGGAAAAACAGATCTATATACTTTTTACCCAAGGTCCACAAAAAGTTAAGTTCTTGGTCGGCCGATCGTATCGGATTGCAGTTCTGAATCATATAACATATCCCAGTATATTGATTTTTATCTGAAGCCTATCGCAACCCGACATCCCAGTTATTTGAAAGATACAGAGGACTTTCTGATCAAACTATCAAAAATTGAAGTTCCTTCGTCTGCATACCTCATTACCCTCGATGTCCGCTCTATGTATACCAATATAGGCATCACAGAGGGCTTGAAATCTATTAGAAGGGCATTCGAATTCTACTCAGATCCCGATAGGCCCAGCGAGGAAATATTTCAATTATTGGAACTTTCTCTCAGGGGAAATGATTTCGAATTTAACGGCCAATACTTCCTTCAAATCTCGGGGTGTAGCATTGGCAAGAAATTCAGTCCTAACTTTGCTTCAATTTTCATGGCGGATTGGGAGAAAGGGGCTCTAGAAAATTGTGAGAAAAAACCATTAGCATACCATAGGTTCTTGGATGACATTTTCATTATTTGGACACACAGTCGGGATGATTTTAATGTTTTCTTAGATGTATTGAATTCTCATAATGAAACCATTAAATTAGATGAAACAATTTCGGAAATCAGTATTGATTTCCTTGATTTAACTGTTTTCAAAGGGCCACAATTCCATTCCACTAATGTACTAGATACCAAGTTGTATACCAAACCAACAGATTCTCATCAGCTTCTACATCGTAAATCATTTCACCCTCCAAAAGTTTTCAAAGGGCTAATCAAATCACAAATCATTCGATATCACAGAAACTGCACGAACAGAAGCGACCTAAATTCAGCTTGTTCGACATTATTCCAGGCTTTGCAACCGCGCGGGTACTCCAAGCGATTACTCCGCCAAGTAAAGTCCGAAACCATAAAAGAAATAGAATCATTGAGCCAGGGCCCGGTGCCAACCGAGCCGAGTAGAATTCGGCATAATCGGCTGACGCTTTGAA
Organism: Siphonodentalium dalli; assembly: GCA_032622095.1. Lineage (NCBI taxonomy): Eukaryota > Metazoa > Mollusca > Scaphopoda > Gadilida > Siphonodentaliidae > Siphonodentalium > Siphonodentalium dalli. Next base: position 39,124,090 of record CP136067.1, read on the forward strand.
CAGTTTCATTCTGCAACAAGGAAAAATGTTACATAAACAGAATGAAATATATCACTCTCGGTGGGGTTTTCACAAGCGAACAAACCCGCATATCTTATCAAATGAGAGGACAATTTGATTGTGATACAGAGAATGTTATTTACCTGATCACCTGCAAAAAATGTCGTTTACAATATGTGGATCAGACACAAAACGCACTTCGCTCACGAATGACCAACCATCTCTCAGATATTCGATTAGATAATAATTTTTGTGTTGCAAACCATTTTAATTTACCTGATCATGATGTAAGATTCCATTTCAGCTTTCAGCCAATCGAACAAACACCAATTCTAACCGAGGATAATGAAACCAAATCGAAGCGCTTGGAACGCGAAAATCATTGGATGGGCGTTCTCAAAATATATCATCCTTTTGGAATGAATCAAGACTACATTGGGACTCGTCAGAAACACCTGTGCTTCCCGCTATTGTTCAATCGCAGAAATGTTGAAATCGCAAGCATTTACTAACGAAATTTCACAGAATTAAACTCTCAATTACCTGAAATTCTCGACAAACGAGTGATTATAGCCTATAGAAAGAATCCGAGTTTACGCGACATGCTTGTTAGATCAAAATTGCGTCATGTTCAAACATAATCAGCAGTACCTTTCATAATCCTTCATGTCTCAATGACAAACCTTAAACTCATTAGCGAGTTCCAACGATTCATTTACGTAAGAAATCGCGCCCGCGACCTGAGCCCGTACATACTTAATTTTGTCACAAAAACACACACTTCGCCAGTGCCAGGGCCACGATATGTTTCTTTGTTCAAACAAATTCTAAATACTGTCGTTTTTTTGCGCATTGTCTCGGGTACGAATTCATCACCTATGAGGTCACCACCTCGCGGCAACATGGAAGCTTTAAAATAAACACAGGCTTAAGTTATCACAACTCAATTTGACAGCATTGTTTGATTCCATTTATTACATATGAACATGTGAACTGATAACACGGGCGGTGTAACCCTTAAACAAAGAGAGATTAACTCTCTGGGTATATAAAGCTATCCAAAATGTTTTTATTCTAACTCGCTTTATTTGCTTCCTGAAGAAGGTAATTTCTACCGAAACGCGTCGAGGCAATTGACAGTGCGCTCAAGTAAGATTTTTTTTTTCTTTTGCAATTATTCGTTCGTTTTCGTTCATTGCATGTATTGTATTTTTATGCATTGTGTATTAACCATAAATTCATTTTCAGCCCAAATTAAAGTCCTGAAACTATGCCTAAAGCTCAAAACAAAACCCGAGGAAATACTAACCGCCAAGAGCGGCCAAAAGATCAGGCATATTTAGATCACTCATCTCTCATTAAATTGCTTTACAAAATCTTGCAATTATGGCACCACATCTTTTTTCTGGAGGACTGTTTGGCCAGAAAGGTCCTCCCAAAAGGCATTCAAACAATCGTGGAACGAGAGCAAAAGAAACTCTTTCGGCCAGTATCACCTTCTAGTATTATTTTTGACGCTCTCAAACTGGACACAAAAGAATGGGCATTCAACTGTATTAGGACACTGACAAGCTATTATAAAAAGAAATTGTTAGAAACAGAAACTCAGGTTCTTTCGGCCTTGTCTTCCAAAACTCTTGACTTTGACCATGCACAATCAACGGCTTTAAAATGGGGACAGAAGAATTTTGGCAAAAAACTTTCGACATTGGAACAAAACAAATTCTCAGAGACATGTAGTAATCTTCTGTCCTCCAAGGATGATAGGGTGTCTGTCCGCACTCCTAATAAACGTGCACGGTCGTCGCCGCAGGTGGCCCGCCAGCTGTTTCAGTTTCAGGCATCGACATCTGAAGCAACACCGTCGAAACGACCATCTCTAGAACAAAGCGCCAGCCAGTACCGAATTCGCGACAACCAGCATCTCCAAAACGAAAATCAACACCGACCGGCAAATCGTCAACCAACAAGAAGAGACATTCGCCAGCCCGCTCGAACGCTGATCCCAATGCATCGATGGTAACACCCCCGTCACCAATCCAGTCGTCAACAGTTAAATTCGTCCCGGGTAAGGGCAATCGTAAGTTTTCCACTAAATTCTCTAAATTCAGGCAACCTGTACCTCCGTCGGGGGATAAAATGGATTGATGTCTACCTAAATTTCTTAAAACTCCGGTTCTAATTTGGGGCTCTTCTAACGTTTCCAATATTGATGTTGATCCACCCGCTAACGCCACCGTGGTATCATACCCGGGCGGCTCTCTTAAGCATTTCAGGAGCATGCTCAACCGACTACTTTCGCGGAATCACAAGGAAATGGCGATCAAAACCATCATTCTCAACATGGGGATCAACGACCGAGACAGCTGGAAAAATGACCGAAACAACAAGAAAGACGATGGCAGCACAGTAATGGGCGTTTTCAGCAATTTGGTATCGCATATCGGTAAAGTGTTCCCTAATGCCAAAATTCTCTTTCAGGAAATCAATTTCTCTTCTGAGTTATATTGCAGGGAACAAACTGTCATCCAAAACCTCAACGAAAAGGCAAAGAAAACCAGAAATTGCCAAGTCATCCCAGCAATTGTGCCAGAGGACTTTAAAGTCATTCATGACAACATCCATTGGACGACAGAGACAGCTGAGAAAATCTACAAGGGCTGGCAACCATTCATCGACCAGTCTTTAAACTAATTCCTCAGAAAGGCACCAGCCATGCAGATAGGGTCGGCCTAGGGACTGAAATAATCAACCTGGTTTCGCACCTTACTCTGACAACTGGTGAGAAATCTTTATTAACACATGGCCTGACATTTTGCCCCACCCCATCAGAAATGAAACCAAAACCTAAAACTCTTGATGTGGGCGACGGAAAGGTCATTGTTATGGAGGACGGTATTTACCACATGGAAATGAAGGGAGTTCCAGCAAGCACACAATTTTTCGATACAACAGCCAAAGCTTATCGATATAGAAACTCGGTGGGTGGTAAAAATCTTTTTAAATATCCATCGGGTTTGGCTCCTTCACCAAGCAAAGTTCCTTCCTGTATTTCGGAAGTAGCTAAACAAGTCAAATCTGACGTTTCAAACATACAAAACTTTCACCAAGAGGACAACCTCACTAATAACGAGAGAACTGCTCTTAAGAAACTGCGCAACAATAAACACATCATTATTAAACCATGTGACAAAGGCAGTGCGGTCGTCATTCTTTCTAAAGATAACTACATTAAAGAGGCGATGCGCCAACTAAGCAACACAAACCATTATACACCAATTTGGAAAGAAAACACCTATAGATTTAGTCACATTCTAAAGCGCTTGCTGGATCAAACCTTCATTGACAAAAAACAATTGGAGTATCTATATTCGGACCGGGAAAAATCGAAAAACAGATCTATATACTTTTTACCCAAGGTCCACAAAAAGTTAAGTTCTTGGACTGATGAATACACACCCCTTGGTCGGCCGATCGTATCGGATTGCAGTTCTGAATCATATATCATATCCCAGTATATTGATTTTTATCTGAAGCCTATCGCAACCCGACATCCCAGTTATTTGAAAGATACAGAGGACTTTCTGATCAAACTATCAAAAATTGAAGTTCCTTCGTCTGCATACCTCATTACCCTCGATGTCCGCTCTATGTATACCAATATAGGCATCACAGAGGGCTTGAAATCTATTAGAAGGGCATTCGAATTCTACTCAGATCCCGATAGGCCCAGCGAGGAAATATTTCAATTATTGGAACTTTCTCTCAGGGGAAATGATTTCGAATTTAACGGCCAATACTTCCTTCAAATCTCGGGGTGTAGCATTGGCAAGAAATTCAGTCCTAACTTTGCTTCAATTTTCATGGCGGATTGGGAGAAAGGGGCTCTAGAAAATTGTGAGAAAAAACCATTAGCATACCATAGGTTCTTGGATGACATTTTCATTATTTGGACACACAGTCGGGATGATTTTAATGTTTTCTTAGATGTATTGAATTCTCATAATGAAACCATTAAACTTGATGAAACAATTTCGGAAACCAGTATTGATTTCCTTGATTTAACTGTTTTCAAAGGGCCACAATTCCATTCCACTAATGTACTAGATACCAAGTTGTATACCAAACCAACAGATTCTCATCGGCTTCTACATCTTAAATCATTTCACCCACCAAAAGTTTTCAAAGGGCTAATCAAATCACAAATCATTCGATATCACAGAAACTGCACGAACAGAAGCGACCTAAATTCAGCTTGTTCGACATTATTCCAGGCTTTGCAACCGCGCGGGTACTCCAAGCGATTACTCCGCCAAGTAAAGTCCGAAACCATAAAAGAAATAGAATCATTGAGCCAGGACCCGGTGCCAACCGAGCCGAGTAGAATTCGGCATAATCGGACGACGCGGGGCGATGGAACAGTTTCATTCTGCAACAAGGAAAAATGTTACATAAACAGAATGAAATATATGACTCTCGGTGGGGTTTTCACAAGCGAACAAACCCGCATATCTTATCAAATGAGAGGACAATTTGATTGTGATACAGAGAATGTTATTTACCTGATCACCTGCAAAACATGTCGTTTACAATATGTGGGTCAGACACAAAACGCACTTCGCTCACGAATGACCAACCATCTCTCAGATATTCGATTAGATAATGATTTTAGTGTTGCAAACCATTTTAATTTACCTGATCATGATGTAAGATTCCATTTCAGCTTTCAGCCAATCGAACAAACACCAATTCTAACCGAGGATAATGAAACCAAATCGAAGCGCTTGGAACGCGAAAATCATTGGATGGGCGTTCTCAAAACATATCATCCTTTTGGAATGAATCAAGACTACATTGGGACTCGTCAGAAACACCTGTGCTTCCCGCTATTGTTCAATCGCAGAAATGTTGAAATCGCAAGCATTTACTAACGAAATTTCACAGAAATAAACTCTCAATTACCTGAAATTCTCGACAAACGAGTGATTATAGCTTATAGAAAGAATCCGAGTTTACGCGACATGCTTGTTAGATCAAAATTGCGTCATGATCAAACATAATCAGCAGTACCTTTCATAATCCTTCATGTCTCAATGACAAACCTTAAACTCATTAGCGAGTTCCAACGATTCATTTACGTAAGAAATCGCGCCCGCGACCTGAGCCCGTGCATACTTAATTTTTTCACAAAAACACACACACACACACACTCCCCCACCCTCACACACACACACCCTCTAACACACACACACAGATTTCCCAAAATATATAATAGACTAGCAGGTTAGCCCGCCACTGGCGGCATTCGTCCCATGGCTTTGTTTCAGAAACATGACATTTTTGAAAATTATTTTGTTTTTATTTATTTTTGTTTTTTATTTTTGAATATGAATTTAATGTTTTTTAAATTTAATATATTTTGTTTCTGAATTGTTTTTTTATTGTTAATTTTTTTTAATTTTAAATTGTTTTAATTAAATTGTAAATTGTTTTTTTTTATTTTAAATTGTTTTAATTAAATTGTAAATTGTTTTATATAATTTTTTTGTTTCTGGCGGAAAAATTTACCCGTAGAAATCCCCCCTTCCTAGGAACGACAGACAACGCATTCTTTGTTTCGCGAAATCTCTCTACGATAACATTGCATTGAATTTAAAACAAACGCTTCCCGTCGGGAAATCTGTCTTCGGGTCGTTGTTGTTGGCATCACGGCTCCCCGAAAACTCTCACATTGCCGAAAACGTGTATTTAGTAATATCGTTGTTGTTGATATTTACGGCTTGGGGGCTATTTTCTTATTTAGCAAGTTTGAGCTCAATCGGTTAGTCTATAAAGGACACACTCATATATATGACACTTCCCGTAGGTAGCAAGTTTGAGCTCAATCGGCATTCCCTGGAATTTCCCGTAGATTGGCAGATTCCAGTAGTTTTATAACGGTATATCTGGGGAGAAATCTGATGCTATATTCGTGATTATCTGGGATGATTTCGGTATATACCGAAGTACTGTAAAAACAGAGCGCGCCATCCGTGCTCGCAGGGAATAAATTTCGAGCGATAACGTTTGCGTTCCCGTATAACTCTGCAGATGCGAATAACGTTGAATGGGAAACTATGGAATCCTATTACGGCCACTTGCTAATGGCGCTTTCGGCGCTTTCGGCGCGATGCGCCGAAAGCGCCGAAAGCGACAAAAAGTGCGCCATTAGTAACGCGCCGAAAGCGCCGAAAGCGCCGAAAGCGCCGAAAGCGCCGAAAGCGACAAAAAGTGCGCCGTAACGGCGCACTATTTGTCGCTTTCGGCGCTTTCGGCGCTTTCGGCGCGGTGCGACAAAATGTGCGCCATTAGCGTTATTTCGGCGCGCGCCGAAAGCCCCGAAAGCGACAAAATATGCGCCGTTACGGCGCACTTTTTGTCGCTTTCGGCGCTTTCGGCGCTTTCGGCGCACCGCGCCGAAAGCGACAAAATATGCGCCGTTAGTAACGCGCCGAAAGCGCCGAAAGCGACAAAAAGTGCAGCGTTTCCGGCATGCGTAACGAGGTGTAACTTCTGTATGCCATTAAAATGGAGGCGTTTATTGTTGACAATTTTTTTCTAAATTTTACACACCGTGAAATTATCTATAAGTTTTATCAGAAATATGGAATTACAATTAGGTGAGTGAACTTCAAAAGCCACAGCTCCTGAACCCCCCCCCCATTCGCATGGATGCATGGATGTGGTAACGGAGAGTCCAACATGTTCTCTGCCTTGTTTGTTCAATGTTATAAAGTTCCATGTTAGAACATAAAAAAAGTTCCCATGTTTTGCACTGATGGAATAATATCTCTACAAGCACTATGCAGAGTAAAGTTTCATGGCACAATCTGGGGGGAGGGGTTCTTCTGACTTCAATTTCAACTACATGTTTGGGGGGGGGGGGGTGTCCACCTTGGGAAATTCCAAATCCCCCCTTTAGTCAGAATCAGACCAACACAAGTTTTTGAATAATTCCATTTGCACCCCCCCCCCCCCTTGAACCTCAGTCAGGCCTAATTTCTAATATATTCATAAGCCATGGTTTTATATTTCTATATTCCTGGTATGAGAACATTGACAGATATTTTAACCTGAACATTTATTAGTTATTTGAAAATTTCAAACCTCATACTCCCCTCAGGTTGGAAAATTCTTCAAGTGATGACCATTTCTGTCCACAAATTTGACCAAATGTAGTAAAATATTGTTTTGCTAAACTAATTAGCAGTTTTGTATTGGCCATGTGGATGTGGGGCAATGACACACCGGGCCGACCATGGTTCGATCCGGTGTGCGAAAATTTTGAAATCTTAACAAGAAAATTTTGAAATCGTAACATCTACACTAGCCTCAAGCCTTCCTACCGTTGTAAATTTAAACCCTACACCCCCCACTTAGGTTGGAAAATTTTCAACTGATGACAATTCCAATGACAATGTTGACCAAATGTATGACAATATTGTTTTCTTAAATTAACTAGAAGTTTTTGACTGGCCACGGGGGAGGGACCAGGACACAAGCTTTCCAAGTGTTGGAAATTTCCAATCTGTTACCCCCCCTAAGGTTGGAAAATTTCCAACTGATGACCATTTCTGTCCAAAGTTTTTACCAAACATAGGAACATTCCCCCCCCCAATAAATTGTTTTATAATCAAACTACAAGAACATATTTCACCTATTGTTGGTGTGAAATTTCCAACTAATGTTTTGGCAAGTATGAAATTTCCAACTGTTATACTTTTGACCAAAGTTGGGGGGCTAACTACTAGTATACGTGCGAAATAAATCTCTGTAGTTCCACTGGTAACGATGCTACCGGAATTTGCCTGTAAATATCATGCAAATTATCTCACAAGAATAAATCATACAGGTATTTGGAGGTAGCACTGGTAGTACAAGTGGAACTATATAAATGTTTCTTCCGATGTCTTTCGCTCTGGTAAAGATGCATGTTAGGTGCATATTTCCGTTCATATTCTGGCACCATGTGGTTTTCTATGACGAAATGCCCACAAAAATGTACCTTGCAAACTTGCCAGCGTATGAACGTACCCTGAATCATGCCAGAAGCTGGGGTTTGTCCCACAAAAATATTCATGATTGCCAATTACTCAATAAATATATTCACTGCAAGTCTATCACAGCTAGTGACAGTCAGTTGTGGTGTTCAATTATTAACAGACTTTTTCATTATATTACATTTAATTACATGCGGCAACACTCACTTAAAAAGTTGCTCAAATGTATGCATACTAATCACTTGACTATATTTAGACTCATTTATAGTGAAAATTCATACATGTGTTAAGTACCATATTAATAAATAATTTTAAATCTGAATAATGACAAATTATAGCATTTAGAGGTGTATCTACAGCAAAATTCAGCCCCTCCCTTTTAAAATTGATACATAGGCCTATACATTGTACACATATGGCCATGTCCGATCTGCACTGAGGTGCCGGGAGCATCCAAGGGCATCGGGGGGGGAGAGCCTACAAAAATGGCACTTTTCTGCCCAAAAAAGGGAATTTTCTCCGCAAACTCGGAAAAAACAACCATAAATTCATTGTGGCAAAAATCCCTATTTTAAAGGTATTTGTCGGTTTTTATGGCCGTTTTTGACAAAAAATTAATATTCCTTGTGAAATTGGTGGTATTTGGACCCAAAAAGTTACATTTTGCTATAAAAACACGAGATTAAACACAGCATTTTCTGTCTCCAGAAAAAGGGCAAGTCCTGCCCCCTTGGTCAAGGGCAGGGGATCAGCTGCCCCCTCTTCCGGCACCCCTGCTGGGCTGATCACATACTTAATTGTATACATGCGCTAATGGCGCACCACGCCGAATGCCCTAATGGCGCACCGCGCTAATGGCGCACTTTCTGTCGCTTTCGGCGCTTTCGGCGCTTTCGGCGCGCGCCGAAACAACGCTAATGGCGCACTTTTTGTCGCTTTCGGCGCGCGCGCCGAAAGCGCCGAAAGCGACAAAAAGTGCGCCGATCGGCGCACATTTTGTCGCTTTCGGCGCTTTCGGCGCGATGCGCCGAAAGCGACAAAAAGTGCGCCGAAAGCGCCATTAGCAAGTGGCCGTAAAAGGATTCCATAGGAAACAGACGCTCTTTATAGAGATGCGTCAAAAACAAACGCTCATTAAATAATCACTTGATTAACCCCCGTCGTGCCTTTGCGGTGATTTGAGATTGGAGAACGGGTGCTCTGAGCTTCTCTAAACCGCGACTACGGCGGTGTCGGTGGGATTTTACACTTACATACGAAATTTGATCTCAATCTGTACACGCGTTTTGGATTCTATGAAGTACACACACACACACACATATACGAAGTCTCAAAATATATAGTACTAGCAGGTTAGCCCGCCACCGGCGGCTTGTCCGAAACATGACATTTTTATATATATTTTTTAAATTTTTAGCTCCACGCGTTACAATAAGAACAATTTGTACCCGGTAGCTCCACCAGTTTCCGAGATCTGGTCTGCGCATGAAAATTTGTACCCGGCGCAAGATACATTCACATGCCAAATTTCAAGTCGATAGCTCCACCCGTTTCCGAGATCTCGTCTGCGCATGCGCTGCACGGGCGTCGCACGGGCTCGGCGACCCGATAAAATTTGTACCCGGCGCAAGATACATTCACATAGCAAATTTCAAGTCGATAGCTCCACCCGTTTCCGAGATCTCGTCTGCGCATGCGCTGCACGGGCGTCGCACGGGCTCGCCAATACGACAACGACCACCGCCTGGTCAAACTACACACACGTACCAAGTTTCGTCCCGATCGGTCGAGAATCGTAGATTTGTATGACGTACAACACACACACAAACATAAATATATAAGAGAGATATGTAAATTAGATAGATTGTATCAAAATATATAGGAGAGATATGTAAATGATCTACACACCATTACTGGTGTTTGTCAAAGTTTAGTGGGGTATATCAATACTCATTCACGATCATATCATTGAGGTCCGGAGGGTGTGGGCTATCTCTCGAATACAAGGAGTTCTCAAAATATATAGAAGAGATAGATAAGACAATGCTAGACAACTTTCGGTTTTCGATTCCGTAAATTCGTTGCATTTCTGACTCACTTAACCGATTATGGCCGCGTAAACGGCATTGTCAAGGCAAGACAACTTTCGGTGTCCGATTCCGTAAATTCGTTGCATTTCTGACTCACTGAAACGATTATGGCCGCGTAAACGAATTGTCGCTTGTTTTTCTTCTTCCAAAAGTGAAAGAAAACATCTTTACACTGTCAAATGCAGTGGAATGTCCAAAACAACTTTTGTATACTTTGAAGTGAGAAAATTGCTTCGAATCGCTGCATTAACATGCACTCTATGGTTGGTGATTATCGCAATACGATAGGGGAACACTCCGACGTTCGTACTCAGATTTCACCAATTTTTGTACCTTGCTTGCCTGTCCGGGAAAATGGCCAATTTGATTCTATTTGTCGTTATATATATATATTTATCAACCCATTTGTTTTTCCTTTTCATAAAAATAAAATAAAACAAGCCGAAGATGATATGTTTAAAATGTCTTAAGCATGAAATTGGCGATAAGTTGTTATCAGAGTACGTTATACTTGTGATAGTTGCGTTACGCACACGGTGTTCCCCTATCGTATTAGCAAATGTGACTCTTTCTCATTGGTCGATATTTAATATACATATTATTTTTTTCTGACCGTGTTTTCGTAAACAAAGCCACATGAATATCGACCAATCAGACAGAGGACATATTTTGCCACGATTAATAGCGAATCAGGTCATGTTTATGCATCGATTAGAAAGATTTCTACGACTTGAAAGTATAAAACAGGTTTATATCGGCATTCTAGAGCAGTGTACATGATACGGAGGGTTTCTATCACTTTTGGAAGTAGCAATATACGCGACAATACCGTTTACCCGACCATAATCGGTGCAGTGAGTCAGAAATTCAACGGTGACGGTCGTACTGCGTTATTCCGTACCAAATATTGTCACCCCCCCCCCCCCCCCCCTGTGGTATGTATATAAGGTATATTTTCAATATTTTTTGGCTACCAGCTCCCCGTGTCTATATCTTGACGTGCCACATAGATTTGCTGATTAATTATGACAAAACAACCAAAGCACGAGACAAAACAGGTTCAATGTGAAATGAGAGTGACACGTGTTGTAAATTTATCCTCGCATACATGATGAGCATTTCTTAATAAAATAGAAAGGAAACAATAGAAATGTTTAGATCCTATCTTCGCCCGTTAAGAAATATCACTCTGCACTGTTCGCCCCTGTAGTTTGTTGATACAATCTGTACAACACAGAGTGAGAATGTGTGCACGAGTACATGTAGATGCGAACGGGTTGTGGTCACTGCACGTTCAATGGAGATTTCCAGTTAATCCCATTGTGCGTGGTCAATTGTGACAATGTGGATGAAGATGTTCATCTAGGATAAACGTATTTTCGTGATTCTTTCTTACCCTTTATAATGGTAAATTATCCAAAACAGATTAATTTTGAATCTCTCAAAAGGTATATAATCCGGGTGAGTTGTTGAGTTTGTTGTTTCTTTGCAGATATCGGAATGGTAGCCAACTAATGAACATCGATTCTTGTATCGTATTTTCGTGTTATTATCAGCAATCGATAGAGGCGTGCAAACCACATTAAAAATGTAGCTCAATCGGGCTATGATAGACGAAATGAGCTATATAGAACATTTTGCATGTGTGCCCGCCCGACACACAGGCACTTTGTAGAAAACAATGTTTATATATATATATATATACTAGCAGGGTTACCCGGCGTTGCCCAGGTTAATGTATGCTGTGGATATTTGTTGGGAATAGAGAATGCTCTTGCTTAAAGTGTTATACGTTTTCTCATAAATTGTATATTCAAATAGCATCACAAAACATGATTATTACAGTCATGGAATATAAGTAGTGGCTCACCTTATCAATTGTCATTCTGTTTATCACGATTAATCCGTTCCACCAATAATGAAGTATTTATTTATTTACAACTGCGTATACATTAGACGTTATAATATGATACATGAACATCATAAACAGTATTAAACACATTAGTTCGATAAAAGATGATAATTGGGTTTTACATATTGAGATGTACCAATCAATCAATAGTGGGTTGGACTAAGATCTCGAGGACACCTGGTTATCATATCTCCATGAAGATACAGATGTTTCAAAGAAATTTCCAGGTGCTCCTCTGTGAATGGTGCTATATATTGGCTAAATATTCTTAGTTTAAACGAAATGTTGCTGCGCACATATATCAGCTACATGTGACGGGCACAGAGCGATATTTTGAGTTGTTTATGTCAGTCGACGAGTCTGTTCTAAAACCCTTGTCAGATGTCAGTATTGGTAGGATCCTGAAAAGTCTTGTGCTACTAACTGCATTTTCTTGTATATCAGAAGAAACTATATTTGACTGCACACTGTGACCACTATTTTTGAACAGGCCTTCCATATCTCTTGACAAATTGTAACTTTTTGTGGAAACTGTATTGAATGGAACAGATTAAATTTTGTTATTATATATATGCAATCCTCTGACGGTTTGAGGTCTCTCAGTTTGCACGAATATATGTATCTCTTCAATAGAATGATAAATATACGTTTAATGATTCTCCTAGTTATCTCTTTTTGCTAGATCATTGTGTGAATGCCTTGATTGCCATTCCCATATAAATATGACTGTTAAGAAGATATAATTGTTCAAGTGACTTATGTGGGTCACCATATGTCGGGATTGTGAAATATGAACGCACAACTACTTAAAATGATATGGAGATGGCCTGGTGACTGTATATAACTTATATGTGGATATCGGCGAATAGCAATCTTATCAATGATAGTGCATATCCGCTCGCCATCCGTGACGCAAACGACACCAAATGTGATTTAATTCATGGTATATCATTAGAGAAAAACGTGTATGAATTTGGTGGAATTTGGTTTATTAAATCAATTGTTGATGCAACGCTGACTCGAACAACGCCATATTGCGAAGGTGATTATGTATTCGTTTGGTGGAAATCAGCGACAAAACTATTTCACCATATTTTTTTAATTTCCCCTCCCACCAACAGCGTCATTTTAGAAAATTTTAACCAGCACCATTGTCTTCCATGTAAAAAGTTACCCCTCTTAGAACGCCTTGGTGCCATCTCGATTGTACCGTGTGAAGTTATATATAGAATGCACACAGACAGAAAAAAAGACAGACAAACAGCACGATTTTATTTCTTGTATCATTTGAGAAGAACGTGTCTGAATTTGATGGTAATTGGTACTAAAAATATTTTGTATCAGTTTTGGTGACCCTCCCGTCCCTATTTCGGACTCAAGCTGCACAAACTAAGACTCATTAGAGATTAGAGATGCATATATATGAAATTGGTGAAAATTGGCGCGTATACAAATTCGTATCAAATTTAAGGTCCCCATATCTCTCACCCATAGGGCACCAATTTGGTGTATCTAAACCACATGATAAGATTCCTCGTATCACGGAGAAGAATATGTATCAATCTGGTGGAAATCGGCACTAAACATATAGATATAATTTTTTGTGTCCCTCTCATCTCTATACACCACTGACTTGAATGGCCCCACTTGTGACACCCTTAAACCACACGATTACACTCCTGATATCATGGAGATGATTGTTTATAAGTTTGGTGATAATCGGCGACTAAACAATTTTTGTTATCAAATTTGGTGCCAATCCCTCCCCTCTCCATCTCTCACCCAAACAGCACCACTATGGCGTCTTTAAATCACGATTAGATTCCTCGTATCATGGATAAGAACGTGTATCAATTTGGTGGAAATTGGCGCTAAAACAATTGTGCATCAATTTCTGTGCCCCTGTCCCTTTAAATGCAACCCTGACTCGAATGAGGCCACATTTGACAGATAAAAGCCACACCATTAGACTCCTCATACCATGGGGATGATTTTGTATAAGTGTGGTGGCAATCGGCGACTTATTATCAAATTTAGTGCCCACCCCCTCCCAGTCTCTCATCCAAAAACAACAATTTGGCGTTGTTAAATCGCACAATTAGATTCCTTGTATCATGAAGAAGAATATATATCAATTTTGTGGAAATCGGCGCTAAAATTAGTTTTATCAATTTTGGTGCCCCTCTCCCCTTCCGTTCATCCCTGACTCAAACGACGCCACTTTTGACATATTTAAACCACACCGTTGGATTCTTCATATCATGGGGATGATTATATGTAAGTTTCGTGGCAATCGGCGACAGAAAAAAAATCTGCCCCCCCCCCCCCTTCCGGGCACCCCTGACGCGAACGGCGCAACTTTTGCCATATTTAAACCACGCCATTAGATTCCTCATATTATGGGGATGATTATATATAAGTTTGGTGGCAATCGGCGACAAATATTTTTTTGCCCCTCCCCCTTTTCTGCCCCTGACAAAAACGGCGTCACTTTAGAATATTCTAACCCCGACCATTATCTTTCTCGTAAAAAGCTACTCCTAGTAGACCTCTTTGGCATCATCTAGATGGTCCCCTGTGAATTTCTATAGAACACAGACAGACAGACAGACAGACAGACAGACATTCGCAAATATAGATATAGATATACTAGCCGATGAGCCCGACGTTGTCCGGGCTATTCAAAAACCAAATTTCAAGTCGATAGCTCCACCCGTTTCCGAGACATCGTCTGCGCATGCGCGAAGCTGGCGTCGCACGGGCTCGGTGACCCGATAAAATAGTATCCGGGGTAAGATACATTCACATACCAAATTTCAAGTCGATAGCTCCACCCGTTTCCGAGATCTCGTCTGCGCATGCGCGAAGCTGGCGTCGCACGGGCTCGGCGACCCGATAAAATTCGTATTCGGAGCAAGATACATTCACATTCCAAATTTGAAGTCGATAGCTCCACCCGTTTCCGAGATCTCGTCTGCGCATGCGTCACGGGCGTCGCACGGGCTCGCCAATACGACAACGACCACCGCCTGGTCAAACTACACACACGTACCAAGTTTCGTCCCGATCGGTCGAGAATCGTATATTTGTATTAATGACAAACAGACAGACAGACAGACAGACAGACAGACAGAGGTCTTCAAAATATATATGATATATATATATATATATATATATATATATATATTTATATATATATATACTAGAAGGTGACCCGACTTCGTCCGGGCTTTGACCTTGAATTGTCCATTTTGAAGGTCAAGGTCAAATGGGGTCACGATTTGACCAGTCCAAAACACTGCCTGGACAAAAGTACCAGACAGACGTGCCCGTCAAAATCCATCCAGTTTTACCCGATTTGACCTCGAATTGATCATTTTGAAGGTCAAGGTCATGTCGGGGTCACGACTCGACCCGTCCAATACACTCAGTGGACAAAAGTAACCCTACGTATCAAATTTCGTCGAATTCCCATCAAAATTCGCGATTTGACCTTGAATTGACCCGATTTCAAGGTCAAGGTCAAGTCGCACGGGCAAATAAATAGGCTTATGAGACTGCCCATACGAAAGTAACCCCACATACCAAGTTTCATCAAAATCCCGTGATATTCGGGCGTTTGTCGGGTCATTTCAAGGTGAAAGTCACGTCGCACGGGCAAATTAATAGGCCTATGGCACTGCCCGGCCGAAAATACCCCCACATACCAAGTTTCATCGAAATCCCGTTATATTCGTGCGTTTGACCTTGAAATGACCCGATTTCAAGGTCAAGGTCACGTCGCACGGGCAGATTAATAGGATTATGTCACTCCCCGGCCGAAAATACCCCCACATAGCAAGTTTCATCGAAATCGGCTCGGCCGTTTTCGAGTCCATTGGAAACAGACAGACACACACACACACAGATCTTCCAAAATATATAATTGACTAGCCGATGAGCCCGACGTTGTCCGGGCTATTCAAAAACCAAATTTCAAGTCGATTGCTATTCAAAAACCAAATTTCAAGTCGATAGCTCCACCCGTTTCCGAGATCTGGTCTGCGCATGCGCGAAGCTGGCGTCGCACGGGCTCGGCGACCTGATAAAATTCGTATCCGGGGCAAGATACATTCACATACCAAATTTCAAGTCAATAGCTCAACCCGTTTCCGAGATCTGGTCTGCGCATGCGCGAAGCTGGTGTCGCACGGGCTCGGCGACCCGATAAAATTCGTATCCGGGGCAAGATACATTCAAAAACCAAATTTCAAGTCGATAGCTCTACCCGTTTCCGAGATCTAGTCTGCGCATGCGCGAAGCTGGCGTCGCACGGGCACGGCGATCCGATAAAATTCGTATCCGGGGCAAGATACAAACAGACAGAGGTCTTCAAAATATATATGATATATATAGACAAGGCCAGACATCTTTCGGTTTCCGATTCCCTAAATTCGTTGTATTTCTGACTCACTTAACCGATTATGGCATTGTCGCTTGTTTTTTTTTCTTCCAAAAGTGAAAGAAAACCTCCTCAGACTGTCAACTGCAGTGGAATGTCCAAAAACAACTTTTGTATACTTTGAAGTGAGAACATTTCTTCGAATCAAACCATTAATATGAAATCTACAGCAACTAGTCCGCAGCAATTGTTACCCTCTTTCTCATTGGTCGATATTTAATATACATAATGTTTTTTTTACCGTGTTTTCGTAAGCAAAGCCACGTGAATTGTGAACACGGTTGCGAGTGTATGACAACAAAAAGTTGGGAATTTCCAAGTGTTGATAAATTTCCATAATTATCGACCAATCAGAAAGAGGGGAATATTTTTCCACTGTTAATGGCGAATCAGCCCATATTTATTGTTAAGGAAATTTCTATCACTCGACCATAATCGGTGCAGTGAGTCAGAAATTCAACGGTGGCGGCTGTACTACGCTATTCCATACCGAATAGTGACACCCTGTGGAACGTATATAAGGTATGTTTTGAAATATTTTTTTGACAAGCTCCCCGTGGCCCGACCTGTTGTACTTTAAGTAGGTCTTATCATGCGAAGAAGATCTTTAACATTATATGTGTTAACTCATTCAGTGCCAGGTTCCCTGGGGGAAAAGCCATCATTTACACTAACTAGATATTTACTTTGATTATTCAATATTGGAAAGAATCGAATTGACAGCAAATATTGATATTATAGGCCCTACTCACGAAGTTCTTTAAAAGTCCAATTCCGGTAATACAGTGTCACCACAGCTCCCAAATTTCACGTTGCCATGGCACGAGTACTTCAAATTGACACCGATTGTATGAAATAACAAATGTTGTTATATGTGGCCATCTAACCAATATATTCTGTGCAGTTTTAGACATTAATTTTGCTGGTGTAATAACATAGCTTTATGTTATGGCAAAGATCGGAATGGGGGGGGGGGGGGGGTGATTGGTGAGACCTAACGAATTTTCTAAATGGGATGACGTTTACAATAACCAATTTCCTAGAAAAGTAGATGCAAACCGACAAAATTTGAAAATCAATTGTTTCCGTTCTATAGGCCTAAAACAATCGTACTTTCGCTGTGCGGCGTATACTAGTTACCTGTTCGTGTGGTACACGTAGCTACATGTATGGCGTCAATGACACATTCAATCGAATTCAGCACATCGAAAAACCGCTCACTACCAAATGTCCGTTCGATATCTTAAAACATGTGAGAGCAATATATTGACAATGTTTCCTGTAGTAATTTATCATTACGTAAAGTGCGCGTTGTCCAAATCGGTGTTCATCGATCGTCTGGCGATAAACCAAGTGTTCGATGGATCAGGGCATGCCCGACTTGATAGTATTCGCACTTTACACAATCAAAATCGGTCTCCAATTAACAGATATGGACGCTGTATGCGTTGACCTCTTAGAGAGTTTGAACTCTGCAAGACTTTAGTCACGCCCACAAAACACACGATTTTCACGACCTATATCTCCCGAATGCCTCAACGTACGGAGCTGCCCGATACGTCGTTTGAACGGAGATATCTTCGGTTACGCCATGGTTTACACGTTGGATCTGCGCATGCGCGTATAAACATATTGGCCTTAAAATCATTCATATAGTCCATATGGGGGGTCCGGGCTGGACCGGATGTTCCGGGCTGTCAGCGTCGTTATGGGTAAACATAATAGTCGATGGCGGCATTTTGAGGGTTAATTGCCAGGCATTTGTGGGCGACTCGCCCCTGTATCTTCGTGAGTGTAGTCCAGGGTAGTTCCACAACACATATGTAAGGAGTTATTAGAAGTACGAGGACATTAAGGGGGTCCGGGCTGTGAGTTTGTTTATTGGGGGCGCAATTTTTTAATTCTGGCTGAATCTGGGAAGTTTAGGGGTTAATAAGCGCACTTCCGTTTGACCTTGACCACTCTCCGTGCGTATTTGGGTTTCATTAACACCCTCACACATATATGAATACTAAAATCACACCTGGACGCAGCAGGGGCGGTCCGGGCTGTTAGCTTCATTTCGCGGCGAACATTTTCGCCGATGCCGGAATTTTGAGGGTTAATAGCGACCCCTGAGTGGGTTTCCATGACACCCTTGCACCTATATTGGCCTTAAAATCACCCATATAGTCCATATGGGGGTCCGGGCTGGACCGGGATGGTCCGGGCTGGTCCGGGCTGTCAGCGTCGTTATCGGTAAACATAATCGGCGATGGCGGCATTTTGGGGGGTTAATTGCCAGGCATTCGTGGGCGACTCGCCCTTGTATCGTCATGAGTGTAGTCGAGGGTAGTTCCATAACACATATGTAAGGGGTTATTAGAATTACGAGGACATTAAGGGGGTCCGGGCTGTGAGTTTGTTTATTGGGGGCGCAATTTTGTAATTCTGGCTGAATCTGGGAAGTTTAGGGGTTAATAAGCGGCACTTCCGTTTGACCTTGACAACTCTCCGTGCGTATTTGGGTTTCATTAACACCCTCGCACAGATATGGATACTAAAATCACACCTGAACGCAGCAGGGGCGGTCCGGGCTGTTAGCTTCATTTCGCGGCGAACATTTTCGCCGATGCCGGCATTTTGAGGGTTAATAGCGACCCTGAGTGGGTTTCCATGACACCCCTGCACTTATATTGGCCTTAAAATCACTCATATAGTCCATATGGGGGGTCCGGGCTGGACCGGGATGGTCCGGGCTGGTCCGGGCTGTCAGCGTCGTTATCTGTAAACATAATCGGCGATGGCGGCATTATGGGGGTTAATTGCCAGGCAATCGTGGGCGACTCGCCCTTGTATCTTCGTGAGTGTAGTCGAGGGTAGTTCCACAACACATATGTAAGGGGTTATTAGAAGTACGAGGACATTAAGTGGGTCCGGGCTGTGAGTGTGTTTATTGGGGGCGCAATTTTGTAATTCTGGCTGAACCTGGGAAGTTTAGGGGTTAATAAGCGGCACTTCCGTTTGACCTTGACCACTCTCCGTGCGTATGTGGGTTTCATTAACACCCTCGCACATATATGAATACTAAAATCACACCTGGACGCAGCAGGGGCGGTCCGGGTTGTTAGCTTCATTTCGCGGCGAACATTTTCGCCGATGCCGGCATTTTGAGGGTTAATAGCGACCCTGAGTGGGTTTCCATGACACCCCTGCACTTATATTGGCCTTTTAAACCACTCATATAGTCCATATGGGGGTTCCGGGCTGGACCGGGATGGTCCGGGCTGGTCCGGGTGGTCAGCGTCATTATCGGTAAACATAATCGGCGATGGTGGCATTTTGGGGGTTAATTGCCAGGCATTCGTGGGCGACTCGCCCTTGTATCTTCGTCAGTGTAGTCGATGGTAGTTCCACAACGCATATGTAAGGGGTTATTAGAAGTACGAGGACATTAAGGGGGTCCGGGCTGTGTGTTTGTTTATTGGGGGCGCAATTTTGTAATTCTGTCTGAATCTGGGAAGTTTAGGGGTTACTAAGCGGCACTTCCGTTTGACCTTGACCACTCTCCGGGCGTTTTTGGGTTTCATTAACACCCTCGCACATATATTAATACTAAAATCACACCTGGACGCAGCAGGGGAGGTCCGGGCTGTTAGCTTCATTTCGCGGCGAACATTTTTGCCGATGCCGGCATTTTGAGGGTTAATAGCGACCCTGAGTGGGTTTCGATGACACCTCTGCACTTATATTGGCCTTAAAATCACTCATATAGTCCATATGGGGGGTCCGGGCTGGTCCGGGCGGTGTTTAGTCACACCGCAAATGATGGTATAAATGCAATTTATTTGCATTGTTGAGTTCGTTTTCTTCTAAAGTATACAGAATGCTGTACAATAAACACCAGGCAAATTTGCGAACGTGAAAGTGTGGCGTTCTATATAATTAGAGAATACCCTGTTGTCACATTGTTGTGCACAAACAGCTTTGTCGCAGGTATGCTGGTGACGCTGGTATCCTGTGGGTATGGATACTGATCCGTTTTAGTTAAGTTTAAATAGAGAGTGTTGAGTGATTTTCGGAGACTGGTAGACGTTTCATTAAGCTTATACATGTGTAAGATTGGCATTTCAACACCATGGTAATTTCAAACATTTAACATCATTTCTGCGTTATTCTGTAGTTTTCACCATTTGTCTTCAAACTTTGGAGGTGGGTAGCAAATTGCTCTTGCAAAAATAGTGCGTTGGAGGGGTGGTGGGTCCCAAACAAAATACTTCAACCTTGTATCCTGTAACTTCCCCTCATCCTGATCATTTGGGAAAATTCCAACGGTATGGGGTCTCAGGTTGGACATTTCAAACGGTTGGCAATCTTTTGGGTTTCAGTTGGAGAATTTGTCTTTGGTTCAAATTTAAGGGGGTTCAGTTTCAATCCAAGCCGAACACACAGCCATGTCCCTGGCGTGGACCAAATATGTAGTATTTCGAGAAGCAATTTTTCAAGAATAATTTGATTGGTATTTTCAAAGTGCTGTATGTTATACTTGACATATTTGTATTATATCACATATATATGCTTACGTTTTATGTAGGAATATGTGAGTGTTATTTTTGATTCACTGGCGACGATTGTACGGTTGACGAAACCGTTCCTCCTAACATTATTGGAACTCCATTGGATGGGAAATGTGACTCAGCGATAAGGCCATGCCAACAGTTCCAGCTCTACGTGGACTGGGCACACCACTCTCAAATCACTTGTCATATTTCCCTCTAAGGTAAGCGATCTGATGAATAGCTTATTTCTTATACATAACTATAGGTATAATGTATTGTAACGAGAATTACGACGACCAATGGAGCCATGCGTTTGCATGTACCAAAAATAATAAGGAAATTACGATGATGGCCTTGCTAGTGAAACCGAAAATAATCTCTCGCCATATCCTATTTCGCCCCAAAAATATGCCAATATTGATGTGCCCTATTGTATTGATGATCGTACTCATGGTGTTGATTCTAAGTTCATTTCAGCTGCCTCTACACAGAGGGGCACGGGTGAGTTTAAAGCCTCATATAACGACATATTATTAGTAAATGGTCCGTATCCTAGTACCGGCGATGTCGGAAGGGATGCTTCTGCGTTTAAATGTACCCATCATAATAGGGAAAGTACGCTGAATGAGTTATTTTCCGGGGCTGAGACGGTCCTCGCCGGTGAAATCGGGAGGGATTTCTCGCCACATTCTGCCGCGATTGACGTGTCATATTGTTATGATGATCGTACACATGTTGTTGACTCTCAGTTCATTCCAGCTGCCTCAACACAGAGAGGCGTAGGTAAGTTTGAAGACTCAGTTAAGCTCGGAGAATTGATTCACACGAGTAGAAGTATACTATTCGAGTGTCCCAACTATATGTATAATACTGATTACGCGACTGGCGGTACAAATAGATACATATACGACGATATTGATGATGACGATGATGGTGGTGAATCTGACGCTAGCGATTGCGACGACGATGATGTTGCTGTTGAGTTTTATGACGACTACGATAACGGTGGTGATGATGATGGTGATGATGATGAAGACGGTAGGGATGATACAAGTAATGCTGATGATGATGATGATGATGATGATAATGATGATGATAATGATGATGATCATGATGGGATGTTGAAAATCCTGGCTATGAATGTGGGAGGCTTACGGAAGCGCCTGCATTACCCCGAGTTTCTGTCACTCTTAAAGGGGTATGACATAGTATGCCTGTCGGAAACGAAACTTTTTGCCGAGGAAACAGTTGATATTCCAAACTTTGAAATTATATCAAATGTATGTAAGCCAACTGTAAGCCATAGTCGCGCTGGTGGTATATTAATAGCTGCGAAAAAGTCCTCCAGTTTGTGTGCTAACACTATTAGCAGCGAGCTTCTTAACGTTTTGTGGGCTACAGTTTCGCTGCCTAAGCAAAATAGTGACATATGTCTGGTTATAGGGGCAGTGTATATACCCCCTGAAAATACAAAATATGCTAATAATAATTGGCATTCCGATCTGCAATTAGAGATCATTCGATTGCGCGAAATTAGCCCAGCCATTCTCCTAATGGGCGATTTTAACGCGCGAACCGCTTTATTAAATGACCATATTGACGATAACAAAATCGCTCATGGCAGAGGGGTAAGTACCGTATTAGATGAGTATATGTTTGATGACGATTTCGAATCCGACATCTCCATACCGATGCGATCAAGCGAGGATACGGGAAAGCCCAACACATATGGATATAGATTAATCGATACATGTAGCTTTACTAATATGTATATTGTAAATGGTCGAGTTGGCAAAGATAAGGGAATTGGAAAACGCACATGTAGAGATGCCAGCTTAGTTGACTATGCAATAGCTTCTAAAGCTGCATTTGTACGTGTGTATGAATTTGAAATACTAGCATTTTCTTGTCTTTACTCAGATGTACACTGCGGTGTCAGCTTGGAATTTAAAGTACCATTAAAGACGGTAACTCCCCCAAATGAATTACACGAAGACGAAGTATGTGGCCAGGTAATGAAACAAAAAATTAAGCCTTGGGATGACACAAAAGCGCGTGAGTACATCAGCCGAGTTGAAACGCGTTCATCGGAGCTGGAATCCAAACTTGAAGTGGTTGAGAAATCTCCGACTCAGATTGGTGTTGATAACTGTTCAGAATATCTTGGTAGAATACTTACAGACGAGGCCGCTAACACTTTTGGCTCTTACAGCAATAACCATAAACCGCGACATATGAAAACATTGAAATGTAACAAGAAGTGGTTTGACTCAGAGTGTCGTCGTAAGCGCAAGGCATTCAATAGAGCCCGAAAGAAGTATTATGTATGCAAATCTTCATATTATAGAAATAAATTGAGAACATCCAGTAAGGCATATAAACGAACTATGGATACAAAACGAGCTACGATGTTAGAAAAGTGCAACCAAGAATTGAGGGAAATTCCGAAAAAGTCACCTGATTGTTTCTGGAAAACGTTTAAAAAGTTCACTACTGATAACAACAGTGTGCGAGCAACACGCGATCCAATTGACCTTGAAAAGTTATTCTGCCATTTTAAAACACTGAATGAACATAAAAGCAGTGACTCTAATTTATCAGCCTTAATAGAAAGTATGTATGACCTGAACAGTTACGACATTGACCTAAATTCGCCGATTTCAGTACACGAGATTCTAGATGGTGCTAAATCTCTGAAAATTAATAAAGCTGCTGGTGTTGATCAGGTATGTAACCGTTATATTAAGTCCACAATAGATATTCTTCTACCTTTCTATTCTCGATTTTTCAATTTAGTACTAGATTCAGGTCTATTTCCAAATGTTTGGGGAACGGGTATGATAATGCCTCTTTAC
Organism: Siphonodentalium dalli; assembly: GCA_032622095.1. Lineage (NCBI taxonomy): Eukaryota > Metazoa > Mollusca > Scaphopoda > Gadilida > Siphonodentaliidae > Siphonodentalium > Siphonodentalium dalli. The sequence goes on from CP136067.1 coordinate 39,147,965, forward strand.
AAGAATAAAGGATGTAGAAGCGACCCAAATTCTTACAGAGGCATCACTTTGCTGAGTTGTATTGGCAAACTATTCACCGGTGTTTTGAATCGACGCCTTGGAATTTATGTTGAGAGGAATAAATTGCTTAATGACAACCAGGCGGGGTTCAGAAAGGGTCGTTCAACAATAGACAACATTTTCGTTTTGTACAGCTTGACTGAGATTTATTTACGTGGAGGGAGGAAATTATATTGTACTTTTGTTGATTTCAAGAAAGCATTTGATACAGTTTGGCGAGAGGGTTTGTGGGTCAAGCTTCTGAGAACGGGAATCAACGGAAAGATATTCAATATAATCCGAAGCATGTATCGTGTTACTAAATCATGCGTTCTTAGTAATGCTCGTATGACTGACTATTTTGTCTGTTGTACAGGGGTTAAACAAGGTGAAAACCTGTCACCCCTATTATTTTCTATCTATCTAAATGATCTTGAAGACTTTTTGGAAAGTTGTGCTATAGACGGATTGAACTATCTTAATGATCGTATTTTTAGCGAACTGCAGACTTATCTGAAATTATGGTGCATCTTATATGCCGATGACACCGTCTTGTTTGCGGATAATCCGCACGATATGCAACGCATCCTCGATGCGTTCTCAGACTACTCTGATTCATGGGAGCTCAAGGTAAACACTCAAAAAACCAAGATAATGATTTTCAGTAACAAAAAAGTTAGATCCTCTCCAACATTCACACTATCTAATGATAAACTGGAAATAGTTGAGCGCTTCCCTTATTTGGGCATTGTGTTATTTTATAATGGCCGATTTTGCCAAGCAATCAAGTCGATAAAAATTAAATCGACAAAAGCTATGTACGGACTTCTGTCCAAGGTGAGAAATCTCCAAATTCCTGTAGATTTGGCGCTAAAACTATTTGACTACCTTATACAACCTATTTTATTGTATGGGTGCGAAATATGGGGCTTTGAAAATACCCGTGCTATTGAAGCCGTTCACCTAAAATTTTGCAAGCTTTTGACAAACATGAAGATGAGCACACCAAATTATAGCGTATATGGTGAACTGGGAAGATGGCCCTTGCGTATCGAAATTGAAAAGAGAATGATCGCATACTGGGGTCGTTTACTGAAGAAAGAGACATGCTTGCCACTTACTCTCTACAAGCTAATATTAGCTATTAAAGATGGAGGCAAAGATATACGATATATAAATACCATGAATGATATTTTTGTCCGCGCAGATTGCGAGGTTAGCTGGTAAACACAGTCACCAATTACAAATGGTATGCTTCAAGCTATACATGGTAAACTACTGAACCAATTTGTATGTCAATGGAATAATGACATATCGAAATCCTCACGTGGAGAATTCTATCGTATGTTGAAGGAATCCCCATCACTTAATCGTTATTATATTGAACTTCCCTTCAATGTTATTATTCCTATACAGCGAATGCGTACAACGAATCACAGGTTGGGTGTGGAAACTATGAAATGGTCTAGATCTAAGACCAAATCAAAAGGGAAGTCACCAGATAGCTCATGTAAACTATGCGGTGCCACCATGTGCGATGAATTTCATTTTGTAATGGTCTGTCCAGAATTAAATGAGCTTAGAGCTAAATACTTCGACAAATGGCAATTGACTAGCCCATCGAGAGACACTTTCTACAATTTATTGAACTCTGACGACACGATAAAGCTCCGCAAACTGTCGACTTTCATCAAAATTGGATTGAACAAAATTCGATAACGGTTCCAACTGTTTGTTTTGTTTGTTTGTTTGTTTGTTTTTTCTCCCACATAACTCACGCAGATATTAATATATACAACAAAATTTAATAGAACGAAACCTAATTGCATTTTTATAAATGTTGAATAATTTGCTTTCAAATTTCTATTAAAATGCATTTAATAGTCTCATATTCTTATAAGCGAAAGTTCTGCTATACATTTAACAGTCCTTTTTTATGTTGTAATTATTTAAGGAAGTACAGATAGTTTCACGCATATATATAATTGTATGTGTGTATGTATGCATAATTGTTGTTATATATTGGGTGTGATGATTGTTTTTCAGTATTTACTGTTTGCATGTGTATTTTCAAATATTTGGACCGGAGTGTTCTCATTTGTACATAGTGTATTATATGTTTTCTCATGTACCAAATTACCAATTGGCTGGGAATAAAGCATTACTTACTTACTTATGAGTAAGGTTACTACGTGTTCATATTTGTAGTTTTATACCAAGGACCGGGGATCGAAACCTGGTCAGGGTATATATTCTGACCAAAAAAAAACAGAACTCGGTCAGATACCAATTTTGTCATACTGAAAAATCTCATTCCAGATCATTGAATAAAGATCCGAATGCAAAATGACGACATCCCCCATTACGCAATTTGTCCATGTACATGTATGTTGTCTTGGGTGCAGTACGCTGTCTGATCGGGCGCGGACATTAATGGCTGACCCGAGTACACGTCTCGATCGGTGTCTGTATGTTCACATATATGCAACTTCAGACATTGCTGATTAACCCTTTCTTGTCGAAGTTGTGTCCGTTACCTGTTTACGATCGTTCTGCTGTTTTGATTTGTCGTAATATTTGGCGTAAAACAGTTTGTTGTATATTTACCGAAATTAAATTACAGCTTCTGCGAACGATTTCTTGGTTCTATTCTAAGCTTGGAAATATATTCCAAGAAAAACATTGGATGTCACCTTTTGCGTTATATTTTGAGAATATGACATTACTCTTCGTACTATTACAATTTCCTAAAATAACTCGCATCGTGTGAAACCGGAAATGTGTTGTTCTGCGAGATAGCCCCTTAGCTCATACCGTCCTATGATAACAGTGAGGCAGTATGCACCCGGATGGCGTAATAATGAAGTTAACCCTGTATATACTAAATGGGTTATCTATTTCAGTTATAATTGTATAAATTGGAATGGTCAAAATTCGTTTGGAGGGATGTTAAGGATAAATAAGCAGACGACAGGCAAACAAAATGAAAATAGAAATGCAGAAGAATTCATATTTATTGGAGGGACTGTTTGGATAATAAATTCAACAAACGAGCTATATCGCCGGCTGTTGAACTTATTGTCTGAACATTTCCTAAGGAATTACTCGTCAATGAGTATTTAGTATAGAAATTGTTAATGTGCATACTGGAAATAAAATAATAAAGACATATCCCATGTTTCGATTAAGGTCACTTCCAAAGAAACCCAGGCAGCAGAACCATGCACGCGCTATCACTCAGACATCTGATTACTAATGTATCAAGTAACTCATTAATTCATCATTTTGATTGGCTGGTGGCAAATGATCACGCAGATGCGTTGCATGGAATTGAATCTAACTGTAAGATTTGTCGCCGATTGTTGCGTCCCGAATCGAGATGTAAATATTTTCAATTAAGCGTAGTTGATTTCTATGGAGTGGTATGGTCGATTTCTTTGAAATTTTAAGCGATGTTAGTTGAATGCTACACTCCCACAGTTGAGTAATAGCTTATCAGTTTCACGCACCCGAATAAAAGTCCACAATAAGATGTCATTAAGTCTTACCTCACGTCACTGCTCAAGATTTCATGTTGAAACCTGTTTCAGAAAATGAAGTATTTTTACTGTGTCTTCGTCCGATTTTCGCAGGTGTCAGAAACGGGCTCAAAGGAGATAGATGCTACGATGGAAACTCAGGCCTTCAGGCGTTTCGGGGACGAGGTTGTTTGTCCACTCGCCAACACTAACATAAGATGGAAACGTGCCCTGAGAGAAGGTGTGTTGGCTGATGGCTTTCGTGTCAGCCTGTCTTATGACGGAAAACACTTCAGTGAAGAGTACATGATCGTGGTCTATGACGGGACATCAGTCGAGTGTTCCGATTGGTATAGATGCTCCACTAATGGTATGTGATTTAGCGAGTACATTCCATGATATTTGAATCATGATCTATGCTCATTTCATCATAATTATCACTGGCGTGAGAGAAAAATTTCTGTCTTCCGCCAAGTATTTCACCATGGACGCAGGTTCAGTCTCTGAAATTAGCTCCTCTTCAATCAGACTTGGGACGTGGTGACACGGAGTGTTTCACCACACCCCTCCCTCCATACTTTGGTAAAGGGTTGGACTTTGCTGCCTGACACAAGTTCAGATAAAACATAATTTGGACTCGCCCACGCCTTGACCCAAATTTCCCCCATGTTTTGGTATTTTTCTGACCATTTTTGCACCAGTCCCTAGTATCACGAAAACAGAATTGCAAAAAACCCTTATGCGAACGTATCTACATGCGTCCTATAATAATGTTTCAATTGGTCTCGAACAGCATGTGCTTTTCTTCATTGCATTTTGTCAAAAAAATTAAGTTGGAAAGTTTATTTCAGACGATCTTTAAATCACGATTTGATAATTCTTCTGGATAGTTACGTTTTCAAATTTGATATATGGATTACTCACAAGAAAATCCAGGTCGAGTTCGAACTTGGGTTTGGTCCACAAATTTTAAGCGGAGTTATGACCCTTGTTAACTCACGCTGAATTTTCCGATCAGAAGGAGTAAACAGTTTTGTTTTGTTGTCCGTTTTACGGGTGGAGTAAAAAAAAACACAATGCGGATTAATTTCACGGGGAAATCACCCCATTGCACTTAGAAACTACGGACACCCGAAAAGCAGAAGACAAATTGTCCAGATACACGAAACAAGTCGTCCACCACGTGCATGATTCGCAAATTCGGGATTGGAACTAGCCACCGCTTGACAGCTTATGTGTACGTTATATTCGGCTGAAAAGATGTTAAGCCCAAATCATGCATTTTTTTTCGATTCTCAGCATGTGTCCATATCTATTCACAGGCACGCACGCTAACAAAGAGGAGACCGAATCTGGTGTGTATAAAATATTACGTGTCATCCTATAATAAACACCCCGGTTAGGTGGTCCTGCTATTCGTTATGATGTTGATGGATCCTGCTGGATGACTATGATTCTGGAGGGCAAAACTGGTGCTTTTAAGAAAAAGTACCGTTACATTTCTCTAGTTATCATCATCGCGGCCTTTTGTCTGTCTGAACTAATCGAGATAGAGCCATTGTGTGTAATACAATCAAAAATATCAAAGAAAACAGCCCTCTGACGAACGCATCATCTGAACATTTCCCGCCAGTGAATAGGAATCCTTCATCACTTCTAAAGAATTAGTCATGTAAAGTTGGCCGCTGGCGCTAATTTAGTGGGCACCACGAAGATCCATATGAAGTTTGGTGACGATCAGACGGGGTTGGGAATGCCGAAGGATTTATTTATGCAAAGAGTATAATCCAAGATAGCTGCCGATGACTGCCGCTGGCAACCATCTTGGATTTTACTCTGTGCATAAATAAATACCTCGTCATGCCCTGCAGCCATCAGTCTTAATCCAATTAATATTCGATACTGCATGCATACGGTTCTTCGGGTTTTCGGTTTGAACTCTGGTATCACTTAAACATTTCGACTTGCCGCTCCCTTGTCACTCCATTGATTGTAATGAGTGGCATGGTTCCCTCTCAAGTTAGCTAGAATGCCATTGGCCATTTCTTTATAATTTTATGTTTACAAGAATGTTGAAAGTTCCAGTTTGATTGTTGACTTACACTATTATGTCGATAATATATGATTCTGGTTCTGCACAGTTTTTCTCTTAACTTTTTTTCCAGACCATTTTATCTGGACAGACGTGTTATGTTTCGACTCAGTATGCAACATATCTGGATGAAATGAAAACTATAGTGTGGCCTCAAAAATGAAATGCTGTTTTTCTTCCTTTATAATGTTTTAATCGTTACAAATGTTAAGTATGGGCATAATAGGTCTTCAGTATAGAACATTTGCATGAGAGTGAAAAAGGCATATCGGGACATCCACCCACCCCGCCATACCTTCCTGCAATTTGTTTACAACCCCCTAGGCTATTATTGTTTTGATATTGTTATGTCGTATTTGTGTCCATCTGACGGTAATCCCTGCTTCAGATGCTGCACTCATTGGAGTAATTGTTGGTGGCTTGTTGGGGGCAATTCTGTTGGCTATTGTCTGTGGCGTCATACTGAAGTTTTGCTGGTTAGTACATTCAGTATACAGTAATACACATGCATGTTTGGACAATTTATTTTAAACGGTCATCTGTGATTTTATTCGGGTACAGAAAAGTCCAAAGAAACACATGCACTTTAGGCATATATTTGTTTTGATCAAGCCTATGTTGAGCCAATACAATATAATTACTAAATTGTTCACCCACCAGCAGGCGATTCTTATGAATCGAAAACTGAAGTTACTAGTTCTCGACCAATCATGCACAATGCGTGTTTAGCGACAAATTTTCAACCTGTATTACAATGAATAACATGCAAGGCGCCCGGTTGTTGGTAAGGTTCATTGAATAGTATCATATGCCGCACAACGATGGCGAAGTTGCGTGGTTATAATGCAGGTAACTGCATAATTATTATTAACGCACCGGAACGTGCTCAGACTCGTTTATTTTGGAAAGTGTGTCAGTCTGTTGCTTATCACAGGTAAGACAGTGGTTTCTATGCGCAACATATGGAGTTATTCGCCATTGAATTTGACCTCTTTACCGGTATTCCTTTACCGTATAAAATTATATGGCTCATCGGATGAAATTAAGGTAAAACGCTAGTGAACTAACATAGCAATAACTGTTATTATATCTTTGCAGTGCAAAGCCACCCCGGGTGGGGATGAGCCGAGGAAAAAGATGGACGACACCACCACCTGTACAGCAACCAGGCCGGTCACACGAAGAGAGAGGGCACATCGATTATTGATATGGGCGATCACCACTGCCACCTTACAGCATCAACAACGTCCCCATCGCGAGTGCTCATCGTACGACAGAAGGCTTCGTGTATACGGGGAGCTATGGAGAAAAAGGAGCATCAATGCCTCATGATCAGAAGATATAGGGGCCTTTTCATGTAGTTTATTTATGATTCTTGTTGATACGAGTCTTTAGATATCCAGTGGCGACCAATAGTTTAGGGCCAGACGATCGTTTTTCCAACTTTCCTGATAATTCAAAATGTATTTTCGCAAAATATCTCTAGAATTGTTATTTGAAATATCTGACACAATATTTAAGAATCACCAACCCTTTAGAAATTATAACCTCATTTAAGTTATGAACTATTTATTAGAAATTTCCCTGTTTTAATTACTAAAAACTTCTGTAAAATATAACTTTTTCAAATCCATGACATCATGTATGAATATCGAAGATGAGACTTAAAGGCCCGGATAGCCTTCTCAGTGGGTATGATGTTAAAATACTCACTCATGTTAAAACTGCCATAAACAGAAAGAAATTTAAATAATAGACATATTTTGTTCTTACACCAATCATAAATATCGTTTAATTAGTATGTTATTGTCAAGTTCGTACGCTGTGTTATGTAAATAAAAGCCAGTTTCTGAAATAGTTTTGGCTAATGTTTACATAACAAAGCATACAAACCTGACAATAATATAATATGTACGCGATATTTAAGATCGATATAAGAACAAGTTTAGGAAAAATGCGGGTCTGGCCCTTCATCACCCACCCACCAACGTACTACAAGATACAAAATTTATATATGCACACTTACATTTAATGTATTATGGCATGCTAACGATTTAAATATATACATTAACTACAACAGAATGTGCATATACTTCTGTGAATAAACATTTCTGATAAACCGTACACACTCTACACTTTTTGTTGGGGATTCCAAGTCCCACTGTCTTGCTTCATTTATTTAAGAAATGAATGTAGTGGGTGTGTGTTATCGGGGAATACGACTCTGTGGTAGATTGGGTACAATGTGTAAACCTCGAAGCGGTTTACACTAACTGTGCCCCAAAGACTACAGCGCCGTACCCCCAATATATAACACACACACGACCACTACATTAATTTCTTATATTTATATAGCTTTTTTATTGCACAATTATTCTGCTGACCGCTTTTAGTACATATTATGTCAACAATGTGTAACTTTCTGTTCGTGATAAACTCGAGATCTCTGCATTATTGGGATGTAAACCGGGTGACATAATTGTCAGTTGACCAATCACCAAACAGGATTTAGTGTAACACAGACTCGGTCTATGTAAATATACGGGGTTAATCGTCGCTTTAGCCGCTATAAGCCATATCTCGACGACGTTATCAATATGGTTTGTCGAAAGACTGGGAGGGTTAACTTCCCCATCAGATAAATCCGGTCCACGGATAAACACAGACCTCTGAAATGTCATAAGCAATTAACAAAGTTGCCCAGATACACGACTCAAATTACATTCACTTTGTTTTTGGATCACAAATCCGCTCTTATTGTGGGGGTCAGAATCATTTGTGGCATCACTGGACAATGTTGGCCTATTGCGTCATGTACGGTACAATTTGACCCACCGAGGCCCCACTAAACCATATGTTCAAGAAAGAATGGCGAATGTGCACTAGAGAGAAAGTTTATTAGCAATGATAATATGTATAAAAATAAATATGGACATTCGATGCATATCAAAAGGTCGGATTCATTGTTTGTGTCCTATGAATATTAGAGATTCGATTCAATTCCGATTCTAGATCGACACCGAATCAGTCTCCAGGTGCCCTTGACTTGGTGCCCTTGTCTCGTTTTGCATATATACAGCACTCAATAAACTTCCCGCCAGGGACGAAGTCTTAATAAATTCCAGACTCATTGTCTTTTAAAAAAAAATTGCCCACTTTCGGGACGCACCACCCCAGTTTTCTACTAAATTTATTTTAGAAGTTTTTTATTACATGTTTTCGGATATCCACATCTGTATTTTTTGCATTCATAATCTGTTTTACTCATATTGTTCAGACACCCACACCATATTGATAAACTAATTATGGTGATAAGTTATCGGCGTTAAAAATTCATGTTAAATTCTAGAGGCAGAGGAGAAGAAAAAAGAGTCCAGAGCCTTGCATACTTATCTTTAATGAAGGAATTATGTGATATACATATTTTAGTTTTATTTGTTATTTTTATCAGATTATAATTTTTTAGATATCCGAACAGATATCAACATGTTTGTGATATGCGCCCTATAGTGCCCACTGTGTTTTATTTGATTATTATGTTTGATTCATATTTTATATCATAAAATGTCATGCAGATATGAATATATGATTAAAATATTTTGTTATTAAAAATGTCATGCTTTAATCTGGTTATTCGTGACTAACCGGGCTCTACCAGCCACCTGCCATCTCCTTTATCACAGTGGCTAAACCGTACAAACATATAATCGGAAGTTGCTTTCGCCAAGACGAAAAATTATATTTTTAGAACATAAATACTACAGAAGAATCAAAACAACACAATAAAAATAGTTTTCAGACCGGAGAGACGGTTTCCCAACAGCAATAAACTTAGGAAAAAATTGTACATATACATTTGCCGATCGCAAGCGGGTTCCAGTTGAGCGAAGGACTCTTTTTTATAGATAAAAACGGCGTTTGATCGCTTCAGAAATTAATTTTGTCGCGAAAATTCCCTCTTCAAATGTCATTTTAACACATATACAGCATATGTCGGAAATCCAGCTATATCGCAACGGAAATGACATTTTGTGTGCAACATATCTTGACATTACCTTGTGTATTCACAATCTGAAAGTAGAGACTATCTATTTGGACAACCCACTCGTCAGTCTCTGTACGTCTAGTTGTGTACGACGACAATCGTCAGTTGCGACGTTGTACAGGAATCGTACAGTAATATGTTCCTTTCGACCCATTTAAACATAACTATATCTTCGAAATGTCACGCCATTGAACTTATAGACTCTGTCTGAATCAAACAAGGTATTCTTATTAACATTTAGCGAAATTTATTCGACTCCGCAGGTAACAAACCCTATTTGGGGTGGGGGTTGTATGTTATATTCTGTGATGAAATTGTTTATATGTGGGAATTTACTAATAAAACATACAGGTCGTATGTGCTCCATCGCCTTATATTTGCGGTGATGTGACGAAGGGGTCGTGACTGCGAGTGCCTCCTTGAGTATCGGCAGACTCACAGACAAACGATTGGAGCAAATTACCCCCCCCCCCCCCCCCGAAGCCAACCCTGCCCGTGCATTGGTAGTTCGATTTCGATTCATATTGAAAACCCAAAACAATGGGCGGGGTATATAGCGCTCGCACATCATAAATAAATCCACAGATGTCCACATAAGTAGACTTGGCTAAAATATGTGTGGATAAGACATATTGTGTCACAATTGAGACGACCATATGGCAATTGTCAAGTTCGTTAACTGGAGAGATAGACTGTATTTTACGACTCACTGTGCCTAAATATGTCTTCTGATCAAAATATCGATCTGAAAAAGTGTGTTATATTAGGAAGTACCCCGTTAAGAGAGATGTCATGCGATGTCGATGTCTGCATATTTCAGTTTCCTGTCGCTTAAATCAACAAATCACTCCAAGTGCTGATAACGAACATTCAAGACTGAGGTTTTATGATTTTCAATAAGTTTAATTCTACATTATTATATTATGTTTACTTAATTTATATTGAAAAGATAGAGTTTCATCTCTTGAGTCACCGGAAAACGAGAAGTAATATGCATGATATGTGTACATTCGACCAGAAGTATTCAATTACGTTACCATATTTTTCGATGAACTACATCATGTAATTCAATGTCATAATACATTTAAAAATATATTTCAAATACACTTACAGATTTAAGCACGGTATCTATTGATACCTATAGTTACATTCGGTGCTTGAACATATTAGAACAAATTTTGTCGCGAAATCGGAAAACGGATGTGGAAGGGAACATGTGCACATTCGTCGTGTGACTGACGGTTAATAATGACCATCGGGAGGTGGAAGATGTCTAATATGGAAACCTGATTCATGGTTTCGTCATTGCACACAAATCCCATCATCACAACTTGACGTACATATTATTGACAACTAGTGATCAGCAACTTAAACAACTAGCCGTACATAATTTGGAAGGAGGTATAAGATAGGTTGACAATTACATGAGCAATATTAATATACTGGCTCCATATGCTTTGAAAAATGTGAAATAAACGCAATGTATTTATAACAGATCAGAAATTGATAATCTAATACGGAGCGCTCTTTTCTGCTCAATGATGTTGTTTGTTTTGGGACCAAAACTCCGTGTTCAAAGTTGTATTTTGTATATGACTTCAACGCGACTTTCTGGGACATATAATGCCCGCATAAATGTAGTTCAAGTATTTATAGGCCTATTTCTATACCGGGAAAATTCAGGTTATTAATTTATTTAAAATATTAGCGATTCGATGTTGATATGGGAAATTTCGAGGAAAAATCTCTTGTGAGATCGCTGAACTCACACTGCTCGTTGGACAGACGACGACCAACATAAAAGCTGAAAATCGATCCAGTCAGCGACCGCTAGATTATGCCATGAATCTTTGGTAAATTACGTCCATACAGATAATACCATCAGTTTAAAACATGGGAACTTTTTGAAGAGCTGCATGGCGGGGAACATTATTGCATCGAAAAAATAACCCAAATAATATATTTCCATTTTATATTCCTTAATCACGTATTTACCTGCAGGTAAAGGTCTCAGCTCGAGATTACATGATTTATGCGATATTTGTGGTCCAATTTCGATTGAATTTATTATCCCGGGAAAAATTGTTTTCCACGGGTGGAATGTCTATTATGCCAATTGTCTTTTGGCCGAACTTTTGATGGGTGAGGGTAAGTTATTTGGTCATTCCAGATCATTGCGATGGAATGTCATATATGGAACTAGTTTTGTTGGTTATACTTTCCAAAAATGTATCAATATACAGAACTAACAAGCAAACTAATTTTATAAAATATTAAAAATTTATTTTTTTGTCGTGAATTTCTTACTATGAAGTAACAAACATAACCTATCTGCAACTACAGCTTGCTCTGTATAATGACACACGTTTTGAATCGGTCAATTTGTTTTTCATAACATCTACCAATGGCAGTCTATCAGACAGAAAATGGCACCACAGTATATGGTGGTCCGGAAATGTTATTTCTCCAAACAACAGATACCCACATATATCCTATAACCAAAACAATGATTATGGTGTCCTCACAAAACAAAGCGATTTTACTTCATGCGAATATTGTTTTGTTTGGTCTGAGATGCCGAGAATGTATTCAGGTTTCCATACATTCACTTAGCAACAACAACATCACCAAAAACAGAACAACAACATACGTTATGGATAAAATATAATAGCAGATCGTAATTGGATTCTTGTTATAATGCCAATTATATATGCAGACCATATAAAACCAAACAATAGTTTAGCTACTGCCACTCTTAACGTCAATGAAATGTGAGAAGCTATTGAATTGAGCGTATACATGACTTCACTCTTGTATGAAGCCATCTCATACATCTCTGTTTACTCAATTGTGATCGCGTCTAAAGAATCCGCATCTAAACGATCATTACGCGCGCCGCGTGTACATACTGTCCTTGAGATTCTAGATAGCTATGGTTCGCTGGGCGTTTTATTTATAGATAATGTTTTTTTTTTGGGAGGATTAAAAGTCGAACTGCGAACCGGAGGCCGAGTCCGGTAAAAGGTGTATTTGGAAATTTCAATTTCGTTTATTGTCCTTTACATTATTATGTCAATAATGTTGATTTTTTGGTTTGTGACAAGCTATGTCAATTACAAATAAAAGAAATAAAAAAGATAATTTGTAAGTCTTATATTTCAACTGTTATAGACATTTTTCGTTCTGCAGCCCGATGGCGGTTGTGGTCGGAGACGGCCGAGTCGGCCGCCTGTTCGTTAATTAGGTGCTGGTTGTTATTGTTATTTTAACGGAATTCTGAAAAACCAATATATGTTATCTATTATATATTTTGAAAGATCTGTGTGTTTGTTTGTTTGTGTGTGTGTGTGTGTGTGTGTGTGTTTGAAATCGATGGACTCAAAAACGACTAAGCCAATTTCGATGAAATTTGGTATTTGGATGTGTTTTCGGCCGGAGACGAACATAGGCATATTTATTTGTCCGTGCGAGGTCAACTTTTCACGTGCGGAGGTCAAATCTGTTTTTACGCCGTTTTTGCGCTAATATATTTCAGTTCGGTGCTCACAAATCGATTCGATATAGCGCGAATAATAAATTGCCAGTCATATAATTTGCACGGTTAGAATCTGTGGCGTGTCCTCTTTCCAACGATATATAATATGTATGTATCCGTTTTAGTTATCTGCCTCAATTATTAGGTACAAGTGGTCCGATGCTTTTATCGGGATAAAATCAATGCGTAATTTCTATGACGTCGTCAGAGGTCATAAAGTTAGATTACGTTAACTCTCACCCTGCCGATGCATTTGACTGTGTCGCGTTAACTCATCACCGGCCGAGGTATCCGCAAATGACATTGGGCTATATATCTCGGAAACGGGTGTAGCTATCGACTTGAAATTTGGTATGTGAATGTATCTTGCCCCGGATACGAATTTTATCGGGTCGCCGAGCACGTGCGACGCCAGCTTCGCGCATGCGCAGACGAGATCTCGGAAACGGGTTGAGATATTGACTTTAAATTTGGTATGTGAATGTATCTTGCCCCGGATACGAATTTTATCGGGTCGCCGAGCACGTGCGACACCAGCTTCGCACATGCGCAGACCAGATCTAGGAAACGGGTGGAGCAATCGACTTGAAATTTGGTTTTTTAATAGCCCGGACGAAGTCGGGTCACCTTCTAGTCTATTATATATTTTGAAAGATCTGTGTATGTGTTTGTTTGTGTGTGTGTGTGTGTGTGTGTGTGTGTTTGAAATCGATGGACTCGAAAACGACTAAGCCAATTTCGATGAAATTTGGTATTTGGATGTGTTTTCGGCCGGAGACGAACATAGGCATATTTATTTGTCCGTGCGAGGTCAACTTTTTACGTGCGGAGGTCAAATCTATTTTTACGCCGTTTTTGCGCTAATATATTTCAGTTCGGTGCTCACAAATCGATTCGATATAGCGCGAATAATAAATTGCCAGTCATATAATTTGCACGGTTAGAATCTGTGTGGCTTCATCTTTCCAACGATATATAATATGTATGTATCCGTTTTAGTTATCTGCCTCAATTATTAGGTACAAGTGGTACGATGCTTTTATCAGGATAAAATCAATGCGTAATTTCTATGACGTCGTCAGAGGTCATAAAGTTAGATTACGTTAACTCTCACCCTGCCGATGCATTTGACTGTGTCGCGTTAACTCATCACCGGCCGAGGTATCCGCAAATGACATTGGGCTATATATCTCGGAAACGGGTGTAGCTATCGACTTGAAATTTGGTATGTGAATGTATCTTGCCCCGGATACGAATTTTATCGGGTCGCCGAGCACGTGCGACGCCAGCTTCGCGCATGCGCAGACGAGATCTCGAAAACGGGTTGAGATATTGACTTTAAATTTGGTATGTGAATGTATCTTGCCCCGGATACGAATTTTATCGGGTCGCCGAGCACGTGCGACACCAGCTTCGCGCATGCGCAGACCAGATCTAGGAAACGGGTGGAGCAATCGACTTGAAATTTGTTTTTTTAATAGCCCGGACGAAGTCGGGTCACCTTCTAGTCTATTATATATTTTGAAAGATCTGTGTGTTTGTTTGTGTGTGTGTGTGTGTGTTTGAAATCGATGGACTCGAAAACGACTAAGCCAATTTCGATGAAATTTGGTATTTGGATGTGTTTTCGGCCGGAGACGAACATAGGCATATTTATTTGTCCGTGCGAGGTCAACTTTTCACGTGCGGAGGTCAAATCTGTTTTTACGCCGTTTTTGCGCTAATATATTTCAGTTCGGTGCTCACAAATCGATTCGATATAGCGCGAATAATAAATTGCCAGTCATATAATTTGCACGGTTAGAATCTGTGGCGTGTCCTCTTTCCAACGATATATAATATGTATGTATCCGTTTTAGTTATCTGCCTCAATTATTAGGTACAAGTGGTCCGATGCTTTTATCGGGATAAAATCAATGCGTAATTTCTATGACGTCGTCAGAGGTCATAAAGTTAGATTACGTTAACTCTCACCCTGCCGATGCATTTGACTGTGTCGCGTTAACTCATCACCGGCCGAGGTATTCGCAAATGACATTGGGCTATATATCTCGAAAACGGGTTGAGATATTGACTTTAAATTTGGTATGTGAATGTATCTTGCCCCGGATACGAATTTTATCGGGTCGCCGAGCACGTGCGACACCAGCTTCGCGCATGCGCAGACCAGATCTATGAAACGGGTGGAGCAATCGACTTGAAATTTGGTTTTTTAATAGCCCGGACGAAGTCGGGTCACCTTCTAGGTTATCTATTATATATTTTGGAAGATCTGTGTGTGTGTGTGTGTGTGTGTGTAATCGATGAACTCGAAAACGGCCGACCCGATTTCGATGAAACTTGGTATGTGGGGGTATTTTCGGCCGGGGGTGACACAGGCCTATTGATTTTCAGATCCGAGGTCAACTTTTCACGTGCCGAGGTCAAATCTGTTTTTACGCTGTGTTACGGGACTTTCATTTGAGTTCGGTGCTTACAAATCGATTCGAAACAGCGCGAATAATTAAATGCCAGTCATAATAATGACACTGTGAGAATCTTTCGTGTTTCCTCTTTCCAACGATATATAATGCGTATGTATCCGTTTTAGTTATCTGCCTCAATTATCAAGAAGAAGTGGTACTATCTTCCATCAGGATAAAACAATGCGTAACTTCTATGACGTCGTTAGAGGTCATAACGTTAGATCACGTTAACGCTTAACCGGCCGATGCATTTGACTGTTTCAGACGTCTTGGCGATATCTCGGGCACCGATGGTAATTTATCTTTACGTTGAAACTTGATAATTAATGAGCGTGTGTATATGAGGCGCGTTTATATACTTGAGTGGAAATAAAATCGGGTTAAACTGGCTGATTTTTACGGACGAAATTTGATGCATAGGGCATCTCGGTATCCGCTGGGCCGATTTCCCGGTATCCGCTAGGCCGATTTCCACCATTTTTGGGGTTTTGGTGTTTGACCCCACCTGACCTTGACCTTCAAAATGGTCAATTCAAGGTCAAAGCCCGGACGAAGTCGGGTCACTTTCTAGTATTCTATAATTACAATCATGCATGGGTATATAATATATGATCTTGAGCGCGTTACCATTTCTGACATTGGTTTTCTTGTTAACTAATTGCCCAGGGCGTGAAACCGACGCCCGATAGTATAGCTAATCGAACACACCCGTAATCTCGTCCTTCTCGTCAGCTCTCACGAATAATGTTAAGTCGTCTTGTGCTAAGCCGGTTAATTTAGTATGTTTACAATAAATTGTCGGTCAGTCCGCATTCAGCCTGTAGACATATTTTTTAGCCACCAGCATATTTAATTTAGCCACTTCGTATTTTTTTTTTCGCAATTTACTAAAATGGCTAACGACAGGGCGAACACCGGTTGTAGGTTTGTAACAACACAGCTTGCAAATAAGAAACATAATTTTTGCCTAATCTTGGTGGACCGGCTGGCACATCCGAAGGCTGTGCCAGGCAAAGGGCTTACGCTATTCCAGAATGTTGGTAACGTGACAAGGGCATTATTTTTATCTGAACATAGAATAGATTACCTCAGTATGAAACGAAGGGAGTATGAAGACTGGATAGCCAGGCTGGTTTCAGGTGGTCATGGATGATACACAAAACAACGATTGGCACATAACACGTGAATTAAATGACCGTTTTCCCCAATCTGCATGGGATATAAGGATGTTCGCTATCTGAAAACCATTATATTAGGGCGTATTTATATGATGGCCGCCAGATGAGGTATTTGAAGAATTTTGCGATTTTTTATCAAATTAGGTTTACATAAATACCTATGATGATAGATGACGATGACGATGACGACGACTACGGTGATGAGGGCGACGAGGACCGTGATGATGACGACGACGATGATGATGATGATGACGATGATCATGTTGATGATGATAATAATGATGATGATTACACAAACAAAGGACCCCGAATTCGACGGCCAAATGTCACATTATGTACATACACTGTAAATATGTTATAAGGCTCTATATTTTGTGCATAATAGTACGATTGAGTTATCAATAAAGCATACCAAATCGGGAAAAAAACAAAAAACGTTTGGCTAATAAGAAGCGTGACTGTTCTATGTTTTGTAGACACCTTGGCCCATTTGAAAGTAATACATTACTCATTGACTTAATATCACACCCTTTAAATGGCAGCAATTGCATGTTTCATCTTCGCGACTAGTTACCGCTCGTTATTTCAGAGGGATTTCAATTCTTCTGATACATTGGTGAGTATAGTGATCTGGGCAATATTGTGTGACCAAATCGCTCTTCACGTCAACGGAAGGACTGATGATTCTAAAAAAGCACGAAACTAGAATAATAGATAATCAATACCTTTTTTTGTGAAATTATGAATGTGTGATTCAGAATCACAAACAACCTCAAATAATGGGGGGGAGATTATTAATCACTAAACTGTCTCTAAATTTGAATATAATTGTTTTCAACTCAAGGCTAAGTTATCCTTATTACTAAATGTTTAATATCATACAAGATATATTCGAGAACTTTCCACAATTTACTGTAGATCATGTTTGACAAGAATTTTGTCGTATCAAGTACCCAGCGAATTAGTAGACGCTCTTTATATCGCGGTTTTACTGCAATCAACCATTAAGTTGGTACAACGGTTTTCTATAATGCAATTTATTTCAGAACAACTTGAGAAAATTACGAATG
Organism: Siphonodentalium dalli; assembly: GCA_032622095.1. Lineage (NCBI taxonomy): Eukaryota > Metazoa > Mollusca > Scaphopoda > Gadilida > Siphonodentaliidae > Siphonodentalium > Siphonodentalium dalli. Next base: position 39,165,907 of record CP136067.1, read on the forward strand.
AGGAACGGGGAAATTCCATTGTTTTCTTTTATTTTCAGTTGAAATTTCAAAATTTAGAATTTCCATGCCTTTTCCCATGAATATTGTATTTCACATTAAATATATGATATACCACCTAATACGCACACGCTTTACTACCAAAAGATAGTCAATCGGGGTTCACGATTAGATGGCTATTGGCATATAATTGCGACCACGGGAGGCACGCGTGGTTTCGATTGAATATAATAATTAATCTGAAGGGTATTAACTCTATGAAGAATGTACTTTGACGAAATAACGACGATTTGTATGAGAATTTGCAACACCACAATAGATCAACTCTGGTGAAATATAAGTCAAATTCTTCTATTGGGCTTTGGGATGTTTGGGTTACGCTCTTTAAAACAATTCTTCAAATATGTCCGTTATTTCGTCAAAAACACTTTTTCAAATATCTCTGTTATTTCGTTTATAAAAATAATTTCCTATTTCTATATTTCGCTCTATATTTCGCTCTATTTCGCTATTTCGCTGTATTTTCCTATTTCGCTGTATTTTCCTATTTCGCTTTTTCGTTGTATTTCATATTTCGATAATTCGCTATATTTAACATATTATGGGAAAATGGATTATATGATATCCAACATTCTGATATTCAATCGAACATCACGTGCCACATGTGCTCGCGATTAGATGCCACTAGCCATCTAATCGTGAACCCCGATTACATATAGTTTGCTATATAATCCTTGGCGTATTGGCTGGATATGCTGTCAACCATGTTGTAAGTAGAAAGCTAAACACCAACAAATGGTGGCAAGTTCAAACTTTATCAAGCTAAAATTTTAGTGAACCGAAAATATATACTCACACGAGAAGAAATTTGGGTAACAATCTTCAAAGAGCAAAATACCAGACAAGGCGACAATTGCCAGATGGCAAACAACCAGAATGTTAAAGGGTATGTATAGCCATATAACAGTAGCGTAACCACCATCATTTAGAATAGGAGGAGGGGTCTATATATACATATATGCTCAGGGTCTACACCGATAACCCTAGTACGATATACTATTTCCCCAACACTAATCAACCTATGACAGTGGAGTGCTTTTCTCTCTGCTTCTACATTGACATTTTATATGAAGTCTATTGATTTGATGTGCGCAATGGTTGTATCGATGTATACAGGTATCAAATCGAGACAAACATCGCAATACAATGTCGACCACTTGCTGTTTAGATAATTTTGCAGCCGCGTTCAATGATCGAATATTTCAAGACGATTCAATTGAAGATGTGGCCAAATATGAACCTCCTAGAACTAACACAGCAAGTGTATTATGCGATACCTACAAAGCCACTTTTATTATCGACATATCCGGCGTGTTCACATTGTTGTCAATTATATATCAGCCACCGGAACACATGGATTAATTCTTTAGTGCTTTCTGACTCATGTTGCAGCGCTCTGGGGCGCCTATGCAGATATATGGCAAGTCGATCTCTGTCGCTACGAGGGATATTATGTGAGGCTCTCAGAGTCGCTACCATGGAAACAATGCAAGGCATCATGGGACGCATTCGGGCGTAAAACTCTTAAAAAAAAGAAATTAGTTTAAAGAGCGATCACAAAAGTCTCCAAGCCTACTCACACGATAGGTGAATTTGACCTAGTACGACCAACGATAACTCAGGATACTCATTTTGAATAACAATCATAACATAGCGTGTTACCTTTACTCAGATTGAATACCAATCGATATATAATCGTGACCCCCCTCCCCCCGATTAAGTATATTTGGCTATGCAATCGCGTGCGTATTAAGCGATGGTTGACATATTAATTTCAGTCCTGAAATTTAACCGAAAGTCGGAAAAAGTTTGACATCTAGTATAAAAGCAACACACTTTAGACTAAATACTGTTTGGAAACCTAAATATTAGAACAAAATCAACCTATGTCTGGTCAGACATTTCCAACTAATTTTGCGTCTGATATGAACTTTCCAACTTCTGAAAAAAATTCTGATACCCAAAACTCACGCCACTGCCTGCAAGGAATCTATTTATCTGGTGTGCAAGCCTCCAGTATGTATTCATTCACCACGAGGCGTAGTCTAATGAATACAGATGGTACATATATACGGTCGCGCCACCCAACTATGTACCGAGTATCAAGTTCAAGTTAGTACATGTGTTATTTTTGAATATGAGGTATCAGTGAAGTGGCACCATGAGAAGTTGAAGACATTAACGTTAATACTTCCAAGTAGGTGTGGATTATTGCCAGTAACCATAGTTTCACATTGCCATGGTTGATTGAATTATTGTGGCAACAGAGCGCTTAGAATATTAACATTGAAGGTTATTGATTTTTAGCATCCAAAATACCTGTAAAACATTGTAATATATGAAAACGTTTTATTGTGGGCTACTTCGACTGAATTTTGAATGAACTGTAGTAAACTTTACAATCGCGGGTTTCGTGGACATATATGGTTCATAATACGGGAGTTGTTGTCGGGCTTTACGTGCTTCATCAAATATGGTAAATCATTGTCAAGGGAAATCAAAATACTACAAGGCACGCGACGAGGGAGTATTTTATCCCCCCCCTTCTATACATGTTGTATATAGATGATCTGTTATCTGAACTCGAGGTATCGAACTATGGCCTTCGGATTGTCTCCACAAACTGCGCGTCGCCAACTCAAGCTGATGATATGACGTTTTTTCGCTCACAAATGTGGGCCTACAACGTCTTTGTGATATTTGCACGCTGTACAGCCGATTGTGGCGGTTTACATACAACGCACAGAAATGTAAAACCATTTTATTCAATGGAAAAGTGAAGAAACTACCTGTGCATCCAAGGAGATGGAAACTTGGTGACGGGTATGTTGACGAAACTGATCACATAACCCATCTTGGCATAACGTTGCATAGAAACGACTTCGCTCGTGAGTTTATTAACAGTATTGTCAACAAAATAAGATCCACCTACTTCATGCTGAGCAACGCTGGCATGTATGCAAAGTGGAATCACTCCTCAAAGTTGCGAAACTCTTTACAGATCCATAATTATTCCAAAGGGTTTATACGGATCTGAACTCTTGTGTGGTCTATCAGAAACCCATTGGTCAGCTCTTGAGAAAATTCATCGCTTCTGCCTCAAGCATATCCAGGGACTTCCTGTACGTGCTCGCACTGATATCGTTTTGGGGATGCCTGGCATCCATCCTATCAAGTCATTGATTGATGCCAGGAAACTCAATCTGTTTGGTAGCCTATGCCGTATGCCTCCTGGCAAAGCTTGCAAGGAGATTTTTGTCACAAGACTTCACATGTACTTCACGGGACAACTGAAAAACCCAAATTCGTTCATCAGCGACATTAACAACACTCTTGTTGAATACAACCTATCCGAGCATATCCATCAGTATGCTCATTTCTGCTCATTTCCTCTGAAATCCGAATGGAAGCGCATTACAAAAACTGCGATTAACGACAAATGCGAACAGAAATGGACAGAAAGAACAAATTGTGACACTTCATTTGCGCGTTTTCGAGAAATTCAACCAAACCCTACTATGTGTCACTTATGGAGAACATGTCGTAAATACCCTACGCATAAGATTGCAGTTATCACAGTCGGTCAGCTCATCGCAGGAAGCGTTTTCTCGCAACATAACACATGCACATTATGGTGTCAGTCACACTCTGATATTATCGAGCACGCACTTATCTCACGCAGTAGCCCACTTATGCATTCCCACAGAAACGAAATGTGGTACCAGATGATTGATCGTTTCGGCATACCGTTATTCGTATGGGCCACGAGTCTCCGCAACAGCGACCTCTTATTGCTTCATCTCACACATCTTCCACGTGATATATTCACATTTCTTCAGCAAGTTGAGAACACCTCAGAGTTTACGAGATTCATTGTTCTTCACACAAACTTAATTTGGAGGCGCTATGTCGAACTCTCAGCCACTACGCATGACGGTTTGTGTTAAACAACCTTTGATCTTTGATCGTTACGGGTGTTCACCCTAAGTCGCATTTAAATGTACCACCTTCTGTCCTGTCCATAAAATCCGAAGACGCGACAAAATAAATAAACATGAATATATATATATATATATATATATATATATGTATGTGTATATGAGGGAGCGTGTGTGTGTATGTGGGGGTGTGTGTGTGTGTGAGGGTGTATACGTGCGTGTATATGTTTTCTTGTGTTAGCGTTTGCACTGTCACAACATCATTCTACATATAATCTATTCCACTTAATGGGTGCATACGTTTACAGGGGAGCTATTGTCGAGCAAGGGCATTGCGTTTGCTGACTCTTTGGGGAGAGAGATTCTCCTATGCGAATCCAACTCCAACTAGAGCTCCTTTTGTAATTGTATGCACCTGCTTATGGAGTGCTGTTGTGACAGTGCATCCTAACGAATGTATGTACGGGTGTGTGTCTGCGTAATGTGTTAGATTGTATATGCGTACGGGTGTGGTCGAGAGGGTGTGTGTTGTCTGCTGATGTGATATGTAAGCTCGTGTTCATGTACATACAATTAGAATGCTATTCTTTTCCTCGGTAGTTTGTTCTCTTGTCTGTCTTTTCATTACTTCTTGATTGCTAACTGTATTTATGTTATATTCATTTTTGTTGAATCTTCAATACTGGAGGCAATAAAGATATATATATTATTCCAATGTGATTATATGTCTATCGATGTCAAAGTGACACTATTGGTGCAAAATTGGCACTACGACCCATACATTCCCAAAATTTGAGAATGTACGTTTGTATATACCTGTACTTATTTAGTACATAACAGTATGCAATATAATTCAACGACAGAACTCTAGATATGATTCTGACCATCGACCATGGCTATTTATCGGCTTCTTGTTATCTAATATTATCCCAGACTGTATCAGATGTAACCTAAGATTATTACATATTGTAGCACTTTTTATTTGAACAAAACAGAGCCTCTTAATAATGTAACTGAGCTACTATGTTAAATTTAGCCACCATGACTGAAATGTTATTTGTTATAGATTACTTCATAATTTCCCCAATTTTAACAAAGGCCATCTCACTGAAATATTTCGTTAACATTTGGAATAAACTAAAATTTAGTTGTTTAAAGTGACTAATTATTTTAATTAAATTTAACCCAATTTTTAGTCGATTTTATAAGTAAATTCCACTTAGTTGACCATTTTAACCCAGCGCTGAGTTAAGATTCAACTAAAGATTGGGCGAATAATCAACTAAATGTGTTGAAAACCAACTATACACATGTATATTTAATTACTTACAATTGAAAACCAACTATATATTTAGTTATTGACAATTAAATAATTCTAACTCAACGATTTATTTCGATTTAACTAACACTTATAGTCAGTGGACATTAACTCTAACTATTTAGTCACGCATTTAGTTAATTTCTCAACCCAACTGATTTAGTTAAGATATCAGCACAAAGTTTAGACGGTGGACTTCAACTAACGCATCAAATCCAACCCAAGTTTATTTAGATCTAACTATATTTTGTAATGTGTGAAAAGATATTGTTTAAATTCTGTTTGTTTAATGTTCCCTCCTCTTCTTGGCGATAACACTCATGTTCTTGTGACACGTTCGGCCATTTTGACCACCATCTTGTGAATTTCGGTGGAGTCTTCAGAAGGATACCCTAGACCATCGCAATCCACCCGACAGAATAACTTGATACACGTACACATGTATTAACCATAAATTTGGGTTCGGCGGCTGATCTAATTCTGTGACTGAAACAGGTCTCTCGGTGGCATACGAAGGGCACATCGAAGTATTTAACTCATTTATCGACATATGTTCATCTCAATGCATAACCGGATCGGAATGTGTAACAAACGGGGAATAATTTCAGGTTCCAACCCGTCATGCTTACATGACCTTCAAGGTGTTTACCACATATATTTTTATTCCCGCAACCGGACCGGGAAGTTATACAACAAACACAATTTCACGGGGCTTTATGGCAGGCATTCTGCCAAACAATTATGTTCATTGAAAACTGCAGACGTCTCGAAATTCAATATAATTGACTGTTACTTACTATGAAATAGAATTCCAATTGTGATAGATTATTGACAGCATGCTATTGCAAATTGTAGTAGATTTAATCAATGTTTATGCTTGCGTGATTAATGTATACTCGCCGACAGAGCCCCCCTGAAAATAAACCAGGAAGTGTTCCCCTTATACTGCCATCTAATCAGCAGTCATTTTCTTGTCAACTCACAGATTTGGAGGAAGGGCATTCAGACCAGCCATTACAAGAAGCTATAAGAGGACACCGGCCACCATATACAACATATGGTCAACCGAGTTTGTATCACGAATAGTTTTAATGTAATTATTGCCAATAATGGACATGCCAGTTCTACGTTTTGGATGCATACATGTAGCAACGATATTTTTCGTTGTTCTCTTCACATCGGATGTTGGTAAGTGGTTGTATTTTATTTAAGTATTGTGACAGAATGCCGTTAACGATATTATATCTGGCCCTTAATTCTTTAATACCCTTCTAACCTTTCTAAATTCTTTAACTTCCTTCTTCGCTGTGCTAACTAACCCTAATTACAAACAATGAGCACACCTGGTAAGACCCGCAGTAGTATAATGAGGTATGTCTCCTCATGATGGAACATCGCGATATTAGAATACTAATTATGAGCATTAAATTGAAAACAGTCATGTTACTATCCCGTGTCGCGGATAACTTATGTGATTACATTTTATTACCCCTATGATTTATGAGACCAGCAAATTCGGTGGTTTGGATAAAGCCACGAGCCGAGTTTAGTGACTTCACGGCAAGTTCACGCCCACTCTACCATCTACCAGGAGTCCACACGTTGTTGTGCCCATACACGGGACTAATATCGTCGCCCATGTTCAACTGTATACCTACGTCAGTTAACTATATTAATTAAATAGAAATTATCTGAGAACTTTGTTGCCTACTGAACTCTTCAAACCGGTGCGGCTCACGGTGGCCATTAAACATGCACATTTGCACCCCTCGTCAAGTGTTCCTGCTAATGTGTTACTGAATTGCTATGACGCTGTTATGGCAAACTGATGCTGCTAACAAAACGTACCGTTATATCTGTTTAATTTGACTTTTTCGCAGTGTTCTGATAAACTGAACATATCGGAGAAAAGCCATTATGCGTATCAAACATTCAAAAACATATCTATTGCGAAATATGTTTAATACTGGTTGTATTAGCTGTTGAAAATCGACTATATTCAAGATGGATATTCACCTCGTTTTAGAATCACCAGCGCAGGCATTATTATATTTTTCAAAAATATATATGTTCTTGAATGTTTCATACACACACACTGGTTTTTCTCAAATTGTATCACGTGACTACCACGTTGGTAACTGTGCGGAGAAACTATGAAGATACTCCACTTTTGGTCTAAACAACAATACACAAACACCATTACTATATCGTAAATCAGAAGAACAATGTAGTCTATAACTACAATTAATGTTGTGTTAGGCCAGAATTAAACAGGTCTGGCAATTCCCAAGTATATCTACTATAGCTATATGTAGCTATTGTAGCTACATTTGACTATCGTGAAACAATATTTTACCAATTGGTATGGCGCGTAAGCATTACCGCGAGCTGTTCCAACTATAAGGGTGAGAGGTAGTATTTTATAGCAACTAACGAAACCACTGCCTGTGTCATTTCGGTTGCACCAGCTTGCGGAATATCCGGCAATCATAACTAAGCACGTGTATCTGTTTGGAAATCTGTTATGCTATGTGATATGGGACTCGCATCCATCAATATATGATCTACTATTCTGTCTTTATGTGCACTTGTCAGGAAAAAGTAACAATGTTGGACTATTGTGTTAATTATGCATGAAAATGGCAAACTATATTAACTTACTAATCAAATCATGTTATTGTATATTTCAACGAGTGTTTGTTGGATTGAGTTATCTCTCTTCAATCAGATTCATCCATCACCAATAGCCATATGTAGCTACAATGGCTACATGTGGCTATTATAGCTATAATTTTGAATTGTCAGACCTGTTAAATGTCCAACAGTTGAAGGTGTTCACCATTGTTTGACAAGCCCACGCCCTCTCACCACGTTCCGATCGCCAAGTCTATAAAATACCCAATGGCTGTTAATTTGATAACAAGAAAACTAAGATGCATGCATCAGGTCGGCCGTGAACTATCTACCATAGAATTGTTGTAGCTATCGATTATACATTTTGAAACACCTGTATGTATGTATGTATGTATGTATGTATGTCTGTATGCGTGAATGCATGTGTGTATGTGTTATAGACTCTAACACTGCTCGAATTTGGTATTTAACGTGTCAACTTGACCTCGCTCATAGGCATGTTTCTGGACCTTGACCGATCCGACTAAAAATTTGTGTGTAGGACTACTTCGATCCCGGGAGCAATATGGACGGGTCCAATTTCACGTGGGACCATGTTCTCGAACGTGCTGATATAGGCATGTTTCTGGACCAATTGAACAATAGTTTGGCCAGACGCTGTATATACTGGGTACTGTCCAGATGGAGGCGATCACAAAAAAAATCCCTAACTAGCCCGAACGAAGTCGAGTACATCAGCTAGTTTAATATATATTTTGGACATTTGTCTGTCTGTTTGTCTGTTAGCTATGGCCGGGAAAACTGCCGGACAGATTTGACGAAATTTGATACCTAGGGGAAATTATTTCCAGGGAGTATTTTGGACGGGTCAAATCTTGATCCCCACCTGACTTTGACATTCAAAAAGATCAATTCAAGGTCAAATCTGGTAAAACGGAAGTATTTCAACGAAATTTGATACCTACTGTTACTTTTGTCCCAGGAGTGTTTCGGGTGGGTCAAATCATGACCCTGACCTGATCTTGACATTCAAAATTGTCAATTCAAGGTCAAATCGGGTATAAAGCCGGGCGGATTTCGACGGGTACTTTTGTCGTGACTTTTGTCCGGGGAGTGTTTTGGACGGGTCAAATCGTGACCCCGACATGACCTTCACCTTTAAAATAGTCAATTCAAGGTTAAATCGCGCATTTCTCCGAAAATCAGAGGGGAACATCCCGGACGAAGTGGGGTCCACGAGCTACTATTATATATTTCTAGATATAGTTACAAACTAAATACCTGTATATTGTACAAAGAAATGTTTGACAAATATATCTGTATCAATATTACCATACGGGTCATTAAAATAGATACGACGAAACAAATTTTGAAGGGTGCATGTATCAGGTAAATTTTTATATTTCAAATGATGACAGGAATGCAGAAAGTTGAAGTACCTACGTAATACTGGCTATCCGCATGAAGAGATATACATGTATATAAAAACCAGATGAGGGATATGTCTGTACAGTTGCTAAACAATTCAGTCATGCAAAAGAGGATCAAAGAGTAAGATACCAAATTGCTGCCTGTGGTAATGTATTTTAACGAAATTCGGGAAAATTAGATTACTCTCACCCTGGTTATCCAGAAGATAATTGTGGAATCTGATGACGATCGGACAAGGGTGTCGTCTGTAGGATCAACCAAATTATTTAGCCATAAAAATAGTAAAATTGAAGATCACCGCTGGCAGTGATGTCTTCACAAGGACAGTTTGAGAACAAAATATGGCTCACATCTAGCGGTGACCCAAAATATCCACATAAGAAAAAGTTCTCCAATAAAAGCTGGCTGCAGGGTGCGCCAATTGATTCAAATTCGAAATTTAGCAGGGTGTACTGCTTGTGGCCATGTTTTCCCCGCAAATTTGATAGACTGATGGACAAAACCACTGAATCCGTTGAATCAATATACATGTATACATGGATTAATTTATATGCATTGTTATACACAGTACTGGTATATAAAGGAACTGAAAATAACTATATTACTAGTATACACAAAATAAACCATATATCATGGCTATGGGTTCTAATATCCGAACATGACAGCTGAGAACTTGGTGTGAATTAAAGAGTGGTGGTTTCTCAAGCACATCTAACCCTCCACGTTAGAAACATGCCATTAAATGTCATAAGTATAATCTAGCTTGAGGACAGAAGTGATCCATAAAACCCCCCTTAATTCAACCAGGTCCTCGCGCGATGTATGATCGATCACATGATGATCTAGGGGGATTAGAATTGATGTATAAAAACAGCACTGCATGTAAATATAAAATAAAATAGTGCTACATCTTATTACAGATTATTGCCATATATAATCAGTGATTATACAGACAGTCTGACAAAATAAAGTTTCAGTGACACTCTATCCGAAGAGGGGAATAATTTCATCTGTTACAGTCAATGGAGCAATTATGAATCTGGAAAGGTGAAATTTCTAAGTAATACTAGATATCGACATGACGCGATAAAATATAACGTAAATGCAATATGGCCGCTGGCGACCATTTTTTCCTATGAAATTAAAAAAATATTTGATAGCTCTCATCTGATAGATGAATATCAAGATAAATATGAAGTTTGGTGATGATCGGATGAGTGAAGTGGACTGTGGTCTGTGCTAAACGGTTTAGTAATGCTTACAAAGATTCTTACCTTAATATTTTTATGTTCACTTTATAAACTTCACTGAGTCATCTTTGTCATGTATTGAGTTTGATATCTTTTGTTAACAGTTTATAAATCATGTATGTCTCATGTTTGTTATTTTAATTTATGTGTTTATTATCATTAAATAAAGTTGCATTCCTTAAAAAGATTCTTACCTCAATGTTTTTATGTTCACTTTATAAACTCCACTGAGTCATCTTTGTCATGTATTGAATTTGATATCTTTTGTTAACAGTTTATAAATTATGTATGTCTCGTGTTCGTTATTATATTATATACACTTTATAGTGTGTTTTCAGAACGAAAAAAATTTGAATAAAATCAACAAATTTGTAAATTTAAAAACAATTCAAACGTTGTTGTATTCCATGTCCCAGCCCGGACATATACACCAAATTTCAATAATATTCATTGAGAAACAACGGACCAAACGCTATATAACACCCGTATACATCTTTTATTCCGAATCGGACTCGGGTACATGTTATAGTAGGTACCGAATTGACACACGTCGACTGGGCGAGTTGGCCATGGGGCGATTAGGCCGATTCCGGCACATTCTATAATTTACCGTATGTATCCGTTTACGCGTAGTTTACTTTAGAAAGTTCCGCAATTAACTGATTAGAAATGCAATGTACGATGAGGGTACTACGTCACTAAACTTGGTGTTCTTTCTATCAGATTTTGCCATATTCATATTTATATTTACGGTTCAGAGAAGCCACGCATGGCACATGAGCTTTACGCAACAACTGAGCCTATATACCACTGACTATGACCTACACTCTTAAACGTTTTGGTTTTTTAAAATACCAAATTTGGTTTCGAACTTTGTCCCATATATGTAACCAAATTAGGTTTTGATCAAAACCAAATACCAAGCGCCAACTGGTTTTGATAAAAACCAAAATTGGTTTTGATCAAAACCAAATTGCATGAATATTTGGTTTCGATCAAAAACAAAATACGTGTGAAGATTTCGTGTAAAGTTGAAGTCGAAACTGAAAGCGTCCTATAATTAATAGTTAGTAGATACATACATGTCAAGATTCCCGAAGATAAGATTGTCCGGCCATCGGGAAACATATCTGTGATCACCCATTGAACCAGTCTAAGTTATTTGCTGTGATTTTAACACTAGAATGTGTTTCAGTCGCTTCGAAATTAAATGGCGACTGCCAGTCTGGCCATGTGTTACACGGAAACAGTAACGATAACTCTTGAAGACTATCAGTCAAAACCAATATATGGTATTGAACATGTCCTCAAAACCAAGGGATTCAGATTTGGTTTTGATCAAAACCAAGGGAATCAGATTGGGTATTGATCAATACCAATAAAAACCGAATATATTGTCAGTGTAATAACAACACCATTAAGTACAAAATAAACCCGTCACCTTACAGTGAATGTCAAAACGTTATAAACAACATTGTTTTTCTCACAAACGGACTCGTAGTCGTCAAAAAGCGAAGAAGTTGTTTGACTGTCCACATTTACGATTACTATATAAGCTATTTGTAACTCTTATCAGTAGTAGTAGGCGAAATATGCCAAATGGAAACAGTCCGGTGAGGTTTTTTTTAAGATGTAGAACTGGATTGCGGTGTGGTATGCGGATAAGAGAGCCAATTGGAATATAACTAGTCTCCGTAATTTAACCCAATAGCATACCTGCAAATTATCGATCGATTAGTCTATAACCGCCCAGTTATTATGTGTACCACATTTAGTCATCTAGATCAACAAGTTGTGACGTCGGTTCGTGTTTTGATGTGTTTTATTGGGATGTAACACGCATAACCCGATTGGCAGTCGACCAATCGCGGAGTATGACCTAGCCTAACACACACAGGCTGTGTAAATATTGTAGAACAGCATCAAAGTATTCAAATGTGAAGATTGTTGTATGTTGTCGAGATGGGGGCGGGAGTGTTTTTACTAAAATTAACCATTATATTACTCGACACCGAGATACTACACGTAGATGGAGCTGCCTGTATATCATCATTACTGCTTCATCCATAACATATAACATCATGTCGATTTACCAATTGACCGAATTCGAGTAAACCTGAATATATCATACGTTTGTTCATAATTATATGTTCCTTCTGGATTCAATAAATAGTACATGTACATGTAGGATGTACATGGGCTATCAGATGCATGCATGTGCCATGTAGATCTATTATAGGGCCTAACAATCAATTCCATATCCATACTATATTATTTCGCAGACACTGTTTTTAGCCCAAATGTTATTAATTAATTGGAAAATATACCTTTGGGGTACATGTACATGCATATCGCATCGTGGCTGTAATGCAACTGGTGGCAATAATGAATGTTGCTGACGACCATAAGAGGTTGAACCCCGACCAATGTAGGTTGGCCTCTTCCAATTACGACAACTCTACCGAAAACAGTCTATAGTGTGCGATGTTTCTACTCACCATCGATAATTATTAATGGCCCAGTAAACAATCAACGAGCCGACGGTCTCGGACCAAATTGCGGATGAAGATGGATAACTCTAAAACTAGGACGCTTTCTGTTGGTAATAAGGCCAAATTTCGTCGAACAACATGTTGATAAATAACACGTTTCGGGCAATTTCATGCTATAGGTGACAGTTAGCAATATGTTTGGGCAATTAATCGATTCTGATAACTGACACGGCATTTCTAAAGAATGTTGTTGTTGTTGTTGTTGGAATCTGATTACATGGGGACCATCGAATCGGATTGAGTACCTTTACACACGATCGTATCATCACTTAAGCTTTTTCTATCACGGTAAATGATTTTTTATTTTTAAGACAGATTAATCGCAGACATCTCAGATGATTAATCACATTCGGTGCTTCTCGTGCATGTCCGGGATTAACTTGTATTACGTATTTCCAATGAAAGTTTGTTATATACGAGTAAGAGAATGGGACTCGGTCCAAAACAGCATCAACCCAAACGATTTCCAAAACTGCTGTGGACCGAGAAGACTTGGCCTACTCTATTACAGCATTGCCAAGTATTTTTCGACCTAAATATTATCACCGGGACGTCGCAAAAGCGATAACGTATTCGCCTTATCATTTAGCTTGAAAGTTTCTGGGCCGTTAACCGGGTACCGTGATACTCAATTCCTCTATACGCCGATTAAGCTGTGTAACAAATGTATCGTATGTCAAGTTATGCTCACATATACACTCAGGTTTCGTGCTTATTCAGCATGATTCCTTTAGAGATAATCTATTTTCGTGAGATAGTCGTTATTATTCTCCATTAACGACATGCGTCATCCTCCCGAGTATCCACAAAGCCCAATTGTTGTGAAAGATATGACTTAGCAAATTATATAATTGGGGTTTTGTAGTTGAATTCACTGGCGCGCATTATATTTATTAAACACTCTATCGACGTTTGTATTGAACAATTCGCTCCACCAGGTGGCCTGGAACTATCGCGAATATATTCGCCGGGTGTGGCTATTTCCCACCACGAAACCGAACAGTGACATACATGTATCAGTTGTCCGCGTGTGAAGTGGACCTTTGAACCGGTCGTGCAGTTTAAATAACAGTCTATCGTGCATGACTGAAAATAAAACTGGAGATCCTGGATAGGTAGTTTCCCATAATGACCAGGTACAAAGCAAAGACAACATCCTATCATAAAAATATATGTACAGAGCCGCACTCAAAATCTACCATGGAAGCTTGACTGTCTTACCAATATCGGTAAATATAGACAACTATGCATGGTAGAGGTTGAGTTGCAGTTGTGTTGTTTGTAAGGAACTAAATGCTTTCCATATAGTCATCGGTGTTTACGTTTGTCCCCACCACGCTATTCTATTGCTAGTGCTAGGAATGATCAATTTTTGAGCCACATGGCTTTTTCAACCTTTTCCACACTGCCGCACGTTTTGCATAAAATTCGAAGTCGCTATATCCCGCGATTGTCTCGACACGAACTAATTTCAGACTAGGACACACCTATACGTTTTCATGCCTTGGGTACAATATTTTATGAATTCGTAAATGTATTGGATATATTATTTGCCAATAGCGCACCAAAATATTCTTAACTCGTACTCATGAAAAAACAAACAAAGAGACGTGATTCTGTCCCTATATATAGTCCATAATGCCTCGACGCAAAGCTGGGCCATATTTATTGAAAATAGAATTAATTTTACACAGCTAGAACTTTGTCCTCTTTCTCCAGCAATCTTCGTTTTTTTAACCGCACTGCATGTGCCCGAAGATGGTCCATACACGTGTACATACTACATGGTGGAATGTTCGGCGGTATTTACCCGAAAAAACTTTCATAAATTACCACACACACTTGAAAGATAGCATTTACTAAGAATTCAACATCGGGAATGCACGCAAAGCTGCTTCGTGCCTATACCTTTGGCCAGTTTGATAAATGGAGTCCTCAGCGCCTCAGTGATTTCCCCTGGCACTACCAAGCTATGATCAGCATACAAAAAATTCGGGCAGCTGAATGGTCAATGATACATGGATGAAAAGTGCACGAAAAAATGCACAAAAGTGTTTCCCGTCGAGAAACATCAAATATAGCCACATGGTAAACGGTTATGGCTGTGCAAATGGCGAATAATTTATGGGACGTGTTTGTGTTTTTTTCGATGTAATTTTGTTCTCAATTTTAAGGGTAGTGTGACGTTTGTCAAGCTGCAGTGTGATCCACCACGTTTACAAGTACTTTTGTGCACATTTATGTGTGTCTAAAAGGACCGTCTTTAATTTCAAATACTCGTGCAGGGTCAAAGCTTTGCTGCGAATATAGGCCAGCGGGATTTGTTAACACTGAGGCCTATGTAAATCATTTGGTGTATTGTAACCTATAGTGAAAAATGGTCGTTTTTCAGATTTCTGCTCTGGAACAAGTCCCGTGCTCATTATGCCCATGAAACAAATTGGAAACATAAAGCACGCGATACGACAGCTTATTTGGCGCCGGAGCCGTCCAATAAAATTACAAATGAACCCCTCTGATGCTATTTCTGTTTCTCGTTGTAGAACCGAAAATTACCATTTTCGACATATTTTTTGGCCCAATGGTGTCCCTTTAATGAATGTGAGACCATATTTGTTGGCGTCCGACATCCTAGATGAACAACAAGGCATATTTGTCGGGTTTGGTCACGACGTGAGAGTAAAGCGTGACGTCAGATGGACCATACCCTAAAATATGATTCAAAATCGGACCCGATTCGGGTCAAACTAAGTTGAATTGCCCCTGTTAGATGACAGGTTGACAACAAAGCCTACCATGGAAGTTTGCAGAAATGGTTCGACTATCCAACGCGCACAAATTTCGGCCAATAATTATATTCTTGTGACGGGACAATTTTTAATTTTCTGTCGATTTTTTTCGAAAATTGTGTAGGTGCGCCCAATGTGAAACCTAAGCGCGCCCAATTCGCCTAGCGAATCGTATGGCATATTTTCTGGAAGTGGCATCTACAAGCTATCAAATCGACAACCTGTATGTACATCGTCGTTGTTTACTTTGCCGATATTCAGCTAAAATGAAAAAAAATGACATTCAAGTCAAAGTAATATTTTTGCAAATTCAGCTATGGGTGGTGACAGAAAAGGGTTAATAAAGTAAGAACACAGACATATTTCGAATCAAATTTATTTATTTTGACGTGGGTATATAAATGGACGCAATATAACATCATTTGGGCGACTTTCTTTACCTTACAGTGATCACTATAGGTTACAATACACCGAATACAAATTAGTAGAGTGATTTCCCCTGGCACTACCAAGCTAGGATCAGCATAAAAAAAATTCTGGCAGCTGAATGGTCAATGATACATGGATGAAAAGTGCACGAAAAAATGCACAAAAGTGTTTCCCGTCGAGAAACATCAAATATAGCCACATGGTAAACGGTTATGGCTGTGCAAATGGCGAATAATTTATGGGAGGTGTTTACAAGTACTTTTGTGCACATTTATGTGTGTCTAAAAGGACCGTCTTTAATTTCAAATATTCGTGCAGGGTCAAAGCTTTGCTGCGAATATAGGCCAGCGGGATTTGTTAACACTGGGGCCTATGTAAATCATTTGGTGTATTGTAACCCAAACATATACTTTCAGTTAACAGTGTGCTGCCGCCGCTAGACCCGTGTGCGAGTCATTCTATCCTACCGTATTCCACAGAAGGCTACCGGTCAGTTAACTACGTGGGCAGTGTCCGCTTATGTGACCGGAACTTGATTCCAGGATGGTACAGAGTACAGACACCGGCTGGAATGGAGATCGCAACCTCGTGTGTCGACTTGGGACATTGCGCGACTTACTTCCCTATATGGATGATGGGTGAGACTATAATAGAGACCTTTCGCATCCTCACGTTTACGATTACGAATACGGATAGCTATTCGTAGTCGTAAGTCTATCCGTGTGGCCAAAAAGTCCTTTCGCAAAACGACTACGCGTAAGAATTTTGCGAACACGTACCATCATTATTTCGTACCACTTTTACAACTCAAATCGTGTGTTTGGTATACAGTCCCTTAGTACTTCACTTATCGTCTCATTTGCAACAATGCGATAATCATGACCTGTTTATATTGTCAATAATTCGACCAGTCACAACGTACGACCCGGGATTCTCGTGATATATTATGGCAATACAGGTATAAATGCCAGGTCATATGTGGTGGAAATTCAGTTCGTTGTTATCATATGGATGACCTGATAGGCGTTATGCTGATGGGGGAAGAGCGGTTCCTAAATTTGGACCTCACATCAACCACGACGCCACCACTTCAAGACCCTTTCAGTCCGCAATTTCATTTCAACGCGATTTCTGCAGAAAGACAGTCTAGCCAGATTATGCCATCCCCCACAATTTACGACAGAATTATCCATAATTGTCATCATTATTATGTAATATGTATGTGCAAGGACGTGGCTAGAGGGTTTCCGTTGGGGGTGTGCACACGACTACGGGCAATAGACCAGGACCCACCGGGCCGATCATGGTTGTTCGGCCCGGTGTGAGAAAATTGTGAAAACTAAACAAGAAAATCGCAAAATCCTAGCATCTAGACTGACCTCAAACTTTCCGAGTGTTGGAAATTTCAAACCTCATACTCTCCCTTAGTTTGGAAATTTTCAGTCAACGATTTTAACCAAATGTAGTAAAATATTGTTTTCTTAAACTCATTAGCAGTTTTTTATTGGCCACGGGGAGGGACCAGGACACACCGGGCGAAAGTTTTTTTTAAACGTGAACAAGAAAATCGCAAAATCCTGGCATCCAGACTAGCCCCAAGCATTCATAGAGTTGGAAATTTCCAACTGATGACAATTCCAGTGACAATTTTGACCAAATGTAGGACAATATTATTTTCTTAAATTAACTAGAAGTTTTTGACTGGCCACGGGGAGGGACCAAGACACAAGCTTTCCAAGTGTTGGAAATTTCCAACCTGACACCCCTAAGGTTGGAAAATTTATAACTGATGGCCATTTCAGTCCAAAAATTTTATCAAAAGAAGGAAAATATGCAAATATTGGTCCAAAAACAATAAATTCCCCACAATAAGTTGTTTGAAAATCAAACTACAAGAACATTATCAACCTATTGTTGGTGTAAAATTTCCAACTAATGTTGTGTCAGGTATGAAATTTCCAACTGTTGAAAATTTTGACCAAAGTTGGAGGGTGAGACACCCCCACCCCCCCCCCCCCCTGTCGCCACGTCTCTGTGTATGTGTATTGGGAATCAATTAATATCCTATCCTATCCAGGCCTATCACCTCTTTGGGTTTAGGAAATCAGACATAAGTTTGCTGTGCTCGCTGATGTGCATCACTTCTGATTTGTCCTATCAAATCGTAACAAAGTCGACACGGTGATGTTGGTGGGTGTGTCAAATATTCTTTTAGTACCACCAAATCCATGTCAGTCGTGTTTTTTTGGCGACTGGTTTCATAGTGTACTTCTATATATTACTGCAAAGTGTTGTGTCGCAGCCAGCGATTACTATCCGTTGTGAATAGCGATCTTATTTCGCTGGAAGCTCGAGATTCACGACGACGAGTACAGTGATTGCCAATCTAAACAGCACACCGATGTCGTAGCTCAATACAACTGGATGGTTTACATGATATACATATACAGTCTCGAACGGAGTAAAGTGATATATTGCAGAAAATAAATTTCAGGTGTTATTTGAGCTTATTAGAAACCATGAAATCGTAACCGTTATTGCGGATAGTAAAATACGACAACGATTAGAAAGTACACAAATGTTGGTGACGTGGTACCCTATCCGTATCCGTAATCGTAAACGTGAGTTTTGCGAAAGGTCTCTATTGTATCAATGATTTCCACTTAGTGGAAGCGGGTGTTCACCTCTGAACTGCCAAGCATGCACCATCGTGGGAATCAATGACATGTCAAACATTTCACCATCTTTGAGCAGAAAATGTCAGAGTGTAACTAAAAGTTTCAAACAAGAAAGCGATAACAGGAAATTCTGACTTAAAGTAGCATTATTATATATCATCGTAGCATTTCATCCCATTTCACCAAAACGTGCAATTGCTGCAACGGTATTCCTTATTATCGTCATGAACATTATGTTGTAGTTCGTCCTCATGCATGATCCTGGACTTTTCAAATTACTAACAATGTATCGGCATTGGCATGGATTCGAGACAATTTATTTATTAGGGGTTTTGGGAATGAGCCCAGGGAAGATTTGAAAGGGGCGGAACCCCTCTCCTACAACCCACTTGGAGGTGATATGATGAAGTTATGTAAACATAACTATGAAACATGAAAAAGTGAGAATGATCTAGACATATTTTATTTTATTTTTTATTTCTTCGCTTTCTTTTTTCTTCGGTTGGATGTTGCTGTTGTTGATTTCGTGACATTTCGGTTCGAGGAAGGAGGCACGCGGGAGCTGGCCTGCTCGGATTTTCTTTTATGTTTCGTGGCGGAATGTATTTTAATGTTGTAAATTTCATTTGTGATGATGACAAGCATGGACCTAATTGTTTCCAGCGTGTTCGATCCTGAACTCTGTCGATCCGACTCGTGTTTTGTGTCTCGACGATTCTCTCCGACAGCACATTGCCACGAAGATAGGGGAGACCGCCATTTCTTACCCAGCCGTTCCTTCGGACTGTTTTACTCCAACTTTGCGTTTTAACTGTTTTAAACTATGTTTTACTGAACAATCATTATATTATCCTGCTGGTGCAGTTGAGGAGTGTGAACTATGCGTTGCAGTGTCATCGTTGGTCTGCTGTTTCTTCCGTGAACTTTGACCTTTTGTCATTGACATGCGATGCACCAACTCTATCAGAATGGATTTTATATATACAGAGTTTCGCAGTCATGTTGCCGATCTGAATATGCGTGATACTTTGCTTCGGATACAGAGTTTCGCAGCGCTCCGGTCTGAAATGCGTTTATACAGAGACCCTAGTATTTTGTTGTTGTGATATTTATAGGCCTATTTATATTATATGTACTTTTCTGTATAACAGAGTTTCGCGGATCGTTGATCTGAATATGCGTTATTCGAGTCATGAGTTCATTTCGAACTGGGTATACAGAGTTTCGCGGTTCACATGATTGATCTGAATATGCGTCTATACATTGACTTCATCATGAAAGAGCTTGCACTGGTGTACAGAGTTCGGGCGATGTGATATGTTCTCTGGAGGGATCGGTGGATGGACTTGACATTCAGGGCAGTTCCAGGCTCTCCAATAACATCCTGGACTCAACTCAAATTGTTTCGGAACTTTCGGCCTCACCTTCTGCGCTGTTGTACCAGCTGTGTTCCAAAAAAACCTGTTAGGAACTACATGTGAACTGTCATTGCTTTGTTTTTATTAGACAGTCTTTTACATGTATTTTACCCCATATATATGGGGGTGCGCTGTTAAATAAACGGCGGAATTTCCAATAAACCATAACCATAACCATGTGGCTGTGTCTGAGTCGGAACTGGATTTTTCTTCTGATATTTCCTGCTTTCCCCGTCGAGGAGGGCGTTTAGAACAGAATATATTCTCTCCTAGAATTTTGATGATGCCTTGTGCAGGGTCCAGCTCGTCTGGTCCTCTGTAAATATGGTGATCCCTCAGCAGGAAGAATTCGCGGTTGTTGATTGGATATTTCTTTCCTGCTGCGTGGTGTTCATGAATCGCCTCTTGGAGGTCATCACGCTCTTGTTCGACCTGATGTGTTGGCGACGCCGGCTTCTCGTCATACTTCGGCGTCGGAGGGGCGGAGATGGTGCTATCCGCCCCTGGTGGAGAGTGGCTGGGTGGTGTTTCCATCTCCACGTCGAAACTGGCGGCAGGAACATCGGGGGTGGTATCCGCGTCCCTGTCTCCGCTCGTCTCTGTGCCGACAGCAGGGACCTCCGGCAGATCTACGGAGTACCTGCTAGCTGGTCTGATGTCACCGGGTCGTCTGGGCGTCTCTCAGACAACTCCGGCCTACCGGCTGTGACACTGGGTGGCTGAACCACACGGGGAGGGGTGACCGGCAGATCAACAGTCACCCCCTTCTTTTTCTTCCATTTCGCCCGTCTGGCTGCGTCCCTTCTCCTTCGAGCTGGCGTCTTTCTCTTAGGAGGCTCCACTTTCATGATACGGCTGGTCTTGGCGTTCCTGCTCCGGGTGGAAGATCTCTGGATACCAGCATCTTCCGTCCGGAATTCAACACAGAGAGTCAAATAACCCCTGTTAGACTGGAGATTCCAGCTAACAATGTCCGCAATTTGAGATCTCTCTATTGCAGCTAACGCGGCGTCAGGGATTAGCTCCATTGTCCGTCGCACTGAGCCTAATCCAAAACCGTCTCACTCGCCGGCATCAGCACGAGGGCGGTTGCTTCCAATAAAGGTTACAGACCGCACAACTCACTCGTACCGACGCTCTGGTAAAAAGGAACTAATTAAGCCAAATAAAATCTGACTTGTTCGCTCCACCTTCCATCAGAGAGTCGAGACAATATCCACCACACGTTTGTTCTATAGTGCCATACATGTACATACAAGCGTTAAGTTAATGAATCAAAATGAGTTGCATCGGCATGTGTCATATACTATGAGACTTATATACGCGTTAAGTTAATGAATAAAAGTGAGTTGTAACGACATGTATCATATGCTATGAGACATATATATACGCGTTAAGTTAATGAATCAAAGTGAGTTTTATCGGCATGTGTCATATGCTGATTATTTTCAACATTTTCCATATCTTCACTTCCACTTCCAACAACTTACATTTCTTTGAAACACGTTTGCATCCGTAGTCCTCAAACACAAGACAAAGTTCTGGAGCTACACATGTTTCACTTATGGGGTCCTGTGCATTTGTTTCAAGAATTTCCGTAATCATTTTCATTTAGAAAGACAGCCACCCATACATATTATTCTTTGTTTAAGAATGTGCAAGCCATGCCTGTCGGTCGATGCAAAATTGGACTGGCCCATATCCAAATCTCAGCTGACCATACACTGTATTCTTACAAGTGTGGCAGATATACGGTTGATTGCTCCCTGCTTGAGTGGACCACACTGCAAATATCAACATTTGTTTTCGTTTGGCTGAAATATTTGTGGCTACTATATTCTCCATGAAAACAACACATTTCATAATATCACTCCTGATCAAGTGATCCTACTAATGTGCTATAGTGCTGGTTGGTCCTTATCGTTGTTATAATTGATGATGGCAGGGCAAACTGATGATGTTAAAAAAAATGTACCGTTGAAGTTACGACAGTCGTGTTCGTGCTGATAGGATAATCTGAACATATCAAGGACATGTCAAGTGTCAACCATTCGAAAATATATCTATTGCGAACTATTTCAATAGTGGTTGTGTTAGCTGTTGCAAATCGGCTATAATTGATATAGCTAAAATTGATAGAGTCATTTTGCAAAGACCAGCGCAGCCATTATTAAATCTTTCAAAGAATATATACGTTCATGAATGTTGCACTTGATTGTTGATTGTTTATTAGCAAAGCCAACAGTTAAGTTGGAACATGCAATAACATATATACATACCATACACAAGGCACCCATAACATATAAGTCATAACAATAAAAATACATACACAAAACATTATATTGTAATCCATGATGCAATGTACATTAACGTGGTATCCTTTTAAAAGATAGTTTTATAAATATGCTAACTTTTTTAAGAAGGCTCAAATATTCAATTCAGAGCAAACGATGAAATTTATTTCTGTTAGGGTTCTCCCAGTAATATTTGGGAATGTGGATTTCGCGTAAATCTTGTATTTGTGGTTTCTTTTGTCCATCTATTTTTTTCTACTGGTAATTTATGATTAGATGTTCTGATTTTCAATAGGTAGTTAGACAAATGTGATGGCAAATAAACTAAGTAGCTACTCATTTTCATGGACTGCTTTATGGCTCTGTAAAATATGGCACGCGACGAAGTAGAAGCATTCAGGTTGTCAAAGAGGTTGCGCTCATACTGTTTAATCAGCAGCGATTTTATGTTTCTCAACTCTGCTTTGCTCAGCGCTGATTGGTTTGTCCACACATGTTCCATGTGTAGGTCATGTAGAATTCCTTCTACAAAACATACCCAATTCATCTTATTTTGCATTTCCCTCTCATTTATATATCTAGGTAAAAGAAATATATTCTTGGCTAGCTCCGAGCCTTCGTGTGAAACTAGCTTTGACCAGTATGCTAGTGTCCTCTATTTTATTTCAATCAATATAGGATATCTACCAAGTTCGGCATAAACCATGTAATTAGGCGTACTAGATTTCATTGAGGTAACTATTTTACAAAATTTCAAATGGAGCGTCTCGAGGATTTGAACTTTTTCAAAGCACCAAACTTCACTTCCATATAACATAATTGGCATAACCATAGTATCGAATAACTTGAATAAGATATCTAAAGGTAACCTCAGTTTTCGAGTTCGATTCAGTAGACAGTACATTGCTTTCGTTACGGTAATTGTAGTATCTTTACGAGATTGGAAAAATATCCCATTGTATAAGAATATGATACCAAGGTATTTAAATTCCTTTACAAATTTTATTTCTTGCCCTCTGTATATAAATATGGGAATATTTCTTGGTATTTGTTCGTAAATATAATGAGTTTGGTCTTGAGAGTATTCACTTCACGTTTCCATGCCTCGGCGTCGTCAGCAAAGGATAAAAGAGCACGGTGCATATTTTCCTCAGAATCTGACAAGATAACCGTATCGTCGGCATATAACAAACATAATATGCTAATAAAACATCCAAAATGTTCACAATATTTCTCATCTAAAAAAAATCAAGTTTAAAATAGCACAATCGTTTAAAAAACATTGTAAATCATTTACGAAAAAAAGAGAATAAAAGGGGTGACATTGTGTGTGTCTCCTTGAAATAAACCTAACTGGCTTATGAAGAAACCTGACAGACCATTATTATTTTGCACACATAGCTTAATATGCGTGTATAATATAAGCTCCGTATAACTCGTAGTATTTTACCATTTATATCTGATTGTATAAGCTTGAGCCACAGTGCATCTCTCCACACCGTATTGAATGCTTTGCGGAAGTCAATGAATGTGCTCTTGATGTATATATTTATTAAGGCATGTAATATGAATATATTATATACAGTGGAATGACCCTTCCGGAATCCAATTTGTGTTTTACTTATCGATTCATTATCATCTGCAAGGAAGTCAACCTGTTGTTCAGAATGGAGGTAAACAGTTTCGCAAAACAGCTTAAAAGTGTGATACCTCTGTAAGATCCGGTTTCATTTGTATCTCCAGACCCTTTGTATATGTGTTGTATTAATCCTAGTGCCCAGTCTTCTGGGAATAACCCAGTGTTTAGGATTAGATTGAAGAAACGTACGTAGCTGCTTATCATTGTATCTTCTGAGGCTTTGATATATTCGTTAATAATTTGATCAGCCCCCTCCCCGTCTTAGCATTCTTTAGTTTAGTTATGGCATTGTGAATTTCATCTCGGATATAGCACTATTTAGACACGAATTGTCATTCGCGTCGAAATCCGCATCGACATACCTGGTGATATCTGAATGGTCTATAGTTGCATTCAGGAACTTAAAGTGTTCTTCAAAGTTTTCAATAGTGATATTACTTCTCCTCTTTTTAGGCCGATTATCGAAACACATCGAATCAAGTTTGTACCAAAAAGACTTTCCGGAATACTTACTGAATTGCCGAAGTTCTGATATTTCTGTCTCTCGCGTTTGCTTTATTTTTCTATCCATGATATGTTTATAGCTTGCGCTGGCACCCTTTAACATCGCCTTATTTTAATCTGTTTTATTAACGTCATACATACGCTTGATTCGGTTAAAGTATTTGCTCGCCTCTCGGCATTCGTTGTCGAACCAAGGTTTATTCTGACGCGCCTTTTCATGCATAATTTTTCGAGGACGATACGTTCCCAGTGTTTGGTCGGCCGCTGCCATCAACGTACGACTTATGAGCTCACATATTACGTCAACACTTGACTGACTGACAATTTTATCCA
Source organism: Siphonodentalium dalli (assembly GCA_032622095.1). Classification (NCBI taxonomy): domain Eukaryota; kingdom Metazoa; phylum Mollusca; class Scaphopoda; order Gadilida; family Siphonodentaliidae; genus Siphonodentalium; species Siphonodentalium dalli. The sequence goes on from CP136067.1 coordinate 39,191,171, forward strand.
GATCAAGGTTATCAAATGTATCGGAAATACGCGTAATGAGATCAGGTTCGATATTGCTTGAAAATAAGGGTCCCCTATGTGCATGGATCCCACGGTTTTATTTTCCCCTCACGGTCAACCTGTGAGTGTGTATCGTTGACATTATCGCCACATAATTTTGGCATTTGAACTTTCAAAACCAAGTGTAATGCGCAATGGATATAAGAGAATAGAGGACAATGGTCTTCAATATGAACATTTTCAACAATTTTCAAAAGTGTTTTCGATCCCACCGCGTAATCTATCACCGTGCGGTCAGATGATGTAAAGTTCGCTATATTCCGGTCTTCACCGCATATCCCGTTCATAATTGGTAATTTAATAAATTTACACATTCCTAATAGTTTATACCCATAGCTGTTAACCTTACCTCTGTCTTGGGAGACTCTCGATGGGGCCTGCAATGTCTTACTATTACTACATCCATATTCATCACCATCATCACAATAATCGATATCATCGTTTATACATTTCATGACAGAATTCATAACATGGCACACACCTGTGTTTCCAAATATATGATTTATTTCACATGGATCTGGGTCGGGTTCAAAGCCGCTGTGGTTGTTTGTACGAGCATTGAAATTTCCTGTCAAAAGTAGAAATTCGTCATCTCTGTGTAAATCGCGTATATCACCCTCTATATCAGAGACCCAATGATAATTTCTCAAATCGCTAGTGTTAGCCAAAACCAAGAAAATGACAACTTTAGAAATAATATCGTTACTCAGTTTGCCACACCAATGGTATATCAATTCAGCATGATCCCCAACATCATAGCAGACTGGTAGAACCACTTGACCTGGGGTGACTATATATTGGTTGAAAAATAAGTTCCAATTGATGTATCCTATTTATTTCCTCACAGTGTACATGTATGCTTATCGGACTTGCCCTTTTAAAGTTGTTCCACACACGTGCGAGATACATGCATCTTATATGGACAGTGTCGTTCCGCTCGTGTTTATCCCATATACACGATGTTTTGTGGGCATATATAAATATGCCCGACCGTGCGTTCGTCAATGTGTATAGGGGTTCACGATTACATGGATATTGGCATATAATCGCGACCACAGGTGGCATGTGATGTTCGATTGAATATCAGAATATAGGATATAAGATAATCGCATACCTCATAATATGTCAAATAATAGGGAATTATCGAAATGTGAAATACAATGAAAAAGCGAAATAAGAAATACAGCGGAATAAAAATGCAGTGACATGGCGAAATACAGCGAAATATAGAAAGAGGAAATTATATTTATTAACAAAATAACGGAGATAATTTAAGAAGTATTTTTTAACGAAATAACGGAAATATTTGAAGAAGTGTTTTTAAAGAGCGTTTGATCTGATCTGATAAAGAACAATTCACATGCACTGACTGACTTAGAGCATAATTGACCACACACAACGGGATTAACTGGACATATTTACCTAGTTTCCCCACGCAACGTAAACTCGCTGTCTTCCTTGTAGCATTTTCGGTTATGGTGAGCAAGGAAGCGGAAGCTATTTTGAGTTAAGCATTATTTTATAAAACTGAAATTGTCTAATTCTAAGATGGTCCTTAGTGGATCGCCTAATATAGTCGGAGGGTCGAGCTACGTCATCTCCAATGTTTTCTGGTATGCTCAATTTCATCCAATACATTTATTGTGAACAGAGACGAGGTTATCTTGCGAGGGTATCGATTTCAAACGGCAGCCCTCCCCTGAATTAGACAAAATTTCCATATACGAGATATTCAGTTGCACTCCGATTGGGTTAGAATTTTCTAACTGTATCTCAATATTTCCATAAACTCTATTGTTGATCATATTCCAAATACGTGTCCATTGAGTCGAAAATTCGATTAACAGCTATCAGGACAATTTCCACTCATTTCATACGATTCCAGTTTCAACTCTTGTTTCGTCTTTGATATTTACTTTGTAATAGGGTAACTTGTTTGGCCACATAGCAATTGTTTTCCCCAGAAATTCGTGATCATTCTGTGTTTGGAACAATTAATGTTGGCCAACATCTACATTCAGCATCCATCCATCCATGCATGCCATCCGCATACAAAAATCAAACGTGAACATTTCCACTGTATAAGCGAGCACACGCTTTGTGTATAACGTTTTAAGAAGTTTTCGGGTAATATTTTTCTTTTTAAATATTTTTATTGACATCCAGAACATGTTAATGAATGACATGGGAAACAACAAAACAAATGGTAAATTGTTCTAGGTTTCTATATTAGACAGATTGAGAGATAGAGTTTTAGACCGAATAAAGATAAAAAGAGGGGAAAAGAAAGGTACAAATGGTGAAATGGTGTAAAGTATGTTGGTAATTTCTATAAGAACGAGCGGCCGAACACGATCAGCAAATGATACGAAATTAGACGTACACATCACATATACCCACAGCCCACAACTGTTTCGCGCATAATGGCGGCACACTCCACTCTAAAGGTTACACTGGTGTAAATAGGGTACGGAGTGACATCTAGCGGATGCGGGAGAGAATATAGGAGAGAATAAAATAGACACTGGGCCCTGATTGGTCAATAGCCTTGTGTGCTTTTTGCATAAAAAAAATCATCACACCTCATCACCAGTGTTCACGCTGGACCGAAAAAAACTTTAGCCAAAAGTTTAGCCAAATGAAAATTTTATTAGCCAAATGAAAAAAACTTTAGCCAAATGTTTTTTGGCCAAATTAAAAAAAACTTTGGCCAAATTAAATCATCGTTTTCTGGTCGGTTCACAATTAATGACTAAAACGTAAAATCTAACAGACACAGGTAAAATACACAATAATTTAAATAATTTTTATGAACTAGAAGTATCATTTATTAAAAATTTATTAATCTTTATGTGAAAGAGTGATTGGGGGGGGGGGTAACCCGGGATTGTCCTTCTTAATGTCATTATTTTTTTGTTTTATATCAATATCTTTTTTTAAATCATTAAATATTTATCCTTGCGAAAATATCTAAGTGACATCTGGAAACTAATAACTTAATATTGTTACGCCATTATCAAATTACAATCTGTCATACAAGCATGCATATTATTTTGTCCGTATCGGTATTGACGACAAAGAGCCACAAAATATCTGTCGTGATTCACATTTGGCTGATTAAGCTATTGTCTTACACTTGGTGCTCATAAACCTCGACCGACATAAATACAATGTCATCATAAACATGCATTGTGCGGGAGTCCCGTGAGTGACCAGACAGACACTGGGGGATTAGGGGATTAAATGTAAAATAATAACCTTTTGCTGTTTCGTGCAGAATGACATAATTTTTCTCCAGATTAAAACAGCCTGTTACGAACAAATTGCTTATATACCAGCGTCAATGCACACTTTACAAAATATTGCTTTCTTCACATTGTCATGATTCAACCACGGTCGGTTTAATGTCCATGCGTCTTTGAATGTCCGTCTTGTGAAAACTAAAGATGAGTGCATATCACTGTGTGATCGCTTGGTTGATAGAGTTGTCGATCGGGTTTCCCTTTGTACTGTCCGCGATCGGGTTTCCCTTTGTACAGTCGGCAATATATTCCCACTTTCGATATTTTCAGACTAGATCGTTCACATCACAGAATTGAAAACCCACTTGCCCAAATTTATGTTAGATTTGGAAATAAAAATATGTTTACTCTACACTAAATGTTAGAGCTTACCTTTTGCTGTTACGGAACGATATTTCATAAGTACGAAATTAATGAAATACTTTCGTCACCTAACTTCGTCTTTAATGTCGATCTATTGAGCGCTTTTATGAATTAGCTTTCTGACTCCATACTTTCAGTCTCCATTTGGGGTAAAAAAAAGTTTAGCCAAAAGTTTAGCCAAATGAAATTTTTATTAGCCAAATTCGAAAAAGATTAGCCATTGGCTAATTTGGCTACCGACAGCGTGAACACTGCTCATCACACCTCTTCCCTATAAAATAGCCATTGGCACAGGAATTAACCCTTTGTAGTAAAGTTTGAATTTTTTGGTGTGGTGGTCTAAAATATGACAGCATTTTTGTATGCGGTTCTGACAATAGTTACAAAAACACAAGATTTAAAGGCGAATTCCCTGCTAGACAGACATGATTTTTTTGCGTAAAACGTTTCCCCAAATGTCAATTTTTCAGATTTGAAGAAAACATTGGACCCAACATTTATATTGCCAACAGTACACGCTAAAACGTTAGCACTGAGGCTTATGGAAAACATTTCCACCAGTGTAACCTAAAGGGAAAAAAATAGCTTTTTGGCATTTTTAATTCCTGGGAGTCACTTTAAAGAATTGTAATGCATTTTTCACAGCTTGGTCTCTCAGTCCAATGAATCGCTCATGCATGGTGTGGCTATTCTTGCTGCTGGTGTCTTCTTTCGCTTACATCAGCCAAAAAAACTAGTATGATTTTTCATAAAAAAAATGCCAATTTTTCAAGGTATTTTCATTTTTTTCAAGGTGGTAATAGTCACATGATAATGCAAATGACCCATAACATGAGCATGTCAATGGCACACATATCAATTGTTATAAGAAGCTAATCTAACAAGTATTTTGGATTTTATAGCCAGTGATATACATATACATATCATAAAAGTGTGTCATTTCACTGCTGGGTATGGCCATTTGAAGGTCAATAGCACTAATGGACACATTTAAGAAAATGCTTCAGCAGTTCAAAGAGAGCATAACTTTGTTCAACTAATTCAATATACACCCACATCCAATTATCTTGGATCAACCTTGCAGACCTGAAAATGTCATATTTTAGTCTTCCATGTTCTGATAAAGTCACTGATGTGATTGATACTCCGCTGATCAGATCTGGACTCAATGGCTGCGGACACACGTATCACAGTAGCGATGGCACAGTAGGTGTGACAATTAATTATGGTGGAGTTTGGTGACAATTTGTGGTGATAATTAATATGCCATAGCAAGCCTTGTCGCCCTATGCAAATTCGCACAATGAGTCTACCAAGCTCTACCCGCGACGGTCGATCTCTCAAGGATGTATCTACCTGAATATCTTTACGCAGTGTTATATTTTACATGCTAAGACACAAGTCCACTTGATAACTTAATGAATAACCCATCTCAACAGCCATGATTGTTCTTATTAATGACATTAATATAAGTAGATAAACATGCATGCATTGAGATCATATAAAAAACGTACCACAATAATGCTATGTGAGCCAATGAGGAATTGCCACCAGGGGTCAATACTATGAAACTTTTTCTTTGTAAGAATCTACAATTGTTTGTAAGAAATAACAATTTATCATTCCGCCAATACTATGAACCTACGATTACAAACATAAATCACAAATAGTACGTGTTCTTTGTATTTACAAATATCTCCAATCACAAAGAATGTTCGAGTACTATGAAACATAATTTTTCAGTTTTCGCACCCTTAACACCGATAATATATATATCTATGATACGCAGAGACGTGGCGACAAGGGGTCGATTCACCCCCTCGGGAAAATATTTTGTCAGCTGGAAATTTCAAGTACAACCCACAGGGACGTCGCGACAAGGGGGTTGGGTTATGTTTCTCGCTCCAAACATTTTATCAACACGTTCAACAGCTGGAAATTTGATACCTGAAACAACATGAATTGGAAATTTTACAACAACAATAGGTTGAACTTGTTCTGTTATTTTGTTTTTTCCAACAATTTATTAGGGGGTATGTTTTGTTTTAGACCAACATTTGCATATTTACCTCATTTGGTCAAAAGTTTGGATTGAAATGGCCTATATTTAGAAATTGTCAAACCTTATGGTGTGTCAGCTTGGGTGTGATGTAGCAGTATGTGTTCCTTGTAACTACTGAAATTACCCAATTTATTGAAAGTTACAACGTTAAGAACTTGTCTAGAATGTCTATATAGGGTGTCAAACATAAATTGTCGATTTTCACATCCTTAAACCAGAGCATATAACCATCTGATTCGCAGGGATGTAGCCCCCTTATGAAAATGTGTTATCAATGGAAATCTCATAAACAGGGACATGGCGATAGTGGTCTTGGGAACACGATGCCTGGCACATTACAGCTGTTCAGAATAGGATGGGGCGAGTAGCCGCCAAATCGTATGAGTCACAACATCTCTGACAAAAGTTAGTGATTAATACAAATAGTGAGTGATACTTGCGGATTATAGCCAACATTAGCATGTAACATGTACTTACCATAATCAATGATATATCCAAGAATGGATAAAAATGACGCGTGTTCCCAATGTGAGTATGATTTTTCGCTCAAGGATGCATTGCGGATTATCCTTTGAGTTTCAATCGTCGACGCGAATGCATTTGGTCACGGTAAAGGACACGAATACGAAGATGCAAGCACAGTTTTCATAAATGACTAGAGCATAAATGCAGTGACGTGGCAAGATGCTCTTTTTTTTTTTCGAAACGTCGATATCCAACTGTGTATCCCCACCCCTCAATTATAAACAATTATAAAATTGTTTACCCCGGTTGGCTTCTGATTTTCAAGCTGTAACAGTAAGTTGTGCACCCCCGCCCCTTGGATTGGACATATTGACTAAATATGACTAACTTAGTGTTACAAACGTTTTGAGTAACTTTGGTCAATTATTGGAATTATTTGCACATAATTCAGCAACTTTAATTTACGCCTTCCAATTGACTAAGAAAAGTCCCCATTTCTTAGTCGTTATGACTAACATCACCCTAGTAATTTTGATTAATGTTATGCCTCAGTCATGTTGGCTGAACTAAGTCAGTCATCCTGAGGTTTTGTTTTGTTATCAACGTAGAAAAATTAAAATACTTTCCTCTTGATATACGATTCCATCGTTATGTGGAATTTATAGGCATTTTTTTGTTCAAAGGGTGCAAATGGAAATTATAGGATGGACACCCCGTCGCCAAACTGAGCCCATATAGCCACGTCCCTATCTAGATATATTATAAGATATCGGAGCAGTTTGAAATTATAAAATGACACTCCTATTGGTTTGGTTTGGTTTATTAGGGTTTATCGACGTTCTAGCCGCTATGCCACACACGACGTTGTCAATTTTACGGATGGAGGAAAGACCACGCAGAGGCTCGATTTCACCGTAGAAACCACCGACCACCGGAAAGCAACTGACAAACTTGCCCAGATACACGATTCCGGTCACCCTCCATATGACGGGGTTAGAACCAGCTTCGTCAGCACTGGACGGCATGTAACGATGTAGTGCACCTGTCATTCTACCGACTGGCACTCTACCGCACCACTCCTGGTGTATAGTCCACTTACAATGGTCTCGTTACCACATATTTTCTGTAACTGATATGTATATATGCTCTTCATACTTGGAGGTCAATAAACAATATAACCGAAACCATTAACACGTCCCTGCTTCGATACACCCCTCCCGCTAAAATGGAGCCACGTTACTGCCTCGATGTGTTATGATAAGAGTAGCGGATCAGTTTGAAATAATAGGATGGTCACAATATATATAATGCTATACCATCAAAATAATATTTTATTTTCACAAACTGAATGGTTGTAAATTTGTAATTTGTAAAAACAATGATACCAAAATGTTTGTAGTACTCGGTATTACACTAACTTGTACTTACATACACACACTACAAACGAACCGTTTAATTGTTAACTTGCGCAGACAAGTGGTCATCAACTTAGCAATCCGTGAACCGATTGGATAGCTCTGATAAGCGTTCACCTCTCAACTTATGATTGGTTATTTCTTTTGTAACTTTGGCCCGCCGTGATTCAATATAGTGTTAATCACTCACAGGCAAAGGGTTGTCCGTAAGCAATCTACAATAATCAACAGTAGATCTTTGTGAAATTTTCGAGATTTTGTTAGCTCATCGTTTCATAGTACCGGCGTTCTCACTAATCACAATATGATAGCACGCATTGTAACTTCCCCATATAAATTGTTGTCAGTTATTTTAGCTCTATATACATGTCCGTCTAATTTGAACTGGTATTCAGATAACACTGATAACATGTGCATGGGAGCAGAGTGGGGAGTTAGTTTTTTCTAAGTTTTACAGCTGCCTTTTAGGGGTTTCACCTCTCGCCCAGTCTAAGGTATTACAATAATACGGCTAAATTTTCCCTGTACTATGAAACCACTGTGATCGTTAACACAAATTTGTAATTACAAATTAATAAATACAATTTGTATTTACAGGTATAAAATTGTTCATAGTATTGACCCCAGGCCACGGTCAAACACAATCCTGGACGATCTATCGTGCAATTATATATATCGTCGTGAATACAATTTAGCAAAACTTAATGAGTATAGATCAACCTTGGTGAAAAGAAATGGGTTAATTGGTCCAGCCGACTCATTGTGCGGAAAATAAGCAGGCGACATGGATAGCTATGGCACAGAATTATGACGGACAAATTGTCACCAAACTCCACCATAATAAATTGTCACACCTACTATGCCATCGCTACTGTGGTACGTGTGTCCGAAGCCAATGACATCACATCATCAGAAGTTCTCTCATGGAAAGAATCTTGTAAGTCTTCCAAGTTTGCAACACCAGACCCCAAAAACTGTGTGAAAATGGGGCCTGAACATGACTTGAGGTGGAAAATTGTGCTTTTTTGATGAATAATGTGTTAAAGGGGGTGGGGTTAAATTGTGTGTGATACAACCACAGAAGTGATATTGTTTTTGAACACATTTTTTCCATTGATGGGCAATTCTGAAGAAATGTAGGGAGTTACAGTTATTCCGCGAAAAAGCGGGCTATCGCTTTAGGTTACACTGGTGTAAATATGGTACGGAGTGACATCTAGCGGATGCGGGAGGAATATATAGGAGAGAATAAAATAGACACTGGGCCCTGATTGGTCAATAGCCGTGTGTGATTTTTGCATAAACAAATCACCACACCTCTTCCCTATGATTTCCCATAGGTAAAATAGCCATTGGCACAGGAATTAACCCTTTGTAGTGAAGTTTGAATTTTTTGGTGTGGTCTAAAATATGACAGCATTTTTTTATGTGGTTCTGACACTAGTCACGAAAACACAAGATTTAAAGGCGAATTCCCTGCTATACAGACATGATTTATTTTGCGTAAACAGTTTCCCCAAATGTCAATTTTTTCAGATTTAAAGAAAATGTTTTACCCAACATTTATAACGACAACAGTAAACGCTAACACTTTAGCACTGAGGCCTATGGAAAACATTTACACCAGTGTAACCTAAACATAGCTCACACAAATGCAAACAGCATCAGGGCCCGCAAACAAGAACTAATTGAATACGTAGAAGAAAATAAAATAGATATACTCACTGTAAACGATACAAAATTAGGCAACGACATTAACTTCTCATTTCCCGGCTTTAACACCCATAGAAAATACAGATCCTCCGCAGGGGGTGGTGTCGCAATACTAGTTAGACACCGCATAAAATACACCATTATCAACACGTCCCAACTTAAAGAAAAAATCATAGCAATAGAAACAACTATCAGCAATAGGAAAACAGCTATAATTTCACTATACGTCCCACCGGGCAAAACTCCTACTAAACCTTTCTGTGAGACCTTAACGCAAAACACATTGTAAAAAATGCAGCAAAACTAATCCCTACGGGGACGAACTATACGACATAATCGAAGACCATGACATAATACTACTCAATAACAAAGGCATCGCAACCAACCACGACATAAAACCAAATCATGAGAAATGTTAGACTACGCCCTAGCCACGCCATCAATCGCAAAAAAACAATACACAAATACATGATAACGATTCGATATAGGGAGTGACCACTATCCGGTCGAACTCTACATAACAAACATAAAACCACAACACAACAAAGATATTCTCAAAAGAAACCTCAGGAATGCAGATTGGAACAAATTTTGGGAACACATAAACTTAAACATTGGCAATACTGAAATTAACACCCCAAATGACATCGAAATGGCAGCCAAATCAATATCCGACATAATTAAGGATGCAGCATGCCCAAAAAAAGAAAATAAAGCAAAATACATGGAGAGTATCACGGCAAACATTATAATTAATTCACCTCAAACGCAAAACATGCAGACTAATGCAAAAACATCCTAAAGACATCGAATACAAAACTATATGTAACAACTTAACAAGACAAGTAAACAAAGCAGTTAAGCGGGGGAAAAGGGAATCATGGGAGAGGGTTACCACCAAACTCGGGGAAAGTCAATTAGATGGGAAATTCTTAACTGGCCAAGCTACCTCAAACAATAGCGACAAACAAATCAAAGACGAAAACAACGAACCATTCACAAACAACACAGACAAAGCTAAAATGTTCGCGACATCGCTACAAAATATACACAAAACCCACACAGGTGACCAATTCAGCGAAAAGTTCAGAAAAGATGTAATTGAATATATAAGACAAAACAAACACACATTCGTACACTTAAAATCACCCTTACCCGAGGCAGACGATGAACACACATTGACAACTACTATTACACCACAAGAAATCCAAGACTGCCTCAAGCGAGCAAAACCAAACAAAGCCCCGGGTGATGACGAATTAACATTTGGAATTATCAAACAGGGCCAAAAATCAATGTTCGATAGACTAGAACTTATATATAATAAATAACACGGCGACTTCCCTAAATCGTGGAAATCCGCTATAGGGGTTATGATTCCAAAACCAGACAAAGACCATAACATAGCTACAAATTTTAGACCCATTAGTTTACTTCAATGTTTGGGAAAACTTTTCGAACGAATTATCAGCACCAGAATATTAAACCACATTGAGAACCAACAGTTTTTCAACAAATTCCAACGTGCATATCGTAAAGGCAAAGAGGGAACCGAACATGTTTATAGAATATTAGAAGACATGCGCACAGCAATAGGCCGGGAGGGGGCTTCCATATTCTTGGATGTAGAAAAGGCCTTCGATTCAGTATGGCACCACGGCCTTTGATAAAATTGAGTTTTGTTTGTCTTGTTTATATAGTAAAATTATGTTTCCTATATTATGCACGCGGTGCGTGCATGGCTCGTTATTAATTCGAGTATGGGAGAACAATAAGTCATGAATTAATCTGTTTCGCCCAGCACTACGCTCCTGTTCACAAATAATACGTCAACTCACAGGTTATGTATTATATACAGCTTGTGTATTGACGTAATATTTGTAAACAAACCTTTTTTCCAGTTTACTATGCATCCACGTGTAATACTATGATCATTCAATCGAGACGACATACCTCCACACCGATTACGCTTACCAATCTGCAGTGAGCGCGCACGGGACAATACACGAAGGAGTTTGGCACACTATCGATCGGCTATGACGACATCGAATCTATTTTTATACTAACAGTGACGGTTTATCATTTAAATTAAAGGGCAACATACAGCCCCTCCGGGAAAATGGTTTGATCCGTATACGCGCTCACTCCACTCGACCGCTATGTAATATGTTGTGACGATTCACATAGTAATTTAGTGTCACTTAATTTGAAAACATTATTGACATTATCTGAATGGCATACCCCTCCCGCCACGTAATAAAATTGTGGGGTACATATGACTTAGTCTGGACTGGCATTTAACACGCCTGTGCGCTGGTATCAGATCAATTGAGTTATCTTTCTTCGAAAAAAAAAATGAATATACAAAGAGCTTAATATGCTTCAATGTAAATACAGAATACATGTCATTAGCCAGCGGTTAACATGGCATACGCCAACGTATACATGCACATCATACATGATAATGTGAATAGTCTTGTTCATTATTTAATTGTTATTCATTTGTTTGTATACTTACTTAGTTCATCGCTCAGTTATGTTTTCATTGTAACATGCTATAATAATGGCATCACATAGAATAAGCATTGATGAGGTCAAGGAGAACCCTGCCATGGATTTTTCTACAATATATGAGGAACTTCTAAAACATACCAATGATCCAGACGAAATATCTCCCGACTCACCATTTGATCTTCATGATCAAAATTGTCAATATCTGTCTCCTTCAGAATTTAAAACCAAGTACGAACACGCTAACAATAAAGGGCCAAACATCCTAAACCTCAATTGTCGGAGTTTAAGTGCTAACTGGGATAAATTAAATAACTTTCTCTGTGAACTTCAACAAGAAAAGAACATATTCGATATAATAGGACTAACAGAAGTATTCAAAATACACACAAATGGTCTAGATTTCTCTCTAGAAGGTTACCACCCTCTCCTATATAAGACGAGAACAGAGACCGACGACGGAAGAGGGGGCGTGGCAGTTTATGTTAATGACAATTTACCATATCAAATTAGAGACGATCTCACAATTTTTAATGCTCACAAAATTTAATCTCTGTTCCTGGAAATATTTCCCGAAAAAAATAATTCTTACATCATCGGTTGTGTCTACAGACCAAATACCGCGCCCTTAGCTGACTTAGACGTATTCCAATCGTCAATTGAAAACATATTAGGTATTGTAAACAACGAGCACAAAAAATGCTATTTATTCGGTGATTTCAATATAGATTTATTAAAGTTCGCCACACATAACAAAACTGAAAAATTCGTCGATACAATGTTCTCAGAAGGGTTTTTACCATCCATTACCAGATCTACCGGTACTAGAATAACTGAATTCTCAGCTACTCTAATAGACAACATTTTCTCAAATAACGTTTTGAATGATAACGAATCTGGTATAATAATTACCGATGTTTCTGATCATTTGGCATGTTTCTACATGCATGGGACTAAATCACCGGCGCCACTTATGAGCTCAACGCGTGATCGGCGAGTTTATTCACAAAAAAATATGAACTTGTTCAAACAAATTCTTACCACATCATCGTTTGATGGTGTATACAATTGCCATTGTCCAAACGAATCATACAACAGATTTATTACAACGTATACTGATGCATTCCATACAGCCTTCCCAGTAACTAATACTCACATCCCTAAAAGATTCATAAAACAAAATCCTTGGATCACTTCTGGAGTCCTAACGTCTTCGCATACAAAAAACAAACTATATAGAACGAAACTAAAAAATCCAACCGATCTAAACATAAAAAAATATAAAACATTCTGCAATATATATAATAAAGTCATCAGGAAGAGTAAATCTCCTTACTATAAGAATATTTTCAATGAAAACAGGGGCAACATGAAAGCCACTTGGAAAATCCTTAGAAGTATAATCGGCAAGAATAAATCATCATTCATACCACCAAGCGAATTCATCAGCAACGGCGAACGCATATCTGACCCAAAAGAGATTGCATCCCATTTCAATTCATTCTTTGTTAATGTTGGACACAACATAGTCAACTCGATACCTCATACTGAAAACTCACATGTAGATTATCTTACGGGCCATTATCCTCATATTTTTAAACTTCTCCCTACAAATGAGCAAGAAGTAATCCTAACAGCATTCAAAATAAAACCAAAACATACTCTTGATTTAAATAATATTTCCAGCAAACTTATGAAAGTAACAATTAATGAAGTAGCACAACCACTGGTCCACATAATTAATCGTTTATTCAAAGTGGGGAAATTTCCAGATGATATGAAACTGGCGAAAGTAAAAAGGGCGATAATTCTAATTTCAATAATTATCGACCGATAAGTATACTTCCTATATTTTCCAAAATTATGGAAAAAATAATGGCCATCAGACTCAGAGACTTTCTTAACGACAATGATATATTGTACGAACACCAGTATGGTTTTCGTAGCAAACACTCAACCTACAATCCAATAATTCAACTCCTAAGTTCAGTTGCACAAAATAATGACCAAATATCTAGAGATTCAACATTAGCATTATTCGTTGATTTTTCGAAAGCATTTTGACTCTATAAATCATGAAATACTCTTATCTAAACTATCCCACTATGGAATTATAGGTCTTATAAACGACTGGTTTCGTAGCTATTTAGTTAATAGAGAACAGTGTGTATGCTTTAAAAATACACTCTCTGAAACTTTAGATGTTAGTTGTGGAGTGCCCCAGGGGTAAATTTAGGACCTCTTCTTTTTCTAATTTATGTTAACGACATGAAAGATGCAACCACCCTCTCGCTACTTTCATTTGCTGACGATACAACCCTATATACATATGGTAATAACACACACGACTTAAAAGCGTATATGAATACCGAAATAGCAAAATTCTTCGAATGGTGTTGTGCAAATTATATACAAATAAATCCTTCAAAATGTAAATATATTCTCTTTCATCCTATGAACAACTCGCATAGGGGCGATAATCTATCACTTAGGATCAACAACACCGAAATTACACAGGTTGGTAACACGAGACACGAACAATCATTAACTTATTTAGGTGTGAAATTGGATGAAAATTTGAAATTTCATCATCACATAAATCATGTGTGCGCTAGAAATGCCAGTGCAAATTATAGTCTGAATAAAGTTAAACACTTCTTACGCGAAGCACTCAAATCGTTATACTATGCAATAGTTCACAGTCATTTTATGTATGCTATACATATATGGGGAAATTTGAATAAAAGTGATAGAGTATTCAAACTGCAAAAAAAATTCATGCGCACAATAAACAATACAAAATACAATAGTCACACAGATCCGCTATTTAAAACAAATGACATTTTAAAATTTAATGATATCTATACCCTGCATTCAAATCTCATTGTGCATGACTGGTTTCACAACCAGTTACCAAATTCATTTGAAAATTTCTTCACAAGTTCCCAAAATGACACGCGACAAGATGGTATGCTCAAATCTGGGACACCGAAAAGTGTCTTCTCGGAAAACTTACCAGAACACTATCTTCCGAAGATGTGGAATTCCCTGGACGACAAACTAAAACGTCTTCCAACACGAACAATGTTCAAAAATGATTACTCTCGAAATAGGCTATCTTCATATCAACTGAATCCCAAATGTACATACAAACATTGTCCTGACTGCAACGATGTTAATAAGTAGTATAGTATTCGTATAGCGATAACTGACATGGTATAACAAGAGAGAATGATAGATAATACATGTGCATCATCACCCTATCGCAGGAAATACATGAATGTATTATTCGAATGCCTTATCCGACCCATTGGTTAAACAATTATCATTGTTCTCCGCTGGCCTCATCCATATATCCATATTCCACATGCTTGTACTTTACATACCATATCACAAACTGAGCGATGAACGGTGAACGACAAACGAATTATACTATTATTTATTAAAAAACAGACATTTATATACCAATGTTTAAAGTTAACAAGACAAAACCTAGATAAATTAACATTATTATTACATGTATAGTTATATTACTTTTCAACGGGGACGGCAGGTAGACAACCTTCTTGGTTATGCTGTCCCCGATAGCTCATTGAATGTTATACTATTACACTGTGTATATAATTGTATATATCATATGAATGAGTTATGAATAAATAATCATAGTCATAGTCACTAAAAACAACAACCGACATCCTCACTAAAATGTTAAGTCTTATCTCTTAATTTCTCATGCAAAGATCTATCAAAGTAAGGGTCGGGGAAGAAATTTCAGACAGTGTCAACCTTAAAGCCGGTACGCCCAGGGGTCCGTATTAAGTACGTTACTTTATATATACGTTAACGACATACCTAACAATCCACTACACAACATACAAATCTCACAATTCGTCGATGATCTGGGCATTTGGACCACAGGTGGTAACTCCAAAACGCTAGAATTCAGACTAAAAAAACAACTCAACGACCTGGAAGGGTGGTGTTCTAAATGGCGCATCAAACTGAACGCCAAAAAAAAACGCAATTAATCCTCTTTAGCAGAAAACATACCAAATACAAACTTAAATTGTCCATCTATGGGGAAACTTTCGAACAAACCAAGGATGCAACACTCCTGGGAATAACTATTGACCAAAAACTATCTTTCCAAACACACATTTAAAACATATCAACCAGGGCCTACCAAAGAATTGAGCTATTAAGGATGCTCAGGGGCATATAATGGGAACTCAATACAGTAACCCTAATTAAGCTATATAATCAATTTATGCGACCAATCATGGAATATGAGGCCATGATAACCGCCGATTTATCCATATCTACACTCAACAAACTTCAAGTAATCGAAAACAAAGCATTAAGAATGGCACTCCAAGAAAATACACAAACCCCCATCAGGGCATTACATAAAGCAGCCGACATACCCCCGCCCCACGTTAGACTTCAAACTCTAGCGGCAACACTCTAATAGACTACAAGGTAGCACCCTAATCGACGAACTCGAGCTCAGGAAAACACAACTGACCAAAACAAACAACAAACAAACAAATGGGCATATATCTTAAGAACTTAATAAACACGCGAGGTCGATCAGGTTACTAACACAGTCCAGTCAAAATGATGGTCTAATACTCAAAATCTCATTTCAGCTATCCAGAGAACACAACGTCCACCATATGGGTTATGGCGCGAACAATTATTTTGTTCGGCCTTGCGACTCCGTCCGAGTTAACGGCTACTATACATTCCCACTTACTTAGAACAAGAACTCAGTGCGGTCAAACACATTTAAAATTATTGGTTTGTCAGCGGACATATATTACATGATCTGTAATTTCCATGTAAGGCGCCAAATACACGATATTTACAGGGATGTGTGTATCCACCCTCAGGGTGTGGATTGAAGAAGGATTATATTGAAAGTTGTGTTTCATTAATTGACAAGTCTGACAATTAAGAAATGGAGAAATTCCTTCTCTATTCCCTCTCCATTTGCAGATATAATATTAAATTCAGTAAAAGTAAATGGAGTTTCTTTTTTTCATTACACCAGTCTTTTATTTCAATCCACTGAAAAAATGTAGCACGTACACAGATCAGTCGTTGTAATTTTCATAGTTATAATAATGCCTTTGTTCCAAAGATTCTGGTATTGATACGAAACTGTAACCACCGAAATTTAGTATCGCTTGTGCATCTGAAAGGAAAAGTATATTAGCCATTACAGTACTGGTCGTTAATGTGTTAAAATTTTAGCCCCTTTTATTCATACAGGTAGGTATGGTTTCAATCTCATTCAGTCGAATATTTCGCTTGACTATTATAACGCGATAAGACAAACAGATGAAAAGGCATTGTCGGGTTCTGTAGTCGTGGAACTGTCGTTGTCAAGAGTGCGAAGGAATTTTCTAATTGCGACGATTATGCTGCTAATGGTTATACAATAGGTTGTATTATATAAGGACATTTCTCTTTTGCTTCTCCATACGATATTATTGTTCCATCTTCGCAAATGACGTCCTTGGCAAAGAGAATGCCTTTACGTTCTAAATCAGGGATGATTTTTAGTGTATTCTGTCCGATTTTTATTCGCGACTTATCGCAAAATATATTGCTGTAGAAATCACCGCTTGTCTCACGACGTAATGAACCCCGATATACAATCCATGAACCGATTACATTATTCCAGAAAGGACTTTGTATTTTTTACTTATGTTGTTTGATCATTTATTTAAAGTGACATGTGCATAAATTACATAAGTGTGAAACAAAAAAAGAATGTTGACATAAACGCACCCGGCCTTCTGGGCCTATAAGTCACTGTAATATCCCAATAGGTTTCTCATTCTCACGTGATCATTCCATTCACACACACTCTCTCTCTCTCTCTTTCATACATATAAACAATGTTGTGCCCGCCAACCTGTTCATATTAATTTGGGTAGGAGATGGGGTGGCAGTTGTTGTGCACATTCTCTTATTATTTTGCCATGTTTATCGCTGTCTAACATAAAATTTATCATTTCTTCTGCTGTATGCTTTATTTATGAAGGTGGCACATTCTCTTGGATATTTATTCATTAATATTTGAATTGCATCATTATCAGATTTCATCATTTCAGTTAGGTGTTCCTTCTTAATTTTTGCGAAAAGTTCCTGTCTAATACTGTAATAAAGGGTGCAATTTAGGAGGAAATGTTTCTCATCTTCAAAATCTTTTGTATCGGGGCAGAATGTGCACAACCGTTCATGAGGTTTTTCTCCTTTAAATCTACCCGTTTCAATTCTCAAAGGGAGTACCCCACATCTGAATTGTGCCAACAATGATCTGTTTGAACGGGCAAGATTCATTGAGACATATTCCTCAGTTTTAAATTCAATTTTAAACAAAATATATGTCCTTAGCTTTGGTACATGTTTCAGGCTTTCTTCCCATTTGTCATTAAAGTATGTGTCAATAAGTTGGTTTGCTTCATCATGATCACAGACCAATCGGTTGTCAAAAATGTCAGTTTTATCAAGTATTTGAAAAATTTCCTTTAACTCTGAACTCCATCCAGCATGTCCATAACTGCAATCCCATTCAAATACTCTATATGTTAGACGGTTTCGATTCATTGTGACTAGATTATTCCAATGCCTTAGCATATTTATCCATCTCCGTTGTCTGAAAGGTCTGATCCCCATATCACCTGTTATAGCTAATAAAGGTGTACATCTGTGTACCCCAAGAAAATATCGGAGGCTACGGTTCTGCACAAGGTCAATGCTAGTATGTTTTCCAAAACCCCAAATCCCAGATCCATAGTCCAAAACAGGGTTGACACATGTAGATACCAATTTATCAAAAGTTTTGAATCCAAAGTCTTTATAAGGGTGTATCCTTGAAATTATTGACCCCAGTGCTCTACCCCCAGCGATAGCCAATATATCTGATGCATGGGTAACGGATTTGTCTTCATGAAGTATTATCCCAAGATATTTATATCTGTCTATAATTTCCAATGGGCTATTCTTCGCCATTTTTATACGATTGTTGCACTTGGCGTCGGTATATTCTGTCGGGTTTATTTCTCCATATAAATTTATGAAACAGGGAATGGATTTCCTTCATGGTCGTTTCCGGGGGAGGGGGTCCGGGATTGTTTGAATTGGAAAAGATAGCTTCAACATAACTAATGATTTAATCACGGTGATTACCCAAAATCTTTATAACTAATGTATACGTATATATGATATTAGCTGTGTGTGAGCTTCGAAAAATATCGGGTCTGTGGTTGTATATATGAAGTAGAGTATACAATTGTATATATATTTGATTGAAGTTACTAGACATACAAACTTGTTCATTTATGTCTTTGAAGGACCAATCCCTGTCGAGAATGATGGCATTGTACTTCGCCAACTCTGCATCAACGCGGGTGGAATTTGCTGCTCTCCATTATACCAGATGGAACTAAAGAACTGCTCTGATTACTTGGTGTATAACATCGTGACATTCAGCATGAGTTGTCCGCATGCGTTTTGTTTCGGTATGTATCCTTACTCGTTGTAACCAATGCCAAAAAAGCGCTGAATGTTATATAACTACAATACAATTTTAAATATGCACATGCATGTATACTGATGATATATTTGGATCTCTTCCAGGCTAATCAACGTAATGATTTACAATACAAAATGCTATTCAAATTGTCAAACTACAAATTGAATTTCAGCAACTTGTTGCGCATTGAAATAAGCTATTACGTCATTGATATTCCTGTGTAAATTCGTACATTTCAATTACTCTATATAAGTCATTTCTCATGAACATGGATATAGGTGGTCTGGTAATGGTATACCATTGTGAATCAAGCGTGGATAGCATGACAGGTACCCCCGTGATACAAATCACTCAGTATCCGAAACAATGCTACAATGTAGCATGTAATCTATCACCGAGATACTTTCAGTTTAATGTTACTTATTAAGGCATTAAGCCCAGTCTCAAATTGGGGATCGAGGCATAAGTTATGGAATACATAATAGCCACTCTACAAACAAAATATTGATATAAGAAAATAGAACAGAAATAACATTAGATATATACTTGATTGATTGGGGTTTAATATCGCTTTCAGAAACTAAGGCCATATCACGACATTGCCAGTTTTAGTGATGGGGGAAATCCGCACACTTAAGGCTAATCTAACAGTGATTTCAATGGCTGATAACCTCGTCGACCATGTGCTGCAATAGTCCAACTCTATCCATCCATCTGCGAGTAACTCGCAACTCCACCATATAACGCTAACAGATTAAGCCGCCGAGGCACCTCGCAAGAGATATAAAAACACAAAAACATTAAATAGATACATAACACAAACCGTCTCCCATGGTCAGTCATGCGACTTGAAATCGACCACTGTTCACAACATTCAATTACATATCAACTAATATCAGGTTTTTTAGAAATATTTATGTATCTCAAAAGGCGTTACCTATTTTCGATTCATAAACAAATTCCAAATTAAACATTTTGTATCGAAAAAAAATCTGGTTTAATATAGATGTAAACTCAGTGGCACCAAGTGTTTGTAAATTCCGGTAGAATAAACTGGCATTCGGTCAGGGTGGACAACAGTCTGGGTGAACGTCGACTCTATATTTGAAATGTTGTAATGAATATTTAAGTATGAGTTTACTCAGACTGGGTGGACAATAGTTCATTTCCAATTTTAATGACACGTCAGCTACATGTTAACTGGCTATATTAACAGTGTATATTATCCCTAGCAGGGGCTGGATGGAAACATATCAATAATGCACATTGTTTTGAGGAACTACAAATTATAATTCCAGGCTATAGCTAGAGCGAGACTGAACAATCAAATTGATAATTGTTTATTGTACAATCATTCTGCAAATATGATAGTGTGGAATAATTTGAATGTGCACATTTATGTTCGATATGGCGGCATGGCGTAACTGTATAATTATGTGATAATAGAATGTTGATGTTTATGCATTCCAGGTACGGAGAGGGCGTGTCCTGCTGGTGAAACGTCGGCAGATGGAAACTATCCTGGTTGTCATTCTAATAGCAGTAAATACATGTCATATTTAAATACACATCTTTCCTCTACATGAAATAGTAATTATCACTGCCGCCAAGTAGACATCATTTATACGATAATATGCAGAGAATATAGCATGGTGTTACAAACTATCTTGGTATGCGAGATTCAGACAATGTTAAGCGATACGCTAGATTCAAACCCGATGTTGGCAGAATGAGCCTCTTTAGCACTATATATCTGTTTATGGTGTTAATCTGGCGCAAGTTTGCCAGTTGCATAGATAAACCGCGTCGCATCTGGACATCACTTTGCTTGGAGATATAGTAATAAATGTTATGTTGCGACCAGGACATGTTCTCTTAACACTTTGGCAGATTGCTAATTATAAAAGTGGTAAAAATAGATGGTATTCAAGTGTGAAATCTGTCCTTCACATCTGTTCTGAACTGGAATTATAGAATCCCCTTCTATTCACTGACCATCAGCATTCACTACTTCTGTTAACTTGTTTTGAAGATCCAGGTGGTGGCGTGACCTGCCATTATGTGCAAATGAACACGAAACGTCTGAATGATGTGGTAGAGACGTACTTATGGTATGAATCGACCTTCAGTGATGCATCTAAACTTTTTGACCTCTGAATTCTTGGATTGCCTAAAGATCCTCACCCACAAAAGTGGTATATTTATGTTTATCAAGACCGTGTAACCGATCGAAATCATCAACGGCGCGGTATTGTAAATTATTAGTTTATTGGTATTTATTCCATGAACTATTACACTGTGTCAAATATAACAAACAATACAACACAAACTATGTTGTCATGGAACCAATTCAACATCGATCATTGTGCTTATATTAGTCGTTTCCTGGAACATTGTGACACCCCATCCCGCGCGAAGTATACATGTATAACGTGAAATCGACGTATTAACCATTCCCGCAAACGGCAATCCACCCCACCAGAAGGCGTTCAATTCAACTTGAAAATTATTCATGGATTCGATTGTTCATGGAATTGGCAAGGAACTCGTATATAGTTACTGAATAATTGTCACCATTGCTTACATGAGACATGGATAGTTGGTAAGTGTTCACAATCGGAATGTCACCATCGGGCCATTATCCATGTCTCAAACAAGCGCGGGCGACAACAGTTTTCTGTATATTCTTGTCACCATTGAAAATCTATTTCGTTTTTATAGGTTACTACCCAAATGAAACGTATGTTCCTGTAGTTGAGCCAGGACTTGTTGAAAGAAACCTTTCCTTCTCCTGTCGTTTTTCGGTTCCAACCAACAGTGTAAGATATTACGACTTCAGATGGTTTGTCAACGGGATAATGTATAAGGAATGCAATGATGTACCAGCCAATGACACCACGACAGGAGTGTTCTACCAAGTCGATTGGACCAACAGAGGCGACAGTATAGGATTCAAAGTAATTGTACTACAAATTAGCTTACTTTTGCTTCATTTTTCAACTGGGCCTTGTAAACCATGTTAGATAATCATGTTGGTCCATTGCTTTTTGACGATATACCGTTTTAGCTGATGGTTTGTATAGAATTGGGTGTGTTCCTCTTGTGTAGAAACCTTTTCTTGAGATTTTCGACAACTGTAGAAACATTATATTTTTACTTCGACTATACATGGATGTGTTCAATGTACCCTCTTCGCAATACGCGAGTAAATGACACATCTACTCTATGAAAGTTCGAACATTATATATATATGCTAGTGGAGTCATTAGGAAATGATCATAATAATTTTAGGAGAATCGCTAACTAGGCAACTCACTCCAATAAGATTGATGTACCACCATGCCACCACAGACTGATTATGATATGGTGTTGTCTGAGTTGGTTCGATGCCAATGTATAATTTGGATAACAGATATGGGTAAAAAGATATATTATCAAAATAGGGTGTAATTAATTGGATAACCAGCACCATCATAGTCTTATTACGACCATACAGTGGAAGTAACGCGAGAAACAGATTACCAACCACGTAATTATACCAAATGTCTTACACCATTGATGGACTAACTTTTCTGGAGGACATGTCAGACAGCATGATCTTCCCATCTTCGGTGGCGAATGATAAAACAATGGACAACGGCGGCTTGTGCAGTGAACAACAAGGTTCCTGTCTGCAATGGAGTAAACCATAACAAACCGACAGAAGGCAACGGAGAACCACTGCTGTAATTTCACAAGAATAACCATGATTATACATATATATATTAACTCGAGTAGCTGTGTATGGGGTTCAACCGAACACCTCGCTCGGTATGGATCGACAGGTGGCACCCGACCGTTTTCAAGCTACTAGTCGCAACAACACACATAAGAAACTACGTGAAACGTAAGGACTATGCTGCAAAAAGGCAAATTTGATAACATCGATCAGGCGATGAGAAGAATGAACATCCATATCCTCGGAGTGTCTGAAGTTAGATGGAAATGATCAGGATCATTAACATCAGATGATTATACCATGTACCCAGGCGAGTACCGACACGAGGGACGAGTTGGCATAATAGTTGGCGCAGAGACAGCACACACGATAAAGGGATCTTTGTCAGTTTCAGATCGAGTAATAATAACAAAGTTGCAAGGCAAGCCATTTGACATCGGCATTATACAATGCTCCTACAACAGATCACGAAGATACTCAAGTGGAAGTGTCATATGAGAACATACAGACATGATTCCAGCAGTTGAAATCAACCGACATCCTGGGAGATGGCAATGCTAAAGTCGGTAACAGAAGAATAGAAGACATTGTGGGACGACATGGGTTGTGGGAAGCGAATGAACGTGGATAAAGGCTTGTGGAATGGTGTAGGGAACACGGTATCACAGTTCCCAACATCTGATTCCAGAATAGTTCGAGATACTGGACATGGAAAAGTCCGGGTGACAGAACGATAAATATCACAGACTTCATCCTGATCCAAACACGTTTCAAAAACGCAATAATTTCTGCTAAATCAAGATCTGGCGCAGACTGTGATAGTGACCACACACAGTGTGGTGAAATAGTCGACTTGGATGCATCTTAGGCTCTACTGAATGTTCGCTAATTGATTTGAAAAGCGTTGATTTATATGTGAGATTTACATCCATGCCGAACAATTCCAGGTCAGCTGCAGCATACGGGCTAGATCAAGCAGTGACGGTACTCCTGGGAATTGGTATGACAGTCCAGAATTCTACGCAGGAATCGAGGTAAGAGTTAGTTGGACCGATACATTGACCCAAACGGTCATCATATATTTGGGAAGGCTTTCAGAGTTAATGTTTTCAAATACAGTTATTGCAATAGTTATCAGATTTAGTCTCAAGAACGAATCCATAGGTCAATGACATGCAGCAATTATGTCAGTTAGTTATGCTAATTTAACATTATATGTCCAGTTTTCACTTCTAGCATTTCAAATAAGTGGATACAATTTATACTATACCTAATAACTGAGTCCTGGATTCCAATTTTGTCCAGAATAATCTAACATTTATGCGATTTTAAACAAGTTCTTGTGTGCAACGTCATGGGGACTTTAGCTGATTGAAAATAATAAGCGCGTTCCAATAATCACTTGACTTTGTTCATGTGTACACTTATTTTACCGAGATATTACACTTAAAGGGGTACTGTACACTAAATCCGGCCATTTATGGGACCATCTCCTTTTATACTCGCCAGAATATATGCAACAAATGAATGAATATGAGCCATGGATGAGTGCAAACTACAGTCATGCGCTCTATGAACGATGTAAACAACATGGTAATTTTAATCAAATGAATTTATGACTTGAGTCATAAAACCATTTTCATTACAATTACCATGTTGTTTGAATCGTTCATAAAGTAAATGAATGTAGTTTGCACTCATCCATGGCTCAAATTCATTCATTTGCTGCATATATTCTGTTGAGTACAAAAGGACATGGTCCCATAAATGGCCGGATTTAGTGTACAGTACCCCTTTAAACACTGGGGCCCGATTCGTCATCTCAGGTTTAAACCTGATCTACGTAAACCTCTAGGTTTAGACTGCCGTGAGTCAGAAAAATCCGTGGTTTAAACCCGCGACCGCAGGTCTAAGTGACGGATTCGTCATCTCTGGTTTAAACTTAGTCCAGCCAGACCAGTGGTTTAGCAGTAGTGTCTCTGTATCGTCGAGATAATTAATAATTAATCGTACTTGCCTAATGCGGACCGCCTCGTTTTATTGATTGAGAAAATCAATAATTACGACAGCGACCATATTTTGATTGGAAGTGTATAAGCGAGAAGCACTCACGCCTATAAAGCGTGTGGGAATAAGTTTTTGTCAATTTCGATATTCTGTTTTATAAGCTTAAACCGGCAACTAAACCATCTAATTCGGCGGTCCAGCTAAACCAGCTTTACCGAGGCTAAACTTTAGATGACGAATCCGTCTTTTCTTCATCGCGGTTTAGAATTGTCAAACAATCAATCAAAGGGTGGAGCTGTAAATTATCTCGAGTGAGGGCGTGTCTAAGTGGCGACTGCCGACTGGTGTTATCATGTCACAGTTGATTCATTCGCACGCGAGCTTTGCTCAGATATGGACATGTTCCTTCAATATGATTTTTACAACTATCTTGTTTTTGTTTTGGCTTGTGGCAATCACAAATATTGGCGTTTTCTACGAATTCATTTGAATGGTTTAACGTTTTAATTTTGACCCCAAAACGATGCTACTGCATGACCATATATGCTATACACATAGTTTGCAATCCTAAATTTCTATTTCTATGTGAGTCAAATTTGATAACTTATTTTTATGCAGATCATGCCACAAAGCTCTACTCTGGCTCCGCCATAAATTCCCATAATATTCCACCAGTTCAAAACCTGGGAACTTTTTGATTTTCTGCAAGACGGAAAATTTATTACATTGAAAAAAAGCAACGCATGTAATATATTTCTTTATTAAAAGCTGTGCCTCTGTATAGTTGCCCACTTCAAACAGTTCAGATGCCGTTTCTGGTCTGTACTCATAAGCAAATTGCTTTTACTTGACTGACCTCTTGGTCCAGGATTGACTTGATTATGGAGCCTTTATTTAGCGTCAGAGGGGGACTGCGGCCCTTCGTGCGACAGGAGCCTGCGTCACATTAGCGGACATCTTGATCATTTGAACATTTTAATTTAAAAAAATTTAATTAAATTTAAAACAAACAAATATTAATATAAATTTTAAATTTTGCTTATTGTTAGATACAACTCCTTACTCAATTTAACAACACAATATTTTAATTTTTTCTTATTTTTAAATCAGTTTTAGAACAGTTGTGAACAGACAAACGGACATACCGATATACAGCTCCTATACCCTTCATGTATACATATATACATGTAAATACACCAAATTTTGTCTTTGCGGATAAAGCATTTTGCCGAAAATCAATCATAAGCAAAGTGATAAACAGCGCGTGAAGTTCGTGCTGAGAGACATACCCTTTGTCAGATTGATTTAAACTCACAAAGAGATCGGAGTAATGGTCCATGAGCGATACTCATTTCTCTATGAATAAATCGTGCACGCGTTCGCGATGATTTGTGACATATCAATAACCATTATATCGGCTGGTCTTTTGGTCCGATAGGTAAGAGGGTAGTTTGACCGTATGCTCATATCACCAAATCGAGTTGTCAATTAGTTGGTAACTGAACGACAAAAACGCCCCCTTAGACACGATTTGGCTGGACCGCCAATGTAAGTTTAAACCAGGTTTAAACTCGGAGGTTTAAACCGGACATGACGAATCCGGCGTGGGTTTTTGGTGTGTGTATGATTATTTCAAACTCAGTTTTTAATGAATTTCTATTAGACAATCCAAACCAGATGGATATAGCAGAATATTGTTCTGTACTGAACTATAATTTGTTGAACTCGTTGTAAAATAACTTACATCAGTGAGCAGATTATATGCCACATGTTTTTTGTGTTAGCTGAAGGTAGTACTCCTGTAACAGCTCAATCCATGTATATTTACACGTTGGACTATTGTGTGTATTTGGCTATTCGGTTAACCAACATAGTAGTAAAGAAATCTGAATTGATTAAGAAAACGAAATGATACGATTATAGTGGTCATTCATATGTTCCAAGATGGCGACATAACATTTCGGTGGGAAGAAATTCTTTATTTGTTTCGTTGTTCGACGTTTGATGACATAAATTATTCACGCAATCGATAAACTCAATAAAAGAACCATACGGTTGGATATAATTAATTTATTAACGTCGATTTGGACTTGATCTTCACCTTTTTATCCAGCCCACATGTGTGATTTCGCACCATCGGGTCAGTGCAAGGTCAGATCAAAAACGTCCGCTCGCTAGTTTGATATCTAGTGCAGATGACAGTGTCAATATACAGTAGAATCTTATATCACATATAGTAAACAGAATGTCGGCTGTGGCAAAGAAGATAAAACTAAAAATAACAAAGGCTAACAGCCAAAAATGATCTTTTATTAACGAACAAGTAGCAACTCATGTCGGAGAAGGTCATATCACAGATCAATCAGAAACTGGATACAATGGCAACCAAAGAGTACACTGACAGTAGTATTGAGCAATTCGTGATGTTAGACATTCTCAACCAGTCAATAACAAAGCTAAAAGCAGATTTCGTATCAAAGGTTGAAAATGTTAAAGATGAATATACTGGGAAAGTATTTGATGTGTACAAAAAGAATGTGTGCTCTCGAATATCAATTGAAAGAATTAAAGCGAGACAGATATGACAGAAATACCAGTTCACTCGGAATCGTCGAGCTGAAAGAGCCACAAAAATAAGCTAGAACAACTAACAAGGAAAGACATCATTAGAATATTTGGTTTGGCTAAGGTTTATGCTCAGGAATCAGTAGATGAGTGTGGAAATAAATGTAGCTCACTGCTGATTGATAAATTGTCTCTGACTGTAACACAGGAACACATAAGACTAGATCAGAGAATTGGCAAGTATCCAACCGATACGTAATATCCAAGGTCTTTGGTACGTTCGTCTGAAGACGAACCAAAATTCTGCCATAAGTCAAAGAAAACTGCTCAAATGGCCTGGTATTGTAACAATGGCATACCTGGCTATTAGGATGACTTCTCCAAATAGGCTATAGAACCGTCAGCAGTTCAAGATACCTGACCTGTAAGTGGGAATATGCAGACTCTTCTAAGAGTATTACAAATATTAAACTTGTATTTGATGTGTAAGATGAAGTGAGTCGATAAGTTCCAGCACCACATGTACACATGGATTGATAAATATATATTCCACATTATTATTGTTGAAAATTATTTTTTGTTTAGCATCATTCGTGATTATTATTTATTCTAGAGAGGTATATTAGAAACACCAATCTTGTTTACCGTGACATGCATTATAGTTGAATGAATTATTAGTTTAAGGAAATCAGATACTAATAGTATTTCCCAATACCCAATCTGAAATTTGCATAGGAAACAACGCAAATGAATTTGTCAATATGCTAGTTAATTAATATATCAGAGGTAATGATTTTCTACATAACTAATGTGTCGATTGGTGCTAACCATGATGCTGATTAGCCCTGATCGTAACCCCACATGCATTGTTCCACAATGTGTTACAATAAAACAGTTATCGATAATGCACTAACGATTGAATAATATTGAAAAATAAATAGGAACCTCTTGTCTCTCATATTGATCAATCTCAATTTCGATAAATCAATCTCGTGTTTGTAATATTAACCTCCTCGCTGCTATGGCGTCCGAAAAAGTGCACGTCGTGTACGATATGGTCCGTAGTACGTCATTATTCGTAACTGGAACAGGGACATTGGTGCATCAAATTAACTGTATCTCGAAGTTTCTTACAGTGCATGATGTTCCACCATTGTGAACGATAACAACCTTTCAACTGAGTCAGTATCATGGTCTTTGTGATATATCCTTATATTTTTCCACTGGAAAATCAATAACGTCAACAGCCCAACAAACGACGTCATATAGTCATTTAGCAGCGAAGAGGTTAACCAATCTCAATTCTGATCTATAGACTAACCACAGATATATTAAAACAATAAGAAACATTCTGTTCCTTATTAGGGTGCATTTACACTGCTATAGAACTGTACGCAGACTAATGCGAACGGGTTGATATAGAAATGCACACAGAAGGAAAACGGTATTCGTTCGTGTGAGCAAAAATCGTGTCCGCTATACGTCACGGTCAACAGCGAAGCATTGCGACAGGCAAATCTGTTTTGATTAATTGTTACTCGGGCTTGGCGAATGTGTTTCCGTTTTCGTTGTCATTTCAAACCATGTATTTCGTATATTCAAGATTGACAGGGACGTGTGAGGGGTGTCTCACCCCAACCTTGGTCAAAATTTTCAACAGTTGAATATTTCATACCTGACAAAACATTAATTGTAATTTCCAAACCAATAATAGGTTGAAAATGATACTGTAGTTTGATTTTCAAAATTGTTATTTGAAATGTTATAATTTTCTACCCTATATGGAAAGAATGTGCCCTGTTGCCTCCCCGTGGCCAGTAAAAACTGCTAGTTAATTTAAGAAAAACAATATTGTCCTATATACATTTGGTCAACATTGTTATTGGAATTGTCATCAGTTGGGAATTTTGCTACATTTGGTCAAATAAAGGATGTTGTAGCATGGATACCCACTCCATACCGATCAAAAATGGCCACCGCCCAGATGGTGTCAAACAGGAGACCTATATATATGCTGACACGGCACATACCAAATCGCTGTTGTCTGATGATAGTTGATCCATTTTTATGTCTGGCCTAAACTGAAACGACTCGTAGTGAGTTGTCAATTACCAGAGCACTTGTCCGCGCGCGTTCACAATTAGACATCATGTTGTGATGACAGTAATGCACGACACGTGACTTCATACAGATCTGTATACAGATCTATACACAGTGTAAACACAGCCTTATGGCCAATTTCAGTAATGATCTAAAATACAAAGTAGCCCCAATTGTTGAACATTTTAAAATATAATAAGAAATCGTATATTAGTTTTTGAGATAAAATTTGTTGTGAGTAAGACAACGAAGCAGTTGTAAAATAAGTTTTACTTGTATATCATATTACATTATTCCTCCATGATGAAGAGCAGATCTCTAGATATACTGTTCATCGGCCGCTTCAGCGTGCATCAAATCTGAATGTAGCACGGTCTAATTTCATCGGCGCATAACGGAGTAGCGAAACGAGCCAACCCGCCCACAGGGCATTGTTAAGGAGCAGCGTTCCGAGTAACACAATGAACAAACCCAACGATTTGTGCACGGTGACAACGGCAAAATAAAAGTCTCGATTCGTGTCATGCAAATGACTACATGATATACTTTTTATAGAGTTATTTTTGCAAATTCATTGCTATATTGAATTACAGTGGAGATAAACGTACCCTGTTTTGTTGTACATTCTGGGATTCGGACATGAAAACAGTTTGTGAACTCGGAGGCAAGCCGGCTCGTTCACAAACTGTTTTCATGCTCGAATCCCAGAATGTACAACTCAACAGGGTACGTTTATTTCCTAAATCGACGACTCTGTTCTGGTGGAAATAATCACGTTATGGACATATATAGTTGGGCTTGTTGAGGTTCATAATGGGTTTAGAATCGCCTCGAATTTGAGTACTTAACGGACTGAAATGATAGTTATTTGTTGCCATTGAGGACTCACATTAACTTATTGTAAGTTCATTGTGGGCTGCACATACCACGAGTAGACCAACTCACGACTTACCAGATGACCGGTCTTAGCAAGTTTTCATTATTAGTGTGGTCGTCAAAGGGTTCGACCCGGAAGAAATTGGTATAGAAGCGGTTTTGGTGTGATTCGACGCGGGAGAATCTCGTGTATAACATATCCAAAATCCGCTAAAATCCGCTTTGGGCAAAATTCAGGATCCAACATGGCGTCCAACATGGCTGCCGTTAGTCAAAAGATACTCTGACTGAGATTAATTCGATAACAGTGAGAACAAATGTTGTCATATGTATACAAATGTATACATTTTTGCAAAGGTAAAATGTTGTGCCACCTGTTTATGGCAAAAATGGAACCCATCGTCCCAGATGGCCGCCAAAATGGCGG
Organism: Siphonodentalium dalli; assembly: GCA_032622095.1. Lineage (NCBI taxonomy): Eukaryota > Metazoa > Mollusca > Scaphopoda > Gadilida > Siphonodentaliidae > Siphonodentalium > Siphonodentalium dalli. Next base: position 39,222,301 of record CP136067.1, read on the forward strand.
CCTAAACTAGAACATTTGAAGTTTTTGCCTAATATCTTAAAGATCAATTCCTGTTGTTTGATAATGGTTCAGACTGGCGACATTGATTAGTCATATTCATGTTAATTCATCATTGGAGCAATGAAAGATACCATAAATGGGGTCCCAGACTCATCTACACCCTCAAAAATTCGATTTTACAGAACGCGGTATAAAATTCCACAAAACTCTCCATTGTGATTACAGTCATATATCAACAAGAAATGGACAGAACTGTACAATGTAAGTTGGGCATACCAATATCTATAAATACTCCAATTCAATGAAACCCAAATTGGCGCTTTGTCTCAAAATGGCTGCCAAAATGGCGGTCAAAATATGGAAAATGGCGGATATTGATCACAGTGTCATTCAACCCATTATAAGTAGTGGTTGATGAATAAAATTGACTAAATAAATACGAATGTATACCTCTTTATGATGCCATTATGCTAGCTCTATGTAAAAACTTAAAAATCAGTACCAAAAATGGCTGCCAAAATGGCCACCCGATGTGAAAAATACTATTTTCTATCACATCTGTTTATCACTTGTTGCTCTTTGAACTGGGAAACAATGGGTATATTCTTTCAATGATCGTGTCAACTGATCATTACAGCAATGACATTTCTAATAGATTAGATCATAGTTTACTCTGGTCCTTCACTAATAAGTTATAACGAATGTGGTATGAAATTTAACCAAAATCGACTTTGGGGTTCTGGTCACATTTGATATTTAGGGATGAACAGATCTTGTCTACAAAATAATTGATCAAATAGACCAAATAGACAAAAAGAAACAATAAATTTTTATCTAATATGGTTCCAAAACGAAAATGGTAGACTCTGCCCAGCTTATCAAATAATGGAAGTTGTGAGTGGTGGATGCAGTTGATAGTTGGCTCATATACATGTATGTGGCTCATATACGTCAAAACTATTTATTTTCAATCTTTTGGTGGCTTCCCGCGGGTTGACAAAATCTCGACTCATCAGTGCTATAATGTCGTATATCCATTTGGGCGGGAAATGAGTATTTGATACCATTCGAATCGTGAGAAAAAATCCAATCCGATGGGCCACACTGTCCTTGCATTGGATGACAAATATTCGCACAAACCAGTGAAGCAAATGTCGTATCTCCAGCGATCTTTACAATTATTCGTGCTATGAGGTCGTATGTCCAACAGCAGCCAAGCGGACGCTTCAGGTTGTCCACGTGACTTCTGTTTTGTGTTTGTGAATTCTAAAATGTGTGCTATATGGCAGTATCTCCATGTTAGTCACGTGATCATTTGGTGATTTAAATTTTGTGATTGTTCCACACATTTCTGTATGATGATGCACATGGGTGAATTTTCATAGTGTAGAATATGCACTTTTTAGTTCATAGACACATACGATTGCCACCATATTTAGCTTAATCTGCATTTATTAGCACAACTTCATTATAGCACGGAAACGAATCGTCGCTGGCATGTCATATCTCCAAACAAGCTATTGCTTTTTAAAAGAAAACGAGGGAATAAACAGAAAACAATATGTGGTTCAATGAACAGCTAATGTCAGTTTTCATTGGGATAAATACAACAATACGTCATGCTTTGTCAACATTAGGAGAAATGTTGTCTAAAAACTTCAACCTTCATTTTCTCGGAAAGTTGAAAATGTGGGTTACATTATAGCACTGATGCGACGAAATATTAACTATTCGGGCTCGGCCATCATTTTCAAGTTTCAAGCTGGAACTAAATGTAGCCCATGGATTCCCCATTCGACATGTAAGAAAAGTAGTTTTACTCTGATCTCTTCCCAGATATCAACTCTCCGGTAAATGGTGATCTCTTATGTTCTAGAAAATACGTGTGCCAAATACATATATGTATGAAGAAACTATCCCCATACATTGTTTACACATCGACTCCGTAAGTATGTGGAGGTTTTCTTGGACAAGCGGGATTTTCAAACCTCGAAACCGTCCGTCCAAACAATAAAAGTTAATAGGAAATGACGTTGGATGTAGGTCTAGAGTACGTCGTCCGCATGAAATAGTTTTCGTGTCATTAATTTGCACATATTTCGTGCTCTGATGAGCATGGATGGACGCCTTATGTGGCAGTTTGATTGTCTAACATCCGGAAAATAACATGTTCATTGTTCACATTTCTTAGACAAACATGTTGTTAATCACCATGTTCATGTGGCATTTCTATCCAATGACAACCTTGAAATGCCAGTTAATCAAGCTAAATGGTTGATACCTTTACGCCTACGGGTCAGATCCAGCCGTGACGCACATTGTGTCTACATATCATTGATGAAATTCACTAAATGTGTAGAAGAGATAGGTGCGTCTATATATGTACTAGAATGTTTCTATCCACATGTATATACCCACAATCGCATGACACGGAATTGTCACATAAAGTGTGAAGGGTATACAATGTACGTGCGAAAATAATTTTACTTTGAAACTCCCCAGCTCCGATAACCAACTTGCCCACCAATTAAATAAACCCCAGATTATTCGCTTTTCCCTCCTGTCCTTTTCACTTTCGCCAGCACTGGAAAACCTATTATAGCCTGATGCTTCCGGACTACCACCGATGCCCATATATTTGATGTTCCGAATAGTCGTTATAAGTAGAAATGTTGACACTGTGTTTTCAAATAATCCAGATTCGTAGCAATTTAATTTCTTTTTAATTAATTCCCAGATAGTCCCTCGTAATAAGTGGACATCGTGTTGGATCCTGCAGTAGATACTGCTTAGTTGGAAGATTTCGGGCTGAACTGATTGTGGTAGTAGATTATTGGCAACATGTTTAATAGGTCTGTCATCGTTAGCTCACAACCGAAGTGTTGTTTCGGCTTTCCTCTGAGCAGAACTTAAATTTCGACAATTTTCGGTGGCCATTTTGGTAGCCATCTTAGCATTTTGAATCGTGATTGGCTACTCATACCCACAAAAAACATTGATTTCAATCAATGATGTGTATTGGTGCCGAATTGGCGTTTTGTCGAATGGGTTTTCGTGAATAACTACATATTTGCCATTTTCATTATTATTGGCGACCATGTTGGACGCCATCTTGAATTCTGTATTTTCCCCAAAGCGGATTTTAGCGGATTTTGGATATGTTATACACGAGATTCTCCCGCGTCGAATGACAACAAAACCGTTTCTTTACCAATTTCTTCTGGGTCTAACCCTCTGACGACCATTCTAAATATCTGCCATTTTCCATATTTTGACCGCCATTTTGGCAGCCATTTTAAGACAAAGCGTCAATTTGGGTTTCATTGAATTGGAGTAATTATAGATAATGGTATGCCCAACTTACATTGTACAGTTCTGTCCATTTCTTGTTGATATACGACTGGAATCCCAATGGCGATTTTTGTGGAATTTTATACCGCGTTCTGTAAAATCAAATTTTTGAGGGTGTATATGAGACTGGGACCCCATTTATGGTATATTTCATTGCTCCGATGATGAATTAACATGAATATGACTAATCAATGTCGCCAGTCTGAACCATTATCAAACAACAGGAATTGATCTTTAAGATATTAGGCAAAAATTTCAAATTTTCGAGTTTAGGCCACCATTTTGGCAGCCATCTGGGGCGAGGGGTTCAATTTTTTCTATAGATATGTGGAATAATACTTTACCTTCGCAAAAATGTATACATTTGTATTAATATGGCAACATTTGTTCTCATTATGTCGAATTAATCTCAGTCAGAATCTCTTTTGACTAAAGGCGCCATGTTGGACGCCATCTTTGATCCTGGATTTTGCCCAAAGCGGATTTTAGCGGATTTTGGATATATTGTAGCAGAGATTCTCCCGCGTTGAATGACACCGAGATCGCTTGTATACCAATTTCTTCTGGGTTGACCCCTTTTTTGCGTACCACGACCACACTATATGACCCGCACCAGTCAACGAATTAAACGGCATAAATCCAATATAGGCTTATATATATATATATATATATATATATATATATATATATATATATATATATATATATAACCCGTCGCCTGTCTGTGTGTGTGTACACGTATCTGTGTATAACTCGGTCACGCTTTTGGCGCGTTTATAACTTTTCAACCATGCGCGCAATGTGGCCCAAATTTGTACCATGGCCTATATTGTGTCTTAGAAGATGACTCACCGACTGGTCAAAGCAAACCTGAGATATAACGTGGTCCCCAAATGCAGTATTTGCACTCAAGTATAGACACTATTTCTTATGACGTTTGTCGAAATGACGTTATCGACGTCGCACGCAAACCCACAATTGCTTTGCTATTGTAGACGAAACTTCCATGCGCTCTACCAAAGCCTTGTTGGAAATAGGCGCTAAATTAATGTGTCAGTTCAGGTTCAGTGTGAATTTAGGTAAAGACTGTTGATTTTGTCGCGGAGTGCATGTATAGTGGGGTGTTGAGTCAAGACTCGAACGTTTTACCATCGTTGGGAATGGGTGAATGTAATGGGGTGCAGAGTCAAGACTCGAACGTTCGTCGTTGGGAATGGGTGCTAATATGGTATTTAAATTTGCCAGTTGGGTTTGAACATAAGTAAAGAATGCTGTCTTTGATACGAAAGTTGTGCATTGAGTGTGGAGTGGAAGGAGTACCGGTATACATGGAATATGGCAAATGGACACAGTCTGACCTCCCACCAGTGGGTACCGTGAACTCAGTAAATTCGCCGGAACTCAGTTAGAAAAATCACATCCCGGAATCCCGGACCGGGACTAATAATACAGTGTAAAATCAGATAATATGCGTGAAGCTCACAAAGGGGCTGTAGGCCCCTCGCCCGCTAAATAAAGGTTCCGAATTTAGCCTGTTTCAGTTACCGTACTATAGATAAAGTAAAATATCTCTTGATTGTTGCGTTACATATGTGCACGCATATACATGGGTTGGGGAGATGGGATGGGGGTAAAAATACAGTTTTATTGAAATAAAGTGTTCATACAAATGGGCCGCGCAGTGCAGGGCGTGTGATCATTAGGCTGCATGCTGAATACAGGTTCCAAAGGGTGTTCGTTCAAAATGTGCTGCAAACTCCCTATGTGTGCGCGAAGTGCACGCAGTTTAATATCATATAATCTGCACGAAGCGCAGAAAGGGGCTGTAGGCCCATCCCCCGCTAAATAAAGGCTCCCGAATTGAGCCTGTTTCAGTATAGATAAAGTAAAATATCTTGATTGTTGCGTTCCATATGTGCTGGCATATACATGGGTTGGGGAGATGGGGGTATGCATGGGTAAAAATACAATTTTATTGAAATAAAGTGTTCATACAAATGGGCCGCGCAGTGCAGGCGTGTGATCATTAGGCGGCATGCTGAATACAGGTTCCAAAGGGGGTCCGTTCAAAATGTGCCGCATGCTCCCGAATAAAGGCTCCTGAATTGAGTATGTTTCAGTTGGTGTATAGTTATATTTAAATAATATGCTGATTTTGTTTCGTTCAATATGTGCATGCACATATGTTGACTGGGTGTGTAGAAATACAGTGTTTAGTGAAATAAAGTGTTCCAACCCGCATCCAGTAACAAAAAAGAGAAGCATGACCATTCCATGTGTCCATGAATGCGGACACTAGAAAATAACAAAGAACATTTATATACCCCGTAATTTTGTGACGGGCAACACCCTAGTTTCAGAATAAAACAAGTCCATTTTGAATCTATGTGAATATTTAGGTAGAATATGAACCTATTTGCATAAGGATATGTTCCATACTAAGACCTCTGGTCACACATTTCGTATATATCGTCTACATACATGTAGTATATGCTAATATATGGTAACGTGCAGTGCGCATATATACGGACCTTCCTCTCAAAACAACATTCCAACATAAAAAGGTCCTTCCATTTATGTACAGGTTGTTGGGAGTCAGGTGTTAACAATTGGAGAAGATGAAGATGCACATTTCAGTTTAAAGTCGACAGTACCTATCGGCGGGTGTTGCGATCTGGAGCTGAGAGTGGGTATATCAAATACGAATGATACGACCAACGACATTTGCCACCTGAACTTAGTAACAGAAGATTGTGGTGTTTGGATTAAACACGATAATCACTCTGCTGAACAAAGATTGAACGTCCGGGCTCACTCGAATATGATAGCTGACAGCAAAGATCGCGTACAATACATCAGATTGAAAGCGAGTGCTACTGTCCTTACCAACCCAATATGGAACAACTATGACGTTCCACTATTAACGGTAAGTGTGCTGTGTTCTTGTTATATTATTTGCATAACGCATAGTTAACTGTTAATTAAGCACCAATTGTCAATGACAAACTACGCAATACCAGTAAGGAAAGAGAGTTGGATCCAAAAACATTGAAACTACCTGAGCTCACCTACTGCGCTGAAACTTAACCCTCTCCTAAAAGCACACGGGACCAATAACAGACTGTGTTTAATTGGTGTCAGAATACACACAAACCAGAGAAGCTGTCAAATCGAGCTATCTTTGACAAAGGACATCGCCTGATTAGTCGGCTCACTTTGTTATCAGATGTCAGGTGTTTTTATTGGTAATCATGACTAACACACGTTCTCATCAGATATAATTAAGTTCTGCTTTCCCGCCGAATATGACCAAATAATCGAAGAGAAACTGACTTTCCGTCGTGTTTTATTTGATACCGGAACCGATACAATAAACCGAATACACCCCGCCTGAATTTAACATACCCAACTCAGTTGTTCGCTGTGATATTCATAAACATTTGGGAAATGTTATCTTGAACGAGCGGCGGCTTACCAGAAAAGATGCGTCAACATGACTGATGTTATTTTTTGCAGAATAGCCACCAAGAGGGTATCTCAATTTTATAAATGATATCTTGTGAAATGTATAGTGATCTTTATATGTGTGTGGCGTAATAATAATATGCTACGTATTGGAAGGCAGAGGATGGCTACCAACATATCCGAATGAACTATTTTTCACACATTTATCCTGCATATGTTCTTGCCATTTTGATTGGGAGATAGATTCGTATAATGCCTGCTAACTTATCATATGAGCAACTAATCAGTAATAGTTTGATTTGAGCTTTTTACATCACCTCAGAACTACACATTCTCAAGTTCCGATGAAGCACATATTACATCGCTTGCGCCTAGTCTGACTGGGCGAGGGCCGAATAAGTCAGTTTCCAGGAATCCACACAATTATATACAATCTGCAGGAGAAATGCGGACGGTTGGTCTGGTTGGCTGTATTTAGTACATGCATATATGTATGATGGTACTTCGAGTAAACTGAATTCTAATATTAACACAATAATGACAATTTTTGGACACATTTTGTTATCAGACCTAATAAATTATTATATAATTACAACCGAACGTGGATAAATAAAGTTATATACTTATATCCACAACGAGACTCAATTTCCATAACTTGAATGTCATACTTGGATGCAATGACAAATGATATTACCCCAACAGATCAACTGCAAGCACTTGCAAATTGGTCTAGGGGAGGGAGAAAAATAAAAAAAATTACAGTTTGTTTATTATGATTATAATGCAATATAGGTGCCATGATTTACAGAAGTTTGGCTTCAGACAACATGAAAAGGAGAAATCTCCTCAATATATTCCATACAAAATATGAAATAAGTGTTTTTGTAGACACCCATTCCACACTGCAAAATGAACAAATCTGGAAACAAGAATGGGGCCATGATATGAAATTCGCCTCGCATAGTAGCAACATTAGAGATATTGCAGTTGGTTTCAATATCTCCTTTGAATATAACATATGTATTTAAAACAATTTCCGACCCAGAGGGCATTTATATTATTATCGACTTATAGACACAGAATGGGCGACTATCCTATCAACAAAAATTGTGGAACTCGGTAATCTGCCAACTATATGGGTGGTTGACTGGAATGCGGTACAGGATTATAATCGCGATGCACATAAATACAATAGGGAAAATAATCCTAAAAAATGTTTTAAAAAAATCAAGATAATAATGGACGAATAAGTCCTCATATATTTATGGAGACAGGATAATCCTACTAAAAAGATACACATGGTACAGTACAAAAGGCAACTGTAGTAGGCTTGATTATTTCCTAATATCAGATGACTCAAAACCTTACATTATTATTGCGATAATCGGTTCAAAATATAGGTCTGACCATGCCCATATTATTCCAGCACTCTCATTTAATGAAGACTCTGAATATATTGGAAGAGTAAAGGATACTATAACTTTCACAATTAATTAGTACTCCATAGGGTTAAACAGATACAGCATCGACACACAAATGTTATGGGAAATGACTAAATTGGAAATAAGAGTGAAAAATATTGCCTTTTACTAACAAAAAAAAAAATGTATCAAAGCAGAACTAAATTAAGGATGAAATATACAGGCACAAGACAACTTTGACAAATACAAGAACGAAAAGTACACAAATTAGAACAGGATTTCCAGATAATGAGATAAGAAAAATTTAAAGGTCTCTTTATCATGGCAGAAAGCCAAATTGCATGCAGAGGGAGAAATAAATACCAAGTATTTTGCATACCTTGAAAAAATAGATTACAATGACAAACTAATTCTAAAAGTAAATGCAAAAGATGGAAGGAGTGTAATTGACATTAATGATGTATTAGAAGAAGAAGAAAGAATTTTATGAGAAATTGTACAAAGTCAACAATAACATCTCAAAAAACAAAACAAGTGGACACATTTCTAGACAAAAGTAATTCTTTTCTAGAAACAAAATCTGAAGAAAATACAAGATTCAGAAGGCCCCATTACACTCCATGAAATGTTAAATGCATTTAACGCCACGAAAGCAGACAAGTCACCCGGTGTTGACGGATATACTGCCGATATCTACAAGTTCTTTCGGAATGACATCTCAAAATATTTACTTGAATCTATCAATGAAGCACATACAAAAGGTTCTATTTCAATCACACAGCATCAGGGTATGATACCAAAACCAGACAAAGATAAATCTTATATTAAAAACCTGAGGACAATCACAGTATTGAATGTAGACTAAATTAGCAGCATCAGTTATTGAAAATATACCTTAAACCACGATAATTGATACACAGAAAGGCTTTTGGAAGGCAGGTTTATTGGTGTATGTACACGCCTAACATACTATTTGCTTTTTGAATGTGAGAGAAAAAATATCATGCTTGATTATTCTTTCAGATTACGAAAAAGCATTTGATTCCATTGATTCTAACTACATCCAGAATACAGTTCTTCGGTTTTGGTGAATCCCTACGCAAATGGGTAGCCGCCCTTTATCGTAAAGCTAATAGTGTAGTATGGAATAATGGGCACCTCTCAATGTATTTTAAAGTTGAAAGGGGGAGTCAGACAATGTGACCCTTTGTTGCCTTTTTTATTTATTCTGTGTACGGAGTCCTCGCAGCAGCCGTAAAACACTGACAGTATTAAAGGTATTGAACTTGATGATCGTGAATATAAAATAAGTCATTATGCTGATGACTCAATGTTATGGCTTAATCGTAACCAACCGTCTGAAGCAGTGTGGTTTGTGGCAAACAAAGGTTCTTTTGATATACAAACAAAAACCCAGCTCAAATGGAATATTAGAGATAAATTTAAATCCTTGGTAATAACTTTTGATCTGGAATATCCACAATACGTAACCGAAATCGGTATAAAAAGAAAGAATATTTTGAAGCATTTGGGCACTCATGTCACTCTCCCATATAAGAACAGTAACGATATATAGGATCTCACATGAGTTTCTATTGTATACGGAATTTATCAGCCGAGTTCACTAAATTCGATTTGAGCCGAGGTTTACCGAGGCTCAAATAGAATTTTACCGAGGCTCAAATAGAATCTAGTGGACGAGGTTGATAAATTACGTATAAAATAGAACGAGTTTGAGATACCGTTTATCACATGATCAAATAAACGCGAAGCAACGCGAAGCAACGCGAAGTATTCATCGAAAACAACAATCATAAACTTCAGAAATCGCAAGTCATTTAAATAATGGCGTGACGTCATCGAACGCGCTAATATTACACGTGTGTCTTACCAATACTTATGAAGCTGGTTTTGTGGGTTAATTATGTGATAAATCAAAATATTGGCTTTGCCTATTCTTATACAAATTATGACTGTATTACCTGATCCACCCAACATAAATTCAAAACATGTTTTACATTTTGTTTTTGGAATGATAAGAGATAAATTGAAACGAGACACACTTATACAGAACATCATGAATGGAGGCCTGTACTGAAGAAATAATATTTGGAACCAAAATTGGAAAATACTCTCATGCTATAAATAATTTACTTCTAATAAAACGGTATATTTATATTTCAAGATGTAACAAAAATGAACCATCTTCGAAAGTTGCCAAAAGTTGTATCTAACACGAATATAAAATTGAGAAACACAGGGTTCATGTGAACTGCAATTGAATTATTGAATTGCGCGGAATCACATTTGATTTTACTTGTACTGTAGGGCCAATTGAATTGCACCGAAGGGAATTTGCACTGCGCTGAAATAATTGCACATAGCATAATTGATCATTAGCGCAAGTGTTTGCCATCCCGTTCAATTTTCATTAACAATACAAATAAATTTCGCCTCCATGTATCCAGTTGGTTCACAATGATTTTAATGTAATGGATATGACGGCATGATATCAAACAAAAATAATTTTGGTTAAAAAGTTGACCGAAAGGACATATCAACGTTTATAGATAAACACCAGCCTGTTTGTTCGGAACAATAAGCAAAAAAATTCATGTTTTTGTGCATGACAAATATGACTGGTGGCTTCAACCAAATAAAACCATCAGTGTGTTGTACGTCACGGTCGTCAGACCGTATTTCGCGAACGCCATGTTTGTTCCGTTTTCTCTTCGAAATAATTATGTGTGATATTACCTATATTGGAGATATTGCTACCAATTCTTTTTTGGTACTTAAAGGTCGAATTGGTATGTAGTTTATAATTTTCCAACTTGAATCGCGCAATTTCAGTCACCTGTTTGTGTTTATTTCAAAGAAATCCGGGCATAGCTAGGCCTCTTTGAGTATTTCAATTTGGTCGTCCAGTGCCCTTGCTTCGTGATTTTCGACTCATCTGTTTCAGTAATCATGTTCACTTCTCCGTTCACGTATGGAAAAACATACGTATTCTATTTTGTTTACCATACTGATGCAATTACCAACCATTCAATGTCTATTCAGTCATTATTTCACAAAACAGGTGTGCCTAGGCAAATTTGTGCATGTGGTTTTTAATAAACTCTTACACACAAGTTAACTTTATTTTGACATGTAATTTGAAAGTTCGGATGACAACACAAGAAAACACAGTCGTGTCGTCATAAAGTGGCATGTCAATAGGTACAATCATTGATTCAAGTTTTCATTAGTTGATGTAAGAGAGTGAACTCTAATTCTTTTTAATATTGACATTTTGCTTGAAGATTGTTCAGAATGATTATTTTTAAAAGTAGGACGGTATTGGTTGAAAGACCAATATGAGAACATTTGAGGGTGACTCCCTTATACCTGCAACATATGCATGCAGGAAGTTAACGACCGATATGTCTATTTTAGCCCAATCGGTCTATTGATATATAGATCGATCTGCGGTTCACCTATATATCGACTTGAAGTATTTTCGAAACCACTAAATTAGCTGCTAATGCAACCAATGGTACCATTAGTACCAAGAGTCACACACATTTAATGAACAGACGAATCGCAATATTTAGACAGGGTAATAACCCCCACCCCTTCACGGACCCTTGACATTGGTGTTAGTTACCTAGACGGTTGATAGTAACGCCCTCAGTATCCTGTAACGATAATGAAAGTACATTAACATTGCTGCTGCTTCTTCTACTTGTCTTTTAAAGAAATCGTTCCAATGCCGCTGCTTCTTCTTGTCTTTTACAGAAGTCGTTATAACATCTTAATTGTTTTTTTCTTTTGTTTGTTTTTTTCTTTTTCTTTGAAGAATAAACAGCACAGAAATTGTCCTATATACAATATTTACAGTTCTACATCCATCATCTACAACATTGACTTCTGTAGCACTTCCAGTAATTCCTTAGAAGAAGCGCCACGTTTTGTCAGACAGTCTGCAAGTTGTTTCTTGCCATTTATCCAGAAAACTTCAATTTCATTCTCTCTGACCATTTCTCTCAGTCTTGCTATATCAACCCTCAGACGTCGGTCTGTAACCGTTTTAGACGTTTGTAATGTGTCTTTTAAGGATGCATTGTCTGTGTAACACAATACAAGAGGAAGCGATGGTAGTCCAAACACTTCTTGTGCCAATGACGATACCAGAAATCCAGCATCCGCTGCCTCACTCAAAGCCAATGTCTCCGATGCCAAAGGACTTTTTGTAACTCGATTAAGTTTCTTTGATTGCCATGTCATTGGTACCATCATGTTGTTACTTCCTTGAAGAAATACAATGAATGCTCCTTGTGATGAACCATCTTTCAAACTGGCGTACGTGGCATCTGAATATGTGATCACTTTTAACAGTTCTGGTTTGCCTAGATTCGGAAATTTAATATCGGCTTTCGTAGATTTCATCTTAGATAATGCTTTGTTGGCTTCGTCTATCATCTGTATGGTTGGATGTTTTCCCATATTACTGATAATACAGCTCTCAAAACTAAAATCTGGACGTGTTTGAGAAGTCACCCACAACATTTGACCACTGAGTCGCTTCATTTCCTTCTTCTCCCCTTGTGTCAGTTCATCTGTCTTACTAGGATGTGGTCTTTCCAACTGAATTGGTATGATGGTTGGAATATATTGTTCCTGGTTGACACTAATTCCTTTTGAAGTTTGAAACACATTCAGCCCTAAATACTTAAAAGAGCCATTGACGTGCATGCTGATCTTGAATATTCCTTCAAGCTTCTGAATCACATTACAATGAAATTGTTCATCTCCGCAAAAGGCAAAGTCATCAACATGGCTGACAAGAATTCCTTTCAGAGTCCCATCTTCATTGTGCCACAAGAATAGTGCATTATCGTAACTACTGATTGTTGCACCAAGTTTCAACAAAACGCTTCTCACTTTATCATACCATGATCTTGGCGCATCGTTGAGTCCATAAATACAGCGTTTGAGGCGCCACACTGTATCCTTAGAGCACACATCTTTTGGCAGCTTCAAATAAATGTCTCTATCTATTGGGTATCCTTGAAGAAATGCAGCAGAGATATCAATTGAATGTAATTCCCATGACATTGTAGATGAAGTTAGAAAAACCATCCGTAGACTCTCTCTGCTACAGGTTGGAGAATCTGTGGTCAGGTCACTAGAATTTTCTTCAAACCCTCTAGCCACCAAGCGGGCCTTAACTTTTCTTTCACCATCAGCTGTAAACTTCTCTGTTATTATCCATCTTGATGAAATTGTAGGCTGATTAATATAAGGAACAGCCTCAGATATATCATTCTGTTTCATGTTATTCAGTTCTTTCTCTTTGGCATCAACAACTTCTTGTGAATGTTCCTCATCGATAGTCATTAGTACAGCACTTTCCATCACCGGTACATCAGTCCATGAATCAACCTTATCCCAATTTATACATATCGGTTCCTCATCACCAATTACATGAACATTGATCCATTGTTGATATTTTCCTGTTTGTTTTGGCTGAACACTTAATATTTTTCCTTGATGCCAATCGTCACTTGAGTCTAACTTGAATTTTACACAACTGTTCCTCTTTGGCTTCACTGAATTGTTCTTAATATGATGATCAATCATCTTTTGTGGTGCAACCTCACCAGTCGATGATTCCTCAGAAGAAGTAATTGACTCATTCTCATCCTCAGAATATTCATTCACATCACGCTGTTCTTCATCACTGTCATCACAGTCCTGTATAACTTTACTATTGGAAGCAAATTCCTGATCAACTTCATTGTCAACTTTGCTGGACTTAACACTCTTATCCACCTGATCGTGTCTCTCACTTTTCACTTTCATCAACTGACATGGATGAACTCTATAGTACGCTCCACCATGTCTAATTAGAACAAATTGTCCATCCTGTCCTAACACAACACCTGGACCTTTCCATCCTTTGAAGCTCTTTCGCTTGTAATACACTTTATCACCGTTTATATAATGTTCATCGGAATATGATCTCACATTATGTCTCAGTGTTCTCTGTATGCGTTCACTCGATTCTGCCTTAATAAAGTTCTCCCTAGCTTTATGCATCGCTTGAAGATTTTGTCTTATTATATCACTAGATGTTGTTGATTCCAACGCAGGAAGTTTGTCTGTTAAAACTGACGGTATGTTGACGTTGTGCCCGAAAACAAGTTGGTTTGGACTGAATCCTCCATGATTCTGCAGAGAATTCTTCGCACTCAATGCCCACGAGAGAGCAATATCAGGATCACACTTCACATCCTCTAGTGTTTTCTTCATTGTTTCTGCCAAAATGAGATTATGTCTTTCTACGATCCCATTACTGAAAGGAGATTCTCCAGCTGTTGTGTTGGTTTCTATATTGAATTTTTCATTCATTTCTCGGTAGCAATCATTTGAAAACTCTCCTCCATTATCAGAAAGAAACTTCTTCGGACATCCAAAATACGGAATCCATATCTGATGTATCTTGCGAATAATTTCATCGCGATGTTTTGTTGTTATCAAACACGCAGCAGAGTACCTTGTGGCAGCATCAATTAAATGAAGAATCCACGATTGATTGTGTATATGTTCTTTTAAGTCCATGCACACAACCTGGTTGAAATTATCCGCCAAAGGCAAGCCAACAACAGGACGCAACGGCTGTCGCTTGAATTTCTCACACACCTCGCAAGAATCGCAACACTCACGTATTACTTCTAGAAATTCTTCATCATCAAAGTCTTTGCTGTCCTTCACTAACTTACACAATTTCTCCTTAGAAGCATGGGAGAATTGTCTGTGCAACTTGACAGCCTTTTTCAACTTCTCACTACGAGTCTGTTTTTTAATGTCCACTGTGTGAAGAATGATAGAATTTGTTCTGTCAACATTGTCAATAAGAAAACCAGTTATTGGTAGACAATAGTGTCCTGAAGTTGTGCACTTTAATTTTACTTCATTGCCAAAGACCTCCACCACATCAGAATGAAAATCCAATACCATCTTTGCTCGTCTCATCGACGCTCCACTGAGCAACAAGGGTATCTCATTTGAGACCACATTTGCCTCAATTGTTACATTTGTTCCTCCAATACAAGCTGGGAATTTGACAATCTTTCTAGAGGTCACTTCAACACCATCACCGAATCTGAAATTTGTACTTGATGGTAATGTGACAACTTTTTCCTTTTCATTGTCATTTAGTGTGTCCATGAATAAATCGAACCATACTTCTCCAGTAACTGTCTTGGTGCATGCGCTATCAAGTACTGCCATGCCAAGAGTTTCTTGTACCAGAATAGACATTGCACGATCTGGTTTAGAGTTAAATAAAGTTATATGTACTTCCTTTGTACTTTCATTCGTAGAACGTCTCTCCTTCGGATGCGGACAACTCGTTGAAAGATGTTTAGTTGAATCACAGTTGAAACAACGCAGTACTTTACCATCATTATCCATCGGATTTGAACTATATGTCTTATTACCGACATTAGCTCCTGATCTCTCACCACCATAGTATCCTCGTCCTCCTCGACCTCTTCCACCGTTATAGAATCCTCGTCCTCTACTTCTCATGTTACGAGAATAACCAGTAGATTGATGCACATGTTCAGCTGCAAACACAGGTTCACTTTTAACGCTGGGAACATTGCCACCTTCAGACGCTCCTGGATCACCGAATATTTTTCTGATCTTTTCTTTCATATTTGCGTAAGTCAATTCACCTATTGTAGCACGTGCTAATTTCTCATTGTCCTCAGATACATTCACAGCGTTGAGAAGGAAGAATGCTTGAACACCTTCAGGTAGTTTCATTTCAAACTGTTGCAGTTTATGATAAAGATATTCAAATTTGACGATGAAGTCTGTTACACTCACACCAGAGGGTCGGCGATAATCGTAAAACTCTTTGAATGCGATATATGCCCGAGTGTTCACGTCCTTCAAGTACAATGAATCAAGCTTCTGTGTTATGTTCTTAACACCATCATCAGACCCAATCTGCTCCGCAGTCAAATCACGTACACAATCGCGAGAACGTCCTGTCAATGTCAGATACAAAGCCGGTCCCTGCTTTTTCTTATCTAACTCTGTGTATAACTGCCATATTTTTAGGTCTTTGCTCCATTCCATATAACTGTCCTCATCCTCCAATACTGGGGGCGTTTTTAGTTGCTGAGCCATTACAACAAACAGTCACTGTGCCTCTGTTTCCAACAGAACTTTCACAAGTCGCACCACTGTTGTGTAGATGCTACCATTGTTAGTTACCTAGACGGTTGATAGTAACGCCCTCAGTATCCTGTAACGATAATGAAAGTACATTAACAATTGGGACCCCTAACCTCACTAATATCAATTATGTACATAATTTTAGCAAACGGGTATATATAGACCTACCGGGTATGTCTACACGTATATATATTTACAATATTAAAAATCAACTGGGCGTGGTGGGTGCATGGGTGGGTTCGATGAAGTCGTCCGGGTGGCACATTATAAGAAGATTCAGCCCAAAAAGTGTTGCACCATGTATTGAAGTTGTATGACTGCGTTTAGAGTTTAGTTGTGATCGAAAGCTGAAATACACACCGGGCGTGCATTTATTATATATACCAGTACAGTGATGCACATCGTTCCAGCATAATGTGACATGGGTCATTGTCGTAATGTTACACATTAGCCATCCTCGAAATTGGCCACGACAATAAGCAATGTTATGGAAAACGCAGTGGCAAATGTGGAATCTAACACTTAAAATTGTTGTGTGACATGTTTTATAATTTCGAGGGCTTTAATACGTGTAGTACAGTTTATGTATGTGTGTGCACATTCATATTAGTCCAGCCTTGTTGATACAGATACTATATCAGATATGTTTTTTTAACCACCGCCTAATTTCAGTATATATATACCATTTATTAACAAAGTGGAAACATTCTTTGAATACTGTCAAATGATGAGATTAATACTAGAATCGGGCCCAGCGAATATTCAAGATTCAAATCAATGTCACTGTCACCCGTATGATTTGGTGTCGCTGGGACCCTCGATTAAAATATTTTTGGAATATCCAATTTCCCCCCTCCATTCACACTACGTTAGACATTTTGCTATGCGTGATAATGAAATATAGGAGTGATGCATCCATGATATTTTCGTAATATACGAAATACATATAAAGTTATAAACATACTAAATATTAAACATTTTACTTCGATTAATAAAACTCAATTGCAATGTATGTTATATTACTTATACACCCGGGTCATTGCACATCGGATGTTATTTTCTGTCAACATACTTAAACTGATATTTCCCAACACCTTATAGGAATTATAATTCTGCACTGGCGGCACGATATCCGATTTGATTCGATATCAACATTGGCTTCTCGATTCAAAATGATATTTTAGATATGCTGTTGTTGAGTACTGATTTGCAGATCCCTAGGCTAAATAATATTATGTGTGGTTGGAGTTACATGCCTGAAAAAATTACGTCAGTAGGTAGGCTTAAAATTATATGTTTTTAAATACTTTTTTTATCGAGATAATTTATGGCTCTCTTTTCTGCCTTGAAATCTAATGATATCATTGGTCTGTGAAAACTGTTCATTGCTTTTTATTCAAGCCAAACACGATGACTAAGAAATCAACAGATTTTTTGGACGTTGGAATTGTCTTTTTCGAGTATATTATGTGTTGCCTATATACTATAATGAAATTTAGAAGACATGTTAGTTGTACTATAGGAAAACATGTTCATGTCAATTATATTCAACAATCGTCATTGCAGTGGTGTTCTATTTCTTCATTATTATTGAGCTGTTGTTCATGTCAAAAGTCAATATAAGTAATGTTTGGTAAAATTATATTAATTCAACATGAGGTACTGAATGTTCACTTGCGATTATAAATGTACTGTACCTAATATCCATTGTGATTGCTGCTGCAAACTTAATTACATATAATGGTAACAGCTAGACGCTACACCCGACGTGGAGATATACATGTAATCAATGCTGTTTTGAGAAGATTGAGTAACATTTGTCAAAAATTCAACTGCTTACTGTGTCTTCATTTTCACAACGATTTTGTTTGGTCAGGTACTAGTATACATTTCAATGTGATTTCAAAATTGTGATTGTAAAAATGGATTACAGCGACTGGTACGTTCACATGCTGGCAAATTTGCATGGTACATTTGCAGGTAATTTGTCCTAAAATATGGCATGTGATAGGATTTGAACGACAAATTATATTATAAATAAGAATGTACAACAGTTTAAAACACCCGCAATGCGATCTTTGTGAATCTGTTAAGTTTTTATAATACAATTTAGATCTGTCTAAAATTAACAACCAATATCTTCAAGAATCAATCATGGAATAACTCGAATCATTTCATCCTCTAATAAGCTATAAACACAATTTTGTCAGCAGTGCGAATGATGACTAAGTGTCCAACTATCTGCCATATTTATTTTGGTGACTCTGAAAAACAGAAACGACAATGACCACCATATATTATGCAAAAACCCAATATTGACTGTTTTATAGAATAACTGTAAACATACTGGTTTTCGTATATTTGCATCATGATGTGTTGACCGTTTGATTGTCTGTTTACATAGTCACCACAATTATTATGGCAGATTATGTTGGTTCCCTGGATGCCGGATTTATTGGGTACGGTGAAGTTTCAAGAATCAAGTGTTTGTTTTACACTTACACTGGGTTGCTGTTAAATGAATTTCGGTAACTCAACGTGATGTGTAATTAAATTTTGTCATTGGAATGTGTTTTGGCTGTAAATGGAGACTACCATAAATAAGTACATGACAAAATAATAACTTTCCAATAATGTGCATGTCAAGACCATCATTATGTAAACAATAGTCAGCAGAATTGTCTATAAAGGTCCAACTGGTCCAACAAGATCCACAGTTTAATCAAAACTGGACAGTAAATATCGGAAAAGGTCAAAGCATTGCAAACTATTCTGAAAAAAAATATTCAGTCTAAAATATTTACACTTACGACATGAATTGATGCTTGTTACCAAATCGCGGTAACAGTTTTTATTGCTGAACTGCCAATAATTAATATAAGAACGTTTATCTAGTTCTCTATTTTATGTGTATATAGTGGGTACATTTATGTGTTGGATATGTCCAATAATCTATCATACTAAATTCTTTGCGCGTTACACATGTTTTAGGAAAACCACGTGTATGTGTTTTTTGAAAGATATGTGGTTACATGTTTTTCCTGTAACACATGTGAGGTGTTTGTTTTCATTATCAAAAATATGTGTGTGTTAAAGTTGTTGCATTGTTTTTCCTAAAACACATAGTTTGTGAATTGCACATATATGGAAACATGTGAAGTGTTTATTTGTATTGTCAAAAACATGTGTAAGTGTGACCCATCTATTGCAGTGTTTAGTGTTTATCGAAAACCACATACACATGTTTTCCTAAAACACACATGCTTTATGAAACGCATATACATGAACACATTAGAAGTGTTTAGTTTTTATTATCAAAAACATGTGTAAGTGTGACCCATCTGTTGCGGTGTTTAGTATTTATCGAAAAGATAAACAATATTTGGTATTTGGATATTTGCTTCTGGTTTATGAAACTGATATGGATCGGTCATGTAGCGTGATTGTTTTGGGTGGGTCAGTAAACAATTCCGCTTCTAATGGTGTATAACATATACATGATACTTACTTTGGAGAGTGTCTTTGAGGAGAAAGTCTGTATACAAATAAAAACAGAGTCTTTGCCCGAGCGGGAGCGGACATCATGTCGAACGAGTACAAAATAACAGCCGGTTTGTGTCACACCTGCGATCATAACCGCAGTTCTTCTGAACTAATGTTTACACGGGATACATCAGAATGAAGAGTAATTATACGTCTGTCAACCACTCAGTATATGCAGCGTTTATGTAACAAGTATTATTTTTGTGTAGTTTGAACCAGTTTGTGGACTTTGAAATTGTTTTTAAATGGTATCCCCAAAGAAGATAGATACCTTTCTACGCATTATTGGGGTGTGTGGTCATTTATTGTTCAGGGTACCTGTGCACGGAACAGTGACTGTAGTACGATACTACATACACGTACGTGTGGATAAACATGTCTACTATTTAGCTTGCTGGAGCCTTTCAGTCAACTGATTGTCAAATTGAGTGTGTACATAGTCCGATTTTCTATTCCAGGTGAACATCCAAGATAAGGAGTACAAGAACTTGGATGTTGTTTGTTTTTCTCGAAATGATCCCCACATGAAGACATTCAACGGGTTAGTTCAGTAATGTAGACAACTTGTCCCAATTAAACAGACATCACTTAAAGGGGGACTGTACACTAAATGAGACCAGTTATGGAAACATCTCCTATTGTACTCAACAGAATATATGCAAAAAAAAACTATAATGAAAATGAAAAAATCCACATTTTCATTATCATTTTGATTATAATTATCATTGTGTTTACATCATTCATAGAACACGTGAGTGTATTTTGTACCAATCCATTGCTCAAATTCATTAATTTTATTAGTGTGCAGTACCCCTATAAATAAATAGTATTGGTTGCTGAAATTCGTTCCGTCTTGCAAGAGTATCAACTCATCACACTCAATCGAGCAACGAACATTAGTTGCTAACTCAAATTGTACACGGGCTAACATAGATTGGTTGATAGGTTTATATGCACACTTTGACTTATCGGTATATTAAGTCGTAAACCCCCTGTCAAACTCCGATGCGATCAGGCCGGTGCTTGCATTGCGCTGAAAAGGTATCCAAATACGAGTAACACGCAGGAGGAGAGCGGAAAACTGTCAAAAATTATCAAACTTTTAAAACAAGGCATGCTCCTATCCCGCTTATCACGTTTTCATTGCGCTCTTATAGGACGACCATTGCCTTCCTACAGTGCGTCCAATTTGCTGTCATTGCGTTGCTAGTACGATCTCAGCACGTTTGCAAAACGTTCTCTGCGTGGGCGCGGAAAGAATAAATAGTGCCTCCTACGTGCTCCAGTCATAGTATGAATTTTTAGACTGTGAGAATATACCCAACACTCCACAATAAACTAGTTGTCCATGTTCGATAGTCATAATTTAAATTGTGTATATGTTTCGATTCACTTTTTCCGCTATAGCATGATATTGATAACGCGGAATTTAATCAGGGAACAGCGTAATTTCCATTCAATAATAGACAGCACCATGTCCATGGTTGATTATGCCTGTAGAACATGTAGTACATGTATACACGGTATACTTTGGACAAAACGTATTTCTTGCTGCGACCACGTGTAGCTTGTATGGATCATTGCTGCGTCAACGGGGCGCGCACGTCGCTCGCTTTGTGCGTCACGGCGATAATACGGCGCCCTGGTCAGAACGCCGAACATCTGCAGCTTGTTTTTTGCATGCAACAGCAAGCGCGGCACTCTGGTGCTCACGGGCGACCAAAGGGACCCTCTCCCGTCATAGCAAGTGTTCACTGCGTCAACAATCCGTTCTTTGATACCTTAATGGGTTTAGCTTGGTGCTTTGATACCTTGTCAGCGCAATACAAGCGCCGGCCTGGTCGCAACGGAGTGTGGCAGGGGTTTGAGTTAGAATACCCAAAGATAATCAGTGTGGCTTATTGCCAGGCTGACTTAAATTAATGTTAACTAATATCTGTAACAATCGTTTCTACAGCACACGCTTCCGCCTTCAGGGCTAACATATGTGTTATGATTATACATTAGTACTTGTATATAAAGAATATTGAGTTCGAATGGGAAATATAATCTACTAATGTTCGTTTTCAGACAACAGTATGAAATGCAACTAGGTGGGGAATTCATCATGTATCGCAACAACCAGACACAAGTGCAGGTACGAATCCAAACAATCCAGATATATATATAGATGTAAGATAAGGCCGCCAACACTTACATGTATAATTACACACAGGCTGCGCTTAGCCAGTCAGATTGTGTGACGTCACCCATCATTTGTTACATATATACATTGAAACGCAAAATCAATTGGAAGGGTAATGTTAAAAAAAATAATTCAAATCACATCCTTTGACGCCATAATTTTTTCCATATCTAGACGTATGAATATATGAGGATACGCTATCACACGCTTAGAATCTCTATAGATAATTATTTGGTTAATCTATATCTATATTTACTAATGTCTGTCTGTCTGTGTGTCTGTCTGTCTGTCTGTATGTGTTATATATAAATTCACAGGTGACCTTCTAGGTGGCACCAAAGGGGTCTACTAGGGATATCTTTTTACGAGAAAGATAATGGTTCGGGTTAGAATTTTCTAAAGTGACCCCGTTGTTATCAGGGATAGAACAGGGGGATGGGGCAGACATTTTGTTGTCGCCGATTGCCACGAAACTTATATATAAACATCCCCATGCATGATATGAGGAATCTAATGGTGTGGTTTAAATATGTCAAAAGTGGCGTCGTTCGAGTCAGGGACGCACGAAAGGGGATAGGGGCACCAAAATTGATAAAACTAATTTTAGCGCCGATGTCCACCAAATTGATATATATTCTTCTCCGTGATATAAGTAATCTAATTGTGTGATTTAAAGACACCAAATTTGGATGAGATTGGGGGAGGTGGGCAATAAAATTATCAGAATGGGTTAGTCGCCGATTGCCACCACACTTATACAGTATCATCCCCATGGCATGAGGAGTCTAATGGTGTGGCTTAAATATGTCAAAAGTGGCATCATTCGAGTCAGGGGTGCACTGAAAGGGAGAGGGGCACAAAATTGATACACAATATTTTTAGCGCCAATTCCCACCAAATTGATACACATTCTTATCTATGATACAAGGAGTCTAATCGTGTGATTTAAAGACGCCATAATGGTGCTGTTTGTGTGAGAGATGGGGGTTGGTGGACACTAAATTTGATAAAAAAACTTGTTTAGTCACTGATAAACACCAAACTTATAAATAATAATTTCTATGATATCAAGATTCTAATTGTGTGTTTTAAGGGTGTCACAGGTGGAGCCATTCGAGTCAGTGGTGCATAGAGGGCGAGAGGGACACAACAAATGAAAAACAATATGTTTAGCGCCGATTTCCACCAGATTGATACATATTCTCCGTGATACGAGAAATATAATCGTTTGGTTTAGATACGCCAAATTGGTGCCGTTTGGGTGAGAGATATGGGGGCCCTAATTATGAATTTGTATACTCGCCAATTTTTACCAATTATATATAGATATGAATTTCCATAATTTCCATAATGAATGTAAGTGTGTGGTTTAATGATGAAAAAAAGTGGCGACGTTTGATTCCGAAATAGAGACGGGAGGGTCACCAAAACTGATAAAAAATAAGTTTAGTGACAATTACCATCAAATTCATACACGTTCTTCTCAAATGATACGAGGGATAAAATCGTGCATGTTAAAAAGCCAAATGTGGTGCCCAGATATACCTGCGAATATCTGTCCGTCTGTAGGTGTTGTATATATAACTTCAAGGGGTACAATCGAGATAGCACCATTAAGGCGGTCTAAGAGGGGTAATTTTCTAAAGTGACGCTGTTGGTATCAGGTGCAGAAAAGGGGGAGGGGGCTGCAAAAAACAAAACAAAAACAAAAAACGATGAGATAATTTTGTCGCCGATTTCCACCAAACTTATACAAAAACACCTCCACGGGGGTATCAACAATTGACTTTATTAACTAATTTGGCGCAGATTTCCACCAAATTGATATATTATTCTCTATGATACGAGGAACATAATCGTGAGATTTAAAGACGCCAAATTGGTGCCGTTTGGGTGAGAGCTGGGGTGGGGGGTCCTAACTATGATAAGAATTTGTTTAGTTGCTGATTACCAACAAACATATCTATAACCATCTCCATTATACCATGCATCCATGAGTCTAATGGACGTGGTTTAAACGTGTCAAAAGTGGCGCCGTTAAAGTCATGCACGAGGAGGGGAGTTGCAACAAAGCTGATACAAATATATTTAGCACTAATTTCCAACAGATTGATACACATTCTTCTCTAATGATACAATGAATTAAATCACATTTGGTGTCGTTTCGGTCATGGATAGCGAGAGCAGATGCACTAGCATTGGTAAAATTGCTATTCGCCAAATTTCCACCGTTAATATTCATCCTCCCAGGCCATCTCAATATCGTTTTAAGGATTTTTTGGCGTTGACAGAGGTCAAAGTGATGTGAAGATCCATGAACCAAACGACATCAAGTGTGATATAATTCACCGTATCATTAGAGAAGAACGTGTATCAATTTGGTGGAAATTAGAGCTAAATATATTTGTATCTGCTTTGTTGGTAAGTTTGGTGGTAATCGGCAACTAAACAAATTCTTATCATAGTTAGGACCCCCTCCCCCATCTCTCACACAAACAGCACCAATTTGGCGTCTTTAAATCACACGATTATGTTCCTCGTATCATAGAGAATAATATATCAATTTGTTGGAAACCTGCGCTAAATTAGTTTATTAATTCAAATTTTGACACCCTCGCGGAGGTGATTATGTATACGTTTGGTGGAAATCGGCGACAAAAATATGTCATCGTTTTTGGTTGTTTTGATTTTGTTTTTGTTGCTGCCCCTCCCCCTTTTCTGTCCCTGAGATCAACATCGTTACTTTAGAAAATTTTAACCCGACCATTATCTTCCTCTTAAGAAGTTACCCCTCTTCGGCCGCACTGATGGTGCCATCTCGATTGTACCCCGTGAAGTTATATATAAAACTCATACAGACAGACATATATTCGCAAATATATCTGGGCACCACATTTGGCATTTTAACACGCACGATTTTATCCCTCGTATCATTGGAGAAGAACGTGTATGAATTTTATGGTAATTGTCACTAAACTTATTTTGTATCAGTTTTGGTGAAGTAGGAACACCTGATATAGGTGTTACATGTAGGTTTACATAGTGAAAACTGTCTCTTAACTGCTACGGTAGATTTTTTAGGTATCGCCTGGAACATACGAGCATATAATAGTAACCGTCCAGTCATTATGCGAACTCTCTGTAACGTGAAAGTATGGAATGAACTTCAATGAAGAGTTCTATGCAGTTTCGTAGAAAAGTTATTTAGAAGAACATTTGTTTCACCATTCACTGGGAAAATTGCTAGTTTGTTTAGCTAATGCTGTCAGCGTCATTGGTTCAGATTCATCGCAATTGCAAATTGTTACACCTGATTCTTTTCCAACAGTAACTATTTACTGACAACTGTCAGAAAAACTTTTACGCCATTACCATTGGCTATCATTTTGTCGATATTTGAAGGGCGATGCTCATCACCAGAGCCGACTCCTACTTAATCGTTCAATCACGGCAGAACTTTCACAACTTTATTCGTATCAAGTTTGATTTTCAGTTATTCATTGTTGATAATTACACGTTAACTCGCTATATCCGAGTTAATTGTGATCTAAAGTTCAGGTTTCTGTTACACGGCATGTATGCGCTCTGTTCGTTCAGGAATATTTAATGTATTTAAGCTATATATAATTATGCGCGATTTTGTCCCGAAAATGATTATTTTTAATCATAAGAAACCGTAACAAATCAGTCAAGAACCACCACAATACCGGCGATAGAACGACTTCCGATGTAAGAGTTCCTACACAGTGGTTGATTTTCTGAGATTGAAAATACAGCTTATTTGGACCATGGTGTTTTATAGTACTATTCACATTATAGTAATATAAATAAAAAGCGTTTCGTGTCAGTATTCCATGACTGTTAGCAAATAAGAAATTTAGTTTAGGTCGTACACTCTTAAAACAACAGGTACACCAGCGTACCTACATATGTATTGGACTTGTCCCGATGGAGTACCGAATTGTTGGTACTCTGCAGTACCAAATATGGTTGGTACTCAGGAGTACCAAATATATTTGGTACTCTAGAGTACCAAATATCCAGGTACTCTAAAGTATTCTGGAGTACCAAACATCAAGACAGGTACTCTAAAGTACCTGCTTGGGTACTATATAGTACCAAATATTTAGGTACTATGCATTGTACCTAGATGTTTGGTACTCAGTGGTACCAAATATTAAGGCACTATGCTTAATACCTAAATATTTGTTACTCCATAGAACCAAATACATGGGTACTATTTGAGGAACCTGCCGAGGTACCAAGCACTCGAAATTACGAAAAATGTCCGACGGCAAATTTAACAATGTGGCATGTTTGATTCCAAATGATGCCACAGCGTTTAAACACATTTGCGATAACTCCCAAACCTTTGCGATAAATCTCAAACATATTTACGATAACTCGCAATTAACTACTTGGTGATTGTACTTTGCGATTTATCGCAAAGATGTTTGAGATTTATCATAAAGGTTTGTGATTTATTGCAGATATTTTCGTATGTGTTGGAACTAATGGGCTTGACTCGTATACATATTATAAATCAGACATCTTAAACAGGTCTGGGTGAACCACTTACTAGTATCGATATATAATAGGCAGATTGCTCTACAATAGCCCGATCAAGTTAAAATAGACAGATTGTTCTTTCACGGCAAGCATGTGTATGGGACAAGGGGAGTCACTCTAAATGGTTCAATTACCATCTATCAACCAATACGTAACACCTAATTAATTCTGATTTCTTTTGCAAGACACCCGTATCGTTATTTACAGAGAATATTCAAAATTAAAACAACTTTGCGATAAATCGAAAACATATTTCTGATAAATCGCCGACTACTTGGCGATTTATCACAAAGGTTTGCGATCAATCGCAATGATTTGTGATTTATCGCAGATATATTGTTATACGTGGGCACTAATGGGCTTGAACCGTAATAACATTGTCAACCAGATATCTTAAACAAGTCCGGGTGAACACACACTTATCGATCCTAATAGACTAAAATACACCGATCGGTCTTTCACAGCAGCACGCATCTGGGATAAGGGGAGTCACTCTAAACTGTTCTATTGTTATCTTTCAACCAATACTTAAACAAAGTTAATTCTGATTTATTTTGCATCCAAATAATTATTTGCTGAGAATATTCAAAATAAACGTACATGTATACAAATATTCAAACAAACAGATTCAAATTGTCAAGAGATTTAGAGTTCCCTTTCTTACAATAGTGAGCACTGTGCCAGGAAGACCGATCGATCTATTTAGCCCGATCATGCTATTATACTGAATCGGTGGTTCACTCAGATATTTCTTTATACCCATAGTAAATATCGCTTAATAGTATGAAATTGTCGTTTTCGTAATCTGCATTATGTGAACAAAAGGCAAATTCTGTTCCAGAGCCTGTTGTACATTACGTAAATAGTGTGCGATAAGCAAAATACTCAACAATATGATGACCCCACTAATGAACTTTGTTTAATTAAAACTCACCATGTTGCATGAAAATACCGTTATAGCGCTCACTAATCCTCGCCACAAGACTTAGGTGTTGAATGTGTCACCGGAATCAATCTCCCAAAAATGGCCACGGTGTTGACTGTTTTGCTTGCCTTACACTTCCTATGTGCTGTATCGGTCGGTATATTAAAAAAACGCTCAGTTCACACTAAGAGAGGTTAATGTATTTAATGTAAAATCAATATTTGGTACAGCCATAGTGAATAAATTATTCTCCATTCGCATCTTTGCGTCAACGAGTCAATGTCATTGCCAGATCTCCAGAGGCATATATTGTAGCATTTTGGCGAATATGGTTTCCAATTACGGAAGAGGTTATTTCTTAGCAAAGCGGAAATGGCCGATGATAGCCACACATGTTTTGATAGGAAAATGATGCATCTGGACAATGGATTGGTCTACATGTATACAGCTTTGATCTAATTAATTGCCCCCCCCCCATAACGACATTGGCCACCGATATTACTGCGTTACTCGACCTCGTTGATGTCATTGACCATGATCAATCCTACCGTGGCCGACCTTCGTACCTTTTTAAAGTTAGCATTACAACCAACACATAGTCTATATTCTGGCATGGCTTGACCCTGCATTGATGATGCGATGCGAATGTCGGTCAGTGACCAACTTCGAATGTTGATTAAGCCGTAAACAAATTACTAATTGCAATATTTGTTTTGTACGTGTATAGTTAACGCTGTGCATGGCGCTCACGAAAACCTGGACTTTGTGTAAGGTGGCCCATGTGAAAAAGTAATGCGGAGTACAGTGGTCGCAAAAAAATTATTACTGGTACCGTTGTAAGATTACCTGTGGATGACACATGTCAACCACTTGACCATGGTATAATTGCGGTATGGTATAACCGCTGTCATTAATGCCCAACAACGGTTCGATCAAAGGAATAGCAGACTCCGTAACTGGGCGATATGTTATGGCGACATGGTTCTGAAATCACGTCGATGAAAATTGAAGAATATGATCCATCGGTCCTTTGTACAGGTACTTGTATGTTTTAGCCAAAAACTTGTGACTGACTTATCAAGAGTCATGACTGATCTGTGACGTCATAATTCCGTCTAATTTCTACATTTTTGTAAGTCTCGTAATCGTAGTCACCAGTGGGTAACTCTTGTGAGTTACTCAGGTGGTTTATAATTTTGTGAAACTTATGTATCTGTCTTTTGAAATTCACAACACTGTCGTGCATGTCAAGTGTAATCTCACTGCATTCAGCCTGCTGATGGTTGAAGTTAGTCAGTCTCAGATTAGTGCAAATTGCTGCTCTCTTGCGGAGCAAAATATCAATGATTAGCCATCGTTAATTTTCGAATTTTATAACATCTTGTCCCGTTCACATACAGACATTATCCAGACAGTGCTAACAATATTACAGGTTTATAAGAAGCAAGGTAGGTCCAATTTCACACAAAAAATATGTTTACAAATTTCCGAGAATTTACACTTCCATATTCTTAAATACCTCCAGTCAAAATAACCAATTGGGCACACGTTATAGTGTGTAAGCCGAGGCCGAGGACGGATCCAACATAAAATGTTTAAGCCTGCTATTATTTTGTGTTTTATATATTGTAAAAAAAACGCAATCGCCTCAAATAGCCGGTCGCCGACATGTTTTTGTGGAATTGTATCGTGCATCACGTGATGTAATTGCGTGGGCCACCATTTGATTATGAGACTACGTAGTACTAAATGCTCGTTGGTATTACGTCCATATATAATACCTAATGATTCTCAAAACCCAACGCTTTGGAATTGAGACACGTATGGGTACACTGAAGTACCTACACGGATTGTTATATTTAAGAGTGTATACTGTATTCGAACCCAATATCCGCAACCGAACGGAGCGAAAACAGGGTGGAATATGCTATATCTGAAGGTTCACTTCCAAAGTTATGATGTAAAAGTTCCCTTATAACTTTTGTTTGTAGAAGCCTGCAGCTATATATGTATACATGGAAACGGGCGTGAATAAAGTGTAAAAACACACCCATGCAGTATGCGTCATCCCCTACACGGATTGTCGGCATTTCATTACAATCTAATAATTATGAATGCTATCTCACGCCCTAATACCTATCACAAGACAACATACCTAGCCATATACCATGCACGTAATCAAAGGTTTCTGCACATAGATGTAATAAATGGACCCGGACCAGTTTAAAGACGCGGAAACTTAACTTTCTACTTAAGATTGTTTTATGAATCGTGTTCTTGAAACGGAAAAGAAGATCCACCTTGCGTTTTAGACTAGTCCATATTAAGATTATCATAATTCCTTGCTCCATGAGACTAGGCACAGGAGTCGAATATGGCACTAAATGACTATATATAGAATATACGCATAGTGTTTCTGAATAACAAATTTAATCCACGAGTGGGATTGGCGATTTACACCACGAGCTTCAGCGAGTGGTGTAAATCGCCAATCCCACGAGTGGATTAAATTTGTTATTCAGAAACATTATGCGTATATTTTGTTTTAGCCACGATCTTTACAATGCGATGGATAAACACTTTTCCGTTCAAATGTATGGAGATAGTTTAAACCACTCTGCGAAGTTTATGCCACGATTTTTACAATGCGATGGATAAACACTTTTCCGTTAAAATTGTATGGAGAAAGTTTAATCCACTCTGCGAAGTTTAATCAACAGTAGGCACGTTTAATCAACAGGTGTTGATTAAATGTAAAATTTAAACAGATGGCTTTATTTATATAGTAAGATAGGCGATCGTGGTATAAACTTGTAACATAAGTCAGACTCAGATCATTACCATATTGTTTGGCGCAGAGATATGATCTATAAATATGATGATTTGTTTAGTCAATGAGAAGCAAAGACTCTGTTTTTGTACATACATTGTCGCTGCTCAATTGCGTATGTATAGTTGGCATTGCCATTATTGTTTGAAATAAATTGTGATCATATTTCAGGTCAATGTGCGATATCAGCTCTGCTCGTCAGGGGGTTGGAGACCATGGGTTACATGCAACTGTGGCCTGGCGATCAGAGTTCGCAACTCGTTGTTCGTAGTGAATATGTGTGGCACTGGAACAATGAATGGCGACACGAGAAGACAACTTATCGATCGCTACATTCGATTTCATGATTGTGACGACGGGGTGTTCAAATTTGAACCAAACGGAAATCGTTTCAAGGTAAAAATATGTTATGACAATTGCGCTAATTTGGGTTAGTCATGAATTCGTCAAAGTCCTAAGTCACGCATGACTCGTGTGATAATATATATATATACAGGCTCAGTGTACATGTAGAGCACGTGATAAATTCCCAATAGCATATACGATCGGATTTCCCAAACAATTAATCTCAAAAGCGTTGATACGTTGCCAAAAATTGTTCTATGTAAGAACATATTTCTTATTTTCACATATTTTTTTTCTCATTTTAAGAATATAGTTTTCTTATCCAGAAAAAGTATAGAAGACTTTATCGCCAAAAACAATACGAAAAAAATTCTAGATTATAAGAAAACCTGTTTGGAGAACAAGCAAAGTGTTCTCGTCTTAGAAAATGTGATCACATTTCAATTAGAAAACATATTTATTTAGAGAACAAGACATTTCTTTCTTGTGCTAGAAAACGTGATTATGTGATTTCTGACATTATGGTTTGTTCCTGATTTTTCAAAAAAAAAACAAGTTTTAGAGAACAAGACATATTTTAAGTTAGCAAATCATGGAAAGGTTATTGAAGCTTTTTGGACTGAATGGATTCTTAAATGGTCCATTCTTCATTTGTAGGGGTGTTCTGAAAATAAAAGCAGATAATAGGTAAATGTTGCTGAGGCAGTTAATAATAAACTCTACAGTCTTCATACCAGAAATGGCATTCTTCAAAAGTTGGTAGAATTCATGATTTGGGACATTGTATAATATATGCAATCAAATTGGGACAGTTTACGGTTAGTTTGAACATATTTTATTAGCAAAAATAGCCAATTGGATTGGGGCACAAGATATTGCTAACTTATTGACGCCCCTTTCCAACAAACAATTGACAATGAACAAAAAGAGTTAGTCTCCTTGCCTGTAATACATATAATATAAAGATATACAAAGAACAATTGCATGATTTATAAATGAAGATAAATTGGGGATACACTTTGAGATGTCAAAGGATATGTGTATTGATTGCGTCAAAATGGGCGGGTGTGTGAAATGTGAACCGTCGATCGATGACGTGATATTTGTTTTCCAAATTTATGTATTATTATTTGTTCGGTTTAATATATTAATAATCATTAAATCGGTGTGTTTCTATAATATACCTTTGAGCAGCAATGAATAACTTGTAATTTATTTGCTCAGTCTCATGAGTGGAGCCGAATAGTATATTTCCAATGGTCAGATGTAGTATGCCCAGTCTAGATATACTATCGATGAGTTTTAGTCTTTCATAAATAAAGCGAGTTAAGCCCGATACAACTCGAGCCGCATCTATGTGCAATTTGTCTAGCGTATTTAGAAGGGAATCGGGAGCACAGTCCCAGATAATATCTCCATATCGCATATTAAAGATGAAGAATGTAAGATATGTACATTAGATTTAGGGATTTGCGACTATATTTATATTTCATTTTTCTAAGCATGGGTAATCGATCAGAAACACGATTTATTATGTCATTTATTTGTATATCTCACCCTAAATTTGATTGAAAATTTAAACCGAGGTGTTTTTGAGAGTCCATTTCCTCAAGTTAGGTGTCACCAAAAAGAATTGGAAGCAATGTTGGGGAGTCTTTTTGGGGAGATACTTGAAATCGTATGAGAGTAGTTTTGGTGGGGTTGAAATTGACAAGCCATTTGTTTGACCAATCAGTGAGTTTTTCCAGGTCATTGTTGACTTTTGTAACAAGAAGGGTATGGTCAGTTTCAGCTGCAGTGATGCAACTATCATCAGCATAGAGTCCAGTCAGGGATTCTAAATCTTGATGAATATCGCTAACGTATATGAGGAATACAAAAGGGCTGATTGTGAGCCCTGGGGGACTCCTGATGAAAGTGGTCTGAAAGGGAGTGCAGTATTATTCAAAATTACCCTCTGTTCTGTCTATTAGATAGCTCTGGAGCCAAGTTAAAATATCACCGATAACCCCATACTCCTACGTTTGAGAACAAGACATATGTGCCAAACTCTCTCGAAGGCTTTAGAAACATCACAAAATACAGCACAAGTATGCAAATGTCCTTTGAGGGAGCGCCATATGTCATGGTGTAATTATAATAACGAGAATGTATTGCTGTGTCCAGGAAGGAAGCCAGATTGGTGCTAATAAATCAGATGATTTGTTTCAAAATGATGAGTTAAAGTTTTCAACACTAAGTATTTTCACAACTCAACACAAAATGGATATTGGGCGGTAATTACTGGCATCAGCAGGATCACTTTGTTTGAAGGTTGGAATTACATGTGCTTGTTTCAATGTCATGGGGAATGTGCAAGTTTCAATAGATTTTTTGTAAATGGTATAAAGGGGTTCCACAATGACATCAGCAGTCTCCTTTAACAGTCTGGAGCTTATTCCATCATGTCCATGGGATTTATTAATTTTGAGAGACCTGATTTCTGCAAGAATTCGTTTTTTCTATATAGACACCGATGATATGGTACTGTCACATTGTGTATCAAAATCAGGGAAAGAGGATAGTTCGTTGTCGATTTCCCATTATTTATGAAAGTCATTGATTGTGGTGACTTGTTATAAGAGGTGTTTGATTAGGGCTGGAGCTATATTGTCTTTATCATAAAGGGGGGAATAATATAACAATTGTTTATCCCTATCAAGTTACTGGCTACTTTCCAGAACAAACAAATAACGTAAAAACTTTCACTGACAATGTCGATTATTCGAGATAGTTTATGTCAAATGCTTCCTATGTTGTTGTGAAATACCGAAATAACCGACTGATTCGCGTTTGGTCCGGAGTGCTCGTGAATATCACCAGTAAGAATAATCAATAAGCCAATAATGAGAAACCACCTGACATTGGATAGTCAAAAAGTTTTGAGTGAACTGCTTTATTTTTCCTAGCGAAAAATTTAACTTTACTATCCTAGCACGATAATCAGCTAGTGTTATCCCCATGGGAGCGTATAATTTATTGCATATAAAGATATAAGAGCCAGGATAGGAACCAAAACGACAATCATGTGATGACCAAGGGAACACATTACATTTGACGCAATATAAATTCGGAAGTATTTCTGAGTAGACCTGGATGAATCAGCTGTGTGGACATAGTTGTGTAATCCAATGAAAAGCCATGTTCGTGTCTATGCCGATATGAAAAACATTCAATGAAATAAGCAAAATAGGAAATAAGTTTTTGAGATAATAAATTTACAAAACAAATATTCACTTATAGGTAATTTCACCATGCATAAGCCGAAAATTATCAGGTTCATAAACCGGTGAAAACATGAATTGAGTGGTCCAAATTAAGTCGAGTAATACAACTTAATTTGATTAAATAATCATTTCAAATAATTGTAAAATTGCACAAGAAATCCAAAATGGTTTCAAATAGAGAGAATTTCAGTTTTTAATTCACATAATTCATTTCAATAGACCAGTTACTAATAATAATGTCAACTAGGAATTTGTATTCCGAGTATTTGGTTAAAGTCGCCCCTACCATATGTATGACCAGCGTCCCTGCTTCTAAACTACGCTGGTTGAAATAAGCTATAATTTAGGTCAGTTGCCTCTGACGTCTGCTTGGATGACCAGCACCCCTGTTACTGAACATTCACTTAAATAACGAAGACAAAACGACTAGAATCAGATTTCCCTACACCAGCTAAAATGAACCTGATAATGAAAAATAACACAAGAGCCAGCGACCGTGCTAACATACCTTGGTTGTAGAGCAAAGTTAACCAAAGTTAACCAACGAAACGAAAACACGAGTGGGCTGTTATATCTGGGTCAGGACCTATGTCAGCAACACCAGCACAAAGGAGCCTGAGCGCAAAGTATAAACACCGGCGATCTGTTGTGTCTGGCCAGAACTATCGACCAATAATTACACCCAATTAATTCTCTATAGTAAATTGCCGTTGAGTTTATCAAAGCTAATGTAAAAATATAAGGCATAATTACATTAGGTCGAGATATGATCTGTGCAACAAAAACGACACAAAAGTACTTGCGCGCAATGATATTTGTAGTCCGTTGCAAAGTAACTAAGGACGCCGCTTTCTTCGCACTCACTTCGCAGTACACATTTTTGTCCACGAACGGTGTGAAAGCCAATAAAAGAGTAATAAATAAATATCCAAATAAAGACAATGCCCCAATTAATTAAACATTCCCAAGCTGTTTGCATAGTATAAATTTGGTCGTATTTGCGACGTTTCATTTCGAAATGCATGGCTAAACTTACACAACTTTTTTGTTTTCGTTTCATTTATTTACATTGTCACACCGCATAGGACCGGGTCGACCATATGCATTATGATTGTCGAAAGGTCACGGGAGCCTCAACAACTGCCTTAATTATACTTCCATGGTGTAACCAAGGAAGTATATTGTTTTTCTACTGAGGTCGTTTTCCGTTTATTTCGAAATAATCAGAAACTGATTGCAGTAGGAACGCGAAATCTCTAGCGAATGTAGGCATCGAAGGTTTACTAGATATAGTGGTATCCGGATTTCCGCCCAATGTTTCTTGGCGGAGTTATGGCCCTTTTGCGATTATTTTTCATTATTATTATTCTTATTATTATTATTATTATTATTATACTTGACACTTTTGTAATCACTATTACTCGAAAAGTACAAGAAGTAGGACACTAAAACTTGGTAAATATGTTGGGGTACATGAGTTCTAACCATATGGCCCATAACGATTTTGTCCGCGCTTTCACCGAGGAGTTATCTCCCTTTATTTGAAAAAATGTCATTTTATTATCTCGGAAATTATAAGAAGCAGAGCATGGAAAATTAGACCGTATGCACATCTCGATATGCACTACTGCCCACGGGCATAAAAACTTTTGTCCGCGCTTTCCCTGAAGAGTTACCGCCCATAAATAGGAACACACTACACACCAGGATGAATAAACCAAGGTTTTTTTTGTTTTTTGTTTGTTTTTTTTATAAGTACAGAGCTCTAAATTTTTTATTGCATATTCCGAATTGGACGAGTAATTCTTTCTCGAATATACCGCCTAAACATGTTTTTACCCAGTGCTTTCCGTGTTACGGGGTACGGAATTATTGCAACTAGTTTTCCCGCCAAATCCAAACCGGCTGGTTAAAGAGCAAGATAATGTCGTAGAATGTACATTGACATACTTTATGTACGTCCCAGAAGTTTGACGGCTATACTATAAATGTAACATGCCCAACGGAGAATGTGTGTCAGTGTGGGTTGAGACTTTAGGAAAATTCCACGAAAATTGCAAAGGGGTGAAAATTCAAACATCGAGATAATTTTTTTTGACGCGTACATCTGATGGCTAGTATTAACGCGCATCCAGAGTGCGATTTTCTAATTTTCAGATGGAACGGTTTACTCGTGACAACGCTATATATCATTAAAATGTATACTTATGTAGTCTATCACTAGTCGATTTTTTAGCCCCAAATCCAAACGGGCTAATGTAGGAGCGAGTTTCACGCAGGGGCATGTAAGCCGGTATACTGTAGGTATGCCTTCAAAATTTGACCGCTCTACTATAAACGCAACCTGCTCAAGGGAGTGTTTGTGTCGGGTGGGTTCAGATTTGGCAAATTCCACCGAAGATCACATGGGGAAAATTACTCCGAAAATCATATATTGAGATAAAAACTTTTCGACGACTGGATGTGATAAGTAGTATCTAAACGCAAGATTAGTACACTTTTTAATGATTTAGATTGGACGGTTTCACCCTGGTAGAGTATAACGTTGTAACGGGTGATATATATTACTCAAATTCCAACCCTCTCTTCAAGACGCAAATTCAAACGGACTTATCAAGAAGCAAGGCAAATGCATGAATATGCTCATCGATATACTATATAGGTATGTCCGCTATAAAAGTAACATATTGTCACGATTTGACCTGTCCAAAACACTCCCCGGACAAAAGTTTTCCTTGGTATCAAATTTCGTCGAAATCCATTCGTTTTACCCGATTTGACTTTGAACTGACCATTTAGAAGGTCAATGTCAGGTCGGGGTCACGACTTGACCCGCCCAAAAGAGTCCCCGGACAAAATTACACCTAGGTATCAAATTTCGTGGAAATCCGCCTGTTTTACCCGATTTGACCTTCGATTGACCATTTTGAAGACCAAGGTCAGGTCGGGATCGGATGGGATGGGATGGAATACCATGGAAGTATATCTGATTCCATGGAATCTGACCTCTAGTTAGCAATGTTTTTGTCATAATGCTGGGCCAAAATTTGCTAATTTAATTAAGTAAGTTATTGATCAAATTCCAAACTCCAATGGTATTGGCAAGATCGTCACAAGTCCATGCAATGCATGGCAGCTTACTTTATAATTTTCTGTCATGTCAACAATTTATAAATTATATATATACTGTGATGAAATTTTTAATTATTGTTTACAAATATTCCCAAACCCAGTCCCCTAGATCATGCCATGAATTTCTACTCTGGCTGAGGCCCGTGTCTACGACGTTAGCCAGATTAGAGATTCATGGCATGATCTACCAGTCCCCGTGAGATAAGAAAACCGCAGCAGATTTTGTCCCATTCGTCCCATGTTTCTTCGCCGCATTTCAGTGTAATGATATGTTGTAAAGTGTTACGAAGTGTAGGTTGTAACCGGTACGTGGTACTTATAATATAAAGCCCTCATAAGAAAACCGCAGTATATTTTTTCATATCATCCGAGTGTAGTGATAAGTTATGTTACAAAGTTTTACGAAGCATTACGTTGTGTGATTTCTGAGATCCACAGAGACCGCCCGTTGATGAGTGTATGCAAATGATGTAAAGTCCCTATGAGAAAACTTATGGATATTTCTTCAACTCGATTCAGCGTAGTTACGAAGGTTTATGTGATTTATGAGATTACACATATCGATGTACAGCTCGTAGACGGTGTTCAAATTATTGTTCAATGCGAAGCTCCCAAGTCCCCACGAGAATAACAGCAGAATTTTGCGACGATATTTGGCATATCCATTTAGCAAGGCATCTGTGGGAATGTTACCCAATCCTGTTTTTAATAACATAACTGCAATTTCTATATTTCATAGAAAACACAAAGTGACAAACATGATGATCAACCACGGTGATGAGAATGAACTTTAAAATTATAGATTTGATCTTGATTAGTTAATAATATTTCAATGTAATTAAACAATTACCATACAAAAAAAACTTGAGCTTTACTGACTCACCACAAATCTACAATCGGTACAGTTACAAAATATCCTAAGATGAATGTAAACTAGTTTTTGAACAATCACTTGAAATTTGACAAATGATTAAGAATAAGTTTTGGAAAAATAAATAATCTTACTAATATTCCATAAATACCATGATGGTTTATTCTTCTCAAAACTTATTTTTCTCGGTAAAATCTCAAGTGATTTTCGTGAGTGAAAATATCTCAATCTGGAAACAAAATTGACTGAATGCCGACATATATCGGATAATTCCTGTAAGAAAATGTTCACTAAACTTACTGATTATCGCACGTTAATGAGTCCCAGTAAACATGGAAACTAAATTGTGTTCCTCTTCCAATATTTAGCTGATAATGTTATTATTTCGTCGAAAGTTTATTAATTTTAAGAATCACTATCGGCCATGTTTGTGCTCCGTCCTTGACATACGCTTCGGGGAAAAACCAACTCGATCGATTGATCGATATTATACGGACGGAAATGGGGCAAGTTGGCTTCGGCCCGAGTCGTCACAGTTCCTAACCGGACAGTGAAGCTGTTTCGGCTCTTTATTTGAGCACACATAGTTCCTTGCTTCAACCGTCTTTGAAGGGCGAAAATGTTTTTAAAATCAACATTTAACAATTAATGGTATAGTTATAAGGAATAATCTCGGTTTCCCAATGTAATTACACAGTCTAAAGGCATATGCCGAATCACAAACTCTTATAAATCGCTTCGCGATTTATAGGTTTGTGATTCGGCATATGCCTTTAGACTGTGTAATTACATTGGGAAACCGAGATTATTCCTTAAATATCTTTAGTGTCAACAATGCGGTAATGATCAATATGAATAAGTTGGCCCCATTCTCTCGTGATTACTGAAAAATTTAAGCGGAAAGCAGGTGACGCGTATATTAGACGAATTCGTAGCTAGAAATGTGAAACAAATGAAATTATTCTGAATCTTTATGATAGGAGAGTGATTATTTTCGATGGAATCAAATGGGTAAAGTTAGGTAAACCACACCAGTTAATAGTTTATTAACATGATATCAACAGTTTTCGGTTCGCGTTACACGATTATTCTAAAAAAATAACGAAATATTGCCCCAATTGATTATCGCATGATAAAAGAAAATATAGATATAAAATCAATATTAATTGAGGGGTCTTCGATTCATAACTGTTATTTTATACCCAGGAAACTATAAAGTTGTTATAGGAAGAGATAAACCATCATTAAAACTAAATTGTTTTAGTTTTATCGGAGACTTGACATCTCGTTTGACGTCAAGGTTCACTAGACACTAGTTGAGAATGGTGAGCTGTTGATAAGTTTATTGTAAGTTGGTTCGTGTTTACTTTAGCTTGGAATTCATAACATATACCTCTTTTGACTACACGCGATCAACAGTTAACTTAATTTACTCTTTTGAGAGATAAATTAAAAACACGTTTGCATTCATGCCTAATACACAGTCGGCATTCCTACAGTACAACACATGCCTTGTAACAGGCCCGCTAACCCTGCACGCTGATTCTACCTGAACTATACTTGCCGATTCTCATTCTCGGTGATTCATTCATTCGTAGAAAGTATTCAGTTACTTATTCAAAAACTGAATTGAGGCTATTGTTTTGAAATGATTAGGAACATTTCTGATAGATTGATAACTTACTCATAAGGTATATTAACTGATTACTGAAACTACATTTATTCGCACTATCTGTTTGTTGTTAAATTACTTCAATAAGGCATTGTAAATCTGCAATTGATGGTGCTTTGTGTAGGAACTGGATGCAAGATGTTCCAGTCGGTATATGTGAACATTGGTCACCACCAAGAAAACACATTTCTTAATTAAGAAATGTTTCTTGATTGGGAAAGAGTATGTTTTTCTTATATTAAGATATAATTTCTCACTTTATTACGTCACTCACTAGAGTATTTGGCCTTATTCTATTGTTCTTGTATTGATAAATAAAATTCTGACTGAAAAAATCCTTTCAGAAAATTGTTTTCTTGTTGTTTTTTTCACTAAGAAAATATTTGCTTTGTTCAGAGAACTTTCAAAAATCACACAAAAATATTTTGTGTTACTCCAACAAAAGATGTTTTGTTTTTAAGTTTATTTTTTATCAAACTAAGATAATCTTTGTTTGGCAGTGTAATCATCGAAACACAACATATTAGTTGAGTCATGCCGTCGTCACAAGCTTCTAATGTAAAAAGCAGAGGTTTTCGACTGGTGACATCTAGCTTGGTGGACGTTTGCGTCAACATTATGAAATTATACATTTCCAATGTTCTGAATAAATTGCACTCAAGAACTCAATAAACCCAAGCTTTGTGTTGAGTAGTGACACATATACGCCGACCTGTTTGCCCACCCGATTTAGATGCTATTAGGTGTTGGTTTGCCTGAACATAATGTTGATCGGTTGTCATGTTCTGGATTGTCATGATGTTGCAAATGATGCCCCACTCCCATGGTGGCTGTCCAATTGACTCTCTAATTGCATGCTTAATGACTTCGTTTCCTGTTGATCACCGAATGTGCCCTCGACAAGTCAATAAGCTGGATGCGTACACTAGATGTTGATGCTCATTTGTCACACGTCAATATGCATGGTTAATGTGTTTGTTTGGGACTAGAATCCATGGATTTTGCAACTTAAGGGGGCGTCCAATTTGTGAGTTTTCAAAAAATCTCAATTTCTAACTATCAATTTCAATGAAAAAATCAGTATCCTTCATAACTAATGTATGCTACAGTATTATAACAACACATGTTTACCCTCACAATATGAGAGATATGTTTGAATTATGTACAAAAAAGTGGTTTGAAAAAACAACCAATTAGTCATGTTGGTCACTAGAGAGTTTGACAGGAAGTATTGCAAAAATATCTGCATTATATATCTTATTATATCAACTGGGATCTACACCCTGTCTACTATCTGAAATAACGACTGTCTGCAAGAAAATAAATCAGAAAGTCTTAATTTTATTTTTTTGGTAGCCATTCGAAGAACTATTTTCTTTGAGGAAAAG
This sequence comes from Siphonodentalium dalli, assembly GCA_032622095.1. Taxonomy (NCBI): domain Eukaryota; kingdom Metazoa; phylum Mollusca; class Scaphopoda; order Gadilida; family Siphonodentaliidae; genus Siphonodentalium; species Siphonodentalium dalli. Next base: position 39,263,499 of record CP136067.1, read on the forward strand.
TCACCATACTGTCTGAAAAGATGAATCAGCATTGAGTGTTTATATCTGTCAGATTATTGCAAACGTAGTTGAATAGTATTTATGACAAAACAATAGATCTGCAAATGGCCACCAGCAAACTAAAATAAATAACTTAGTTTTTGTATTTTATCGCAGACATTCATGATTTGAGATAGCAGACCGTGTTTAGATCCTAGCTGGGATAATAAGCTAAATAATGCAGTGTTTTTTTTAAATACTTCCCGTCAAGCTCTCTAGTGACCTACATAACATTTTTTTGTTTTTTAAACCACTTGTTTACATAATACAAAAATATCTCTCATATTGTGCGGGTAAACATGTGTTGTTATAATACTATAGCATACCTTGGCTATGAAGGATTATGATTTTTTCCTTCAAATTGATTGTTAGAAATTGAGTTTTTACGGCGCCTTCTTAACCCCGATAGGCACAGAGAAAGTTAAAACACATGACCATTTCGCAGTGAACTTTCATCCTATCTTCTTCCCAGGTCACACTATCAACAGGTGTGGTCGTGAGGTTCCAGTTGGGCAGGGGGATAGTCTGGTTGATACAGATATATCCGATGGAACAAGACAAAGACAATGTGGACGGTCTGTGTGGTAATTTCAACGGAACGAGGGAATCTGAGCTGCAATATGTCGGACCCTGGTATTCGCCAGAATCACAAGAAAGGGGGAAAGCATACGGAAGACAATGGAGGTATGATATGTTCACTGATTAATAAGCACCTCGGTATTTCTTGGTGAGTAGACACTTCAAGCATTAGTTCTCGCTGACTCACCACAGTGAACTATTAAGGGGAAGTTGTATATGGTAAATGTATCATAATCATTACATTTACTATCATATTTAAGAAATAAATCTCGTTTCGATTAAGGTTATGCAGTTAATACTGAAAATGGTATGGTACATCTGTCTCAAACTGTTCGATTATAACTCATAACTTTAATCGAAACAAGAGTTATTCCTTATAATGTTATCCCAGTATTCGCCAAAAACGTCGAGATTTCACCAATATAATTCCATAAAATTTACAAATTCCTTATGATAAACTATTATTTATTGGGGAAAACGCCTGGCAATCACACATTCAGGTGAAGAGAAACTTCAGTTCTAGCATTGGCCGGTCAGTTCACTCAATTTAAATCAATTATAAATACTTGTATTGGACAAGCACGTGTATAAATCTACGTGCACCTATCCGTTCTGGAATAGTGACGGACACTGATTATAGGGTTATCGACAAATAACCTTTATTCCTAATTTAGGGAAATCCAATTAGTTTACTTTATTCTGTGAATTGACAGCCTGTGAATAAATTATTTACGTGTGTATCTAGGATATCTACCCAGAGCTGAAGCTCTCCGCTCGTCTGGTGCGGTTATCCGGTGACTCGGTTAAGATTCACTGAAGGTAGTGTCTAGTTAATGCGTGACAGTTGAGGACAATTTATCCGAAACTTTATTTTATTTTCGCCAGGATGATTCAGTGCATTGGAATTGTCGACTTTATCAACATTGGATGTTGTCCAAACATTTAATTGAGTTATAAATATAAATATTTATACGATTAGCTAATTGTTAGTTAAATAGTTTTACAATAGTCTATAAGTGTAGATAACGACCGTATTGCGTCTAGATATCAACGAATGTAGCAAAATGTTCTTCGTCTGCATATATATTAATAACACCATGGTCGTATATAAATCCGCTTGCACACTTGTCAGTTTTTCCGGATGCGTTTTACGGATCGTTTTGCGTATCGTTTTATTGTTTAATCTTTCACACATGTCAGAAAAACGCATCCGGCAATTTAATTTATTGGCTCCGACTAAAAAAGATCCGTTTCTCGATAAATTAACGGATATGGAAAATCTGCGTGACGTACTTTTGGGTGCTATACCCATAGTACACGTACACGTGCATGTTTTGATATTTTAAAATATATTCTTAAAATGCCAAAGGTAAAGATAATGATCTGCATTTCATCGAGGATCTTATCCATATAGTATCAGGAAATATGTCCACCTACACTAAAATATGGGAATCCGACTAAACGTTAGGTTAGATCTGTTAACTAAACTAATTGGGGTAGAAAATGTTACCAAACATTTGGTTATGGTATCCCAACTTTGTAACCACACGTTGGGTTAAATTAACCAAACGTGAGGTTTGAAGTAACTAAACATGCGGTTAGAGAAAACCTATGTCAATATAATTATATTTCATCTCAATGGATGAGTTCTTACCATATAATCTGATATTCTGGTCAATAACCCTTTACCCAACAGAAAGGCCATGTGCCAATGCATTCTCTTATATATGCGAGTCGACCATAGGTCGCCTCGCATATATAAGACAATGCATTGGCTTAACACATATTAAAAATGATAAAATTGTCAAAGAATGTAGAAAAATATTATAAAAATTGTTAAAAAATGTAAGAATTTTTTTTTAAATTGTTAAAGAATGTAAGAAAAAATGGTAAAAAGTGTTAAAAAAAGATTTTTTTTAGGCCAATGCATTCTCTTATATATGCGAGGCGACATATGGTCGACTCGCATATAGAAGAGAATGCATTGGCACAGGGCATAACTGTAACCATCACAATGTGGTCAATGAACCGATTCCAATGATATCCATATTTGTATGGTGTAATTGAGACAGACCGAAGATATTTTAGGCTGTTGAAGCTTTATTTGGCCGTTTTGTTGGGTTAACTAAAGTGATGTGAAACACTCCTGATGATACCGACCCTGTTTGGTGCCATTTCAGGAACGATAACTCTATCCGACCTATATGCCGCAGTACTACCGTTGGTGTTTGACCTATATTCTCCGCCCACGCGTCGGTCTATTTGTACCGGTTGGACATGTCCGGACATGACCCGCTGGTTATATCCAGACTTCTCCATATGAATGGTATATTATCTACATGTATATCACGTGATGATCTCGGTGGGGTAGCTTCAGTCTTGAATGTTAAAGGGACACTAGGCTCTCACTGGGGATGATTATTAAAGTGACACTCACTATGGATGAATGTTAAAGTAACACATGGCGCACACTGTGGGATAATGTTAAAGTGACACTCGCATTGAAAACTTCAAAAATTTCAAAAAGTTCAAAAAGTTCAAAAAGTTCAAAAAGTTCAAAAAGTTCAAAAATTTCAAAAAGTTCAAAAAGTTCAAAAAGTTCAAAAAGTTCACAAATTTCACAAATTTCACAAATTTCAAAAAACTTCAAAAATTAAACAAAATTCAGGATTTAGTCAAAAATATGGCTTGTTACCATTCATCGGAAAGCTATGGGGGTACGGTGGTGAGCGCCACCGAAAACAGCAAGTGAGCGAGGGAAAAAAGAGAAAAATAACATGACAAGTGGTACATAGTACAATTTATTATATTAACTATTCACTGTCACTTTCGTCCGAATTGTCATCACTTTCGTCAGATGTGTCATTTGTTTCGTCCATGAACTTTTCTAGCAATGGTCTGTACTTTAATATTGACATTTTCACTGCATCACGATCTTCAAAACCATTCTTCATATATTTCCCCACTTTATCCATGACACTGTTGTGCAGAGTACCATTGCGCAGCCACATATTCTTTATTATTGTCCAAGCATAAACATTCATAAATAGCCTCATGCCTTCAGTTTTAATATCTGTACTTTTAAGGTCCTTGTCAGCTTGTACTTTTGCCTCTTTTTCTGTCGAGCCATTTTCCATATACGTTTCCACGTTATCACTCCATGCTTCTTGTGCTTTATCTCTACTCTCATCACACAAACTTTTGAAGTATTCATCTTCATTCGATTTAATTTTCTTATTCTGACTATCATCCGTGTCTTCAGTTAATTTTCGTTTTAACTTATTTTCTTGACACCAGTTTTTTACGTGTCTCTGGACATCATGCTGATCTTCGAACAAAAGCCCACAGTCATTGCAAGGGTACGACATGTCTTCTCGAATGCCTATGTTTTTATGGTTTTCTTTATTAATTTCATTGATCTCACCAGGTGTCCTTATGTCCTTAGTATAGCCATTATGTTGACCCTGGGGCACAATATAATTATATGTCATGCACTCCCGTTGACCAGGGAGATCTCTGTCATCATATTTCATCTCATTCCGTTGATCCGGGCTATTGTTGTCATCACATTTCACCACATTCTGTTCATCTGGGTGCTCGCTGTCCTTATGGAGATTATATTTCATGCCATTCCATTCACCCATATGTTGGTTCGTGTCCTCTTTTAGCACATTCTGTCGCAGCCGTAATGTGTCCGGGGTTGCGGCTTTTAAATCCACCAGTAGGTAACCGTACGGTTCACTCGTCGCTTCCGAAAACTCTCGCATCATACGTTGAGGGCATTCAGGATACATCTGTCTTAATAATGTTGAAATTAAACCCTTGTCAATTGGATTATTGAACAATACCAAATATTGACAATTTCGTCGTTGCGTCGGATCTTTGTTGTAGTAGAAATTCTGGTTCAAACTTATCAAAGATAAGTTCAAATGGTGACTTCCTTCGGAATGTAAATCATTAACTCTCTGGTCTTTTGATGAAGTTTGCATCAAGTCATCGAGTACAACTAGATTTTTATACTGGGGGTTGATAAGAGAATCCAAGTTTGCTGGTATTCCCCGTATAAAGTTGACCTGAGGGGTGACGGTATACTTTATGTCATCATATAGGGGCTGCCAATATTTATAAAACCATATTATTCTGTCAGGTGCGGGTGATATTTTTGAGGCAGACTTTTGTAGCAAGGTTTTCACGAAGTATGTCTTCCCACTAGATGTCGGTCCACTTACGCATGCCGTGAATGGATGCTTGAAAATAAAATCTTCTTGGACATTAGCCATTGGATCATCAAAGCAGGATGTTATGTCGCTTTGTTGCTGTTTCCCCCGCTGGTGTTGTTGTTGTTGTTGTTGTTGTTGTGGATGTTGTTGTTGTTGTTGTGGTTGTGGTTGTTGTGGTTGTTGTTGTTGTGGTTGTTGTTGTTGCTGACGATGCTGCTGTTGTTGCTGTTGTTGTTGTTGTGGCTGATGATGATGCTGTTGTTGTTCTAAAGGCGTGTGTTTAACTTTGATATGACGCTTCAAACTATCTTGCCAAGCATAGGCACTTAAACACTCTTCACACTTATACTTCATTTTCCTATATAATCAGTGAAATCGATCGTTCTTCTATACACCTATATTTATATAGAACAGAAACAAGGGAAAGTGGTGGACTAGTTCACTAGTTCAGGCTGTCATTCACAACGTCTCTTCGTGTTGTTTGTACTGGATACAAATTTATCACATTGGCTACAATACAACCTACCCATCCAAATGTCAATGCAATTATGAGTGATTTCAACATGCACACTCTATTATATAGATATGTGTAACCTGGTGACATGATGAAATCCATTGTGTACTGAGTTGACCTCCGGCTTCGTGCCGATTGAGTACTGAGCTGACCAATGACTGCTTTGTATCTTTTGACATATAAGTCTTTACTTTTCTTACGCCGGAGGTGTTGTTGATGTTGTTGTTGTTGTTGTTGTTGTGGAGTTATTGTTCTTAGGTAAAAATGATGATACCCACCCTGTTTGCCCCCCACCAGATCAGGAACGATAACTCTATCCGAAGTACACGACCTACATTCTCTGCAGTACTGCTGTTGGTGTTAGTCTAGACAGTTTGACCTATATTCTCCGCCCACGCGTCGGTTTATTTGTATACCGGTTGGGCATGTCCAAACAATTTCAAAAAACTTAAAAAATTAAACAAAATTCAGGATTTAGTCAAAAATATGGCTTGTTGCCATTCATCGGAAAGCTATGGGGGTACGGTGGTGAGCGCCACCGAAAAAAGCAAGTGAGCGAGGGGAAAAAGAGAAAAATAACATGAAATGTGGTACATACTACAATTTATTATATTAACTATTCACTGTCACTTTCGTCCGAATTGTCATCACTTTCGTCAGATGTGTCATTGTTTTCGTCCATGAACTTTTCTAGCAATGGTCTGTACTTTAATATTGACATTTTCACTGCATCACTATCTTCAAAACCATTCTTCATATATTTGTCCACTTTATCCACCGGCCTTTCAATAGCCTTCGAAAATTTAGGTAAATTACTCATTTTAGTTCAGTGAATATGTCGTTTGGAGTTTCCTTTTTAACTTTTCCAATGTTTGTCTTCTTCGCTCTTCCTCCTTTTATCTCTTTAACTTTTATCTTCTTAGCTAGGGGTTTCCTAATAAGTTTATCAGGTTTCGCTTCAGTCTTGGGTAGGTCCTTCGAGTCATCGTAGGGTACATATGTATTAAGATCAAAGTCATAATAGTACGGAGTCCCCATTCCGGCTAAAGTTCAAAGTGTACTCTGAAGTAGTAATTTTTATAGGCGCCAAATTACCATCCAAGACGTATACCCTTATAAACTGCGGGTCAGTCCTAGTAACGCGCACGTCAACGCCGCCGGCGGCTGTTGTTGTTGTAGTTGTTGTTGCTGTTGATACAAATGTCAATGCAATTATGAGTGATTTCAATATGCACACTCTATTGTATAGGTAAAAAATTGGCGCGGCGGCAGTGAGGGGGTGAGGGGGCCGCACGCGCGCCAATTTTTTACCTATACAATAGAGTGTGCATATTGAAATCACTCATAATTGCATTGACATTTGTATCAACAGCAACAACAACTACAACAACAACAGCCGCCGGCGGCGTTGACGTGCGCGTTACTAGGACTGACCCGCAGTTTATAAGGGTATACGTCTTGGATGGTAATTTGGCGCCTATAAAAATTACTACTTCAGAGTACACTTTGAACTTTAGCCGGAATGGGGACTCCGTACTATTATGACTTTGATCTTAATACATATGTACCCTACGATGACTCGAAGGACCTACCCAAGACTGAAGCGAAACCTGATAAACTTATAAGGAAACCCGTAGCTAAGAAGATAAAAGTTAAAGAGATAAAAGGAGGAAGAGCGAAGAAGACAAACATTGGAAAAGTTAAAAAGGAAACTCCAAACGACATATTCACTGAACTAAAATGAGTAATTTACCTAAATTTTCGAAGGCTATTGAAAGGCCGGTGGATAAAGTGGACAAATATATGAAGAATGGTTTTGAAGATAGTGATGCAGTGAAAATGTCAATATTAAAGTACAGACCATTGCTAGAAAAGTTCATGGACGAAAACAATGACACATCTGACGAAAGTGATGACAATTCGGACGAAAGTGACAGTGAATAGTTAATATAATAAATTGTAGTATGTACCACATTTCATGTTATTTTTCTCTTTTTCCCCTCGCTCACTTGCTTTTTTCGGTGGCGCTCACCACCGTACCCCCATAGCTTTCCGATGAATGGCAACAAGCCATATTTTTGACTAAATCCTGAATTTTGTTTAATTTTTTAAGTTTTTTGAAATTGTTTGGACATGCCCAACCGGTATACAAATAAACCGACGCGTGGGCGGAGAATATAGGTCAAACTGTCTAGACTAACACCAACAGCAGTACTGCAGAGAATGTAGGTCGTGTACTTCGGATAGAGTTATCGTTCCTGATCTGGTGGGGGGCAAACAGGGTGGGTATCATCATTTTTACCTAAGAACAATAACTCCACAACAGCAGCCACAACAACAACAACAACAACAACAGCACCATCAGCCGCCGCCGCCGCAACAACAACAACAACAACAACAACATCAACAACACCTCCGGCGTAAGAAAAGTAAAGACTTATATGTCAAAAGATACAAAGCAGTCATTGGTCAGCTCAGTACCCAATCGGCACGAAGCCGGAGGTCAACTCAGTACACAATGGATTTCATCATGTCACCAGGTTACACATATCTATATAATAGAGTGTGCATGTTGAAATCACTCATAATTGCATTGACATTTGGATGGGTAGGTTGTATTGTAGCCAATGTGATAAATTTGTATCCAGTACAAACAACACGAAGAGACGTTGTGAATGACAGCCTGAACTAGTGAACTAGTCCACCACTTTCCCTTGTTTCTGTTCTATATAAATATAGGGTATAGAAGAACGATCGATTTCACTGATTATTTAGGAAAATGAAGTATAAGTGTGAAGAGTGTTTAAGTGCCTATGCTTGGCAAGATAGTTTGAAGCGTCATATCAAAGTTAAACACACGCCTTCAGAACAACAACAGCATCATCATCAGCCACAACAACAACAACAGCAACAACAGCAGCATCGTCAGCAACAACAACAACCACAACAACAACCACAACAACCACAACCACAACAACAACAACAACATCCACAACAACAACAACAACAACAACAACACCAGCGGGGGAAACAGCAACAAAGCGACATAACATCCTGCTTTGATGATCCAATGGCTAATGTCCAAGAAGATTTTATTTTCAAGCATCCATTCACGGCATGCGTAAGTGGACCGACATCTAGTGGGAAGACATACTTCGTGAAAACCTTGCTACAAAAGTCTGCCTCAAAAATATCACCCGCACCTGACAGAATAATATGGTTTTATAAATATTGGCAGCCCCTATATGATGACATAAAGTATACCGTCACCCCTCAGGTCAACTTTATACGGGGAATACCAGCAAACTTGGATTCTCTTATCAACCCCCAGTATAAAAATCTAGTTGTACTCGATGACTTGATGCAAACTTCATCAAAAGACCAGAGAGTTAATGATTTACATTCCGAAGGAAGTCACCATTTGAACTTATCTTTGATAAGTTTGAACCAGAATTTCTACTACAACAAAGATCCGACGCAACGACGAAATTGTCAATATTTGGTATTGTTCAATAATCCAATTGACAAGGGTTTAATTTCAACATTATCAAGACAGATGTATCCTGAATGCCCTCAACGTATGATGCGAGAGTTTTCGGAAGCGACGAGTGAACCGTACGGTTACCTACTGGTGGATTTAAAAGCCGCAACCCCGGACACATTACGGCTGCGACAGAATGTGCTAAAAGAGGACACGAACCAACATATGGGTGAATGGAATGGCATGAAATATAATCTCCATAAGGACAGCGAGCACCCAGATGAACAGAATGTGGTGAAATGTGATGACAACAATAGCCCGGATCAACGGAATGAGATGAAATATGATGACAGAGATCTCCCTGGTCAACGGGAGTGCATGACATATAATTATATTGTGCCCCAGGGTCAACATAATGGCTATACTAAGGACATAAGGACACCTGGTGAGATCAATGAAATTAATAAAGAAAACCATAAAAACATAGGCATTCGAGAAGACATGTAGTACCCTTGCAATGACTGTGGGCTTTTGTTCGAAGATCAGCATGATGTCCAGAGACACGTAAAAAACTGGTGTCAAGAAAATAAGTTAAAACGAAAATTAACTGAAGACACGGATGATAGTCAGAATAAGAAAATTAAATCGAATGAAGATGAATACTTCAAAAGTTTGTGTGATGAGAGTAGAGATAAAGCACAAGAAGCATGGAGTGATAACGTGGAAACGTATATGGAAAATGGCTCGACAGAAAAAGAGGCAAAAGTACAAGCTGACAAGGACCTTAAAAGTACAGATATTAAAACTGAAGGCATGAGGCTATTTATGAATGTTTATGCTTGGACAATAATAAAGAATATGTGGCTGCGCAATGGTACTCTGCACAACAGTGTCATGGATAAAGTGGGGAAATATATGAAGAATGGTTTTGAAGATCGTGATGCAGTGAAAATGTCAATATTAAAGTACAGACCATTGCTAGAAAAGTTCATGGACGAAACAAATGACACATCTGACGAAAGTGATGACAATTCGGACGAAAGTGACAGTGAATAGTTAATATAATAAATTGTACTATGTACCACTTGTCATGTTATTTTTCTCTTTTTTCCCTCGCTCACTTGCTGTTTTCGGTGGCGCTCACCACCGTACCCCCATAGCTTTCCGATGAATGGTAACAAGCCATATTTTTGACTAAATCCTGAATTTTGTTTAATTTTTGAAGTTTTTTGAAATTTGTGAAATTTGTGAAATTTGTGAACTTTTTGAACTTTTTGAACTTTTTGAACTTTTTGAACTTTTTGAAATTTTTGAACTTTTTGAACTTTTTGAACTTTTTGAACTTTTTGAAATTTTTGAAGTTTTCAATGCGAGTGTCACTTTAACATTATCCCACAGTGTGCGCCATGTGTTACTTTAACATTCATCCATAGTGAGTGTCACTTTAATAATCATCCCAGTGAGAGCCTAGTGTCCCTTTAACATTCAAGACTGAAGCTACCCCACCGAGATCATCACGTGATATACATGTAGATAATATACCATTCATATGGAGAAGTCTGGATATAACCAGCGGGTCATGTCCGGACATGTCCAACCGGTACAAATAGACCGACGCGTGGGCGGAGAATATAGGTCAAACACCAACGGTAGTACTGCGGCATATAGGTCGGATAGAGTTATCGTTCCTGAAATGGCACCAAACAGGGTCGGTATCATCACACTCCGGTAGGGTGATCAGATATAAATTGAGAATTATCTTGTTCAAAGTAGTTATTTTTACGAATATTAATCCAAATTGACAACACACATTGTCATTTTATATATTTATTAAATGCAATAACTTTCAATGGCGAAATCAATTATGTTACTTTATCGCCAAAAGTTGCGTCCCAAATCGAGATGTGAATATTTACAATTAAGCGTAGTTCATAGGATGTTTTTTGTGGACTGGTATGGTCGATTTCTTTGAATTTTTTCGGCGACGTTAGTAGAATGCAACATTACCAAAGTTTCCATTTCGCATATGTACTACCCGAACAAGTACATAATATGTCTTTAAGTTTCCCCAAGAAATAAGTCCAATCAATGGATTTATTTCGTACATTAACTTCTTAATAGAGGAGATATATTGCATTAAACCATTACGTATGTAATATCAAAGTCCGAAACATAGTGTAACATATACTGACTTTCTTTTCGGTAATAAATTAGTAACCTAGAAAAGAATACCAAAGACACAAGCAGTATCACAACTAAATAATTCTGACATAAAAGATGCCTTCACATTGTATGTATTTGAGCTTGATACAAATTAAGAGAACAAAATATGACAAATAGAGATCACATCCAGCAAATCTTTATCAGTGGCGCTAAACTAAACTAATCTAACCCAACAATCTATTATCTGACCCACCAATTGAACCCAACTTATGTAATTTGATCCAACCATTAACGCAACAATTGTTACAAAACTTTATTTTGGGTGTATACGACCCGAAGCACAGAAGTCATCACGCATATACAGATATGCCGGAATTCCTTGGAGGAAGTAAAACAAAATAAGAGTTGGAAAATGATGGCCGCGAGTGATTCAAATTTTATACACATTTGCGAGGAAACCTGGCAATCATTTCATATTATTTCCTAACTACTCATGCGATGACTTGCATGTCACTTAACGCACTTTGGTAAGAGACGTACTAGTACATATACCAGCTTGTCTGGGGAGCGGAGTGAACACACAAGTTGGAAATTCGAAATAATAACACATAGACGACCACTGGAATGACGTATGCAATTGTCATTGTCACAAGTTCGGGGTATCAAGGTCTCTGAATGTATTAGAGTAGATATATAAGAAGTTATTTTGTGTTTGGTTGTATGGTAGGGCCCTGTGAATTGGAGATTTTGATCGAATCGAATATCGAATCGAATCATATCTGTGTGTTGCATTCTCAATTGGGCATGTTTTGTCAACGATTAGACGATTTGTGAAACGTTCTATCAACTACATGCACGAAGTTCCATCATAAATTATGTGGCAATGAACCGTCGTTTGCAATACTATTAACTTCAAATGATAATTGTCGAGAAAAAAAGGCAGATTAAAAAAAAAACGTCCATGCGGCCGTCACGACGATTAATATATAACCACTAAACGGATTATTAGAACTAAAATAACGAAAAATTTGTACAGTTTGCATGTACGTGCAAAATTGCAAATCGACATTCGGAATCATCCGTTGTTATAAACTTGAAGATGCAACAACAGTCGCAGGGTAGCCTGATTATATAGTGCTGGATGCTTCTGGGACAGATGATTCCATAGATGGGTCATTATCCCAGATGCCTGCGATTTATACACCAGGTTGCATTCATCTTACGTATAAGTCCCTGCACTACCTGCAGCTTTATCATGTTTAATAAACATGAATAACGACGACATTTTGTCAAGTGTCAAAGAACGCTCCGAAATTGAAAGTAAACTTCAAAAGAAAACATCGCCAAAATGCACTTTTCGATGCCGGGAACATGTGTTGTTTAAATTCTCAGCTATACTACATAATGCAGAATATGGGACGGATAGACGGCGGATATCGCTAGCGGTTGCTCAGCCTCATAGCTATTATTATTCACGCGTGTTGTCGGTCCATGGATCGGTGATCTCCGAGCTTTTGGCTACTATGTTCAAAGCTATAATTCAGGCGTGTTTAGTAGTCCTATAGTGGCTAATTGCTGGCTATACCTATATTTAATATATATAATCGCGATGTACAATAAGAATTATAAGGTGCATATATACATCATTTTCTGTAATTAAATGGCACAAAAACAGCTAAGATCGACGTATGTACTTGTCCGTAAACAGCCTACTTTTCCATCAGTTCATATTCGAAATTTCGAGATGGCAATTTCGACTCGAATTCGAATTGAATTTGACTTTCGAATCGAATCTCGAATCGAATATCGAATATTCGCAGGACCCTATTGTATGGGTGAGGCGAGATTATATTTATATCACACGGGTACCCTGGTCACCATTTGTCTTATGAATAAGGACATTGGCATACTATAATGGTCAACTCTGAGATACTGGGTACCGACGCCATCAATAAGGAGCGTTGATAAATACTCACCTTTGGAAATGATCGGATAATAAGTTCAACAAATGACCCAGGTTCTTTTGACAATATTTGTTGAGCTTATTATCTGAACAATTCCTATGGATCACTGAATAACAATTGTGTGTTGTCTGCTTTGGTTCCGTAAGCACACCCTGAACATCGACAATATACCCTTTCAACGCATGCAAATAGACTGAATTTACTGAAATGAGAGAACCCCTTCCCGTTCGCATTGCATGCGGTAACGCACATCCGTTGTTGGATGGGAAAACGGACATGTTTGAAAGGAACCAACTAGAAACGTATCCGGATAACGGACAAGTTTGAAAGCGGCTTAAGGTGTTTGAGTAACATAATTATATTCACCAGTAAATATTTTGAGGGTATATGAAAGCATCGGACACCACTGGGGACCGGACAAAAAAGTTGTCGATTAAGATTCTGTCCCGTCACAAACATGGCAGACCATAATGGCAATACTATTAGAAAAAGGAAATTATTGATACAGCCATCGAATTCCAGGAATTTTTCCCTTTATTTTAAATATGATTTATTAATTAGCCGTGAACAGCTTGCGTTATTGGATATATCTCCCATGAAACCATTGGATAATATGAACAGAATGTGCACGAACAATGTTTGGTACATGTTAAATAACGGCCATTAAACCGGACAGTCTTGATCAACCATTTTTTTCGCCGAATATCTCCGGTGGCGCTGACCGAACACGATTGAACCGTATATCAAAATGTATGGAATTATTTTTGGAGATAGTCTGTTCTACTGCTATTTTTTATTTTATCTCTGTTTCCGCATTTTGACTATATTTTGGGGACATATGAACATTCTCGGTTCGACGTGTTAAGAACATGGTCTTATATGTAGGTTCTTTTAGTTTTATGACTAATTTTATGGCATGGACCTGTGTTCTACCCACCTAAGATCAGTAGGTAAAGCATACGTTGGTCTGCGGAATTTGGCTTGTGAGAAACGTTGCAAGACAGTATGACATTTCAGCAGGACCAATATAGGACATATAGTTTAAATATATACATACATGAATGAGTTATCCGATTACGTGGTGTGCTATTTACTGACAATCTAGCCTTATGTTCAAAACCAACACCGCGGGGTGTAGATGAACATGATTTTAGACGTACTTCCTATAGCAGACATGCATGTGCGGCGATAATTTATATAATTTGTTTGAAGCTGGTTCTATTTTTCACAGCGTAAACACTTCATCGGATAGTTTGTTTGGCAGTTCTGTTATGCTCAGCACGTCGTACTCAGACATGACGTGGTGTAAATGCGCAACTGTGGCACCCAAAACCTCGTGGTGGGAACCTCTGCCTTACCTTGTGCACTGTAACATATCAAAATACGACGTACTGAATAAACCGCCACTGTGTGAGGAGAAAATCGAGGTGGGTGAGGAGTTTGTTAAAGGTTCCTGTGCTAGTGACCGCTATCGACGTGATGTCACACCGCAGTCCGATGACATCGTTGACTACGAGGGCTCAACACCATTCAGCGAAACCGATTTTCAGGTAAGAACTGACGAATAACGCGCGTGTATATTCGACAATATATTTAACAAACGTTCCCTGATTGGTTTATGCTATACGGTCTGAACAATATAACTATAGTCATTGAATTACTTACTGGCTACTATAGGCGACTTGTATGTTATAATATGCGAACTATTTATCCGGTTATATATACGAATTTGTTTCGAGTGATCTCGTTTCTAAACAGCATCATATATGGTAATATTATTGTGTTGAATAATCTTGCGTACTGTGTATTGGAAACATCCACCTAAAATTTGAAAACCAGTACCTATATCACTTCATGTGTGGAGAAACATTAACACTGAGGCCTATCTCGTTTGTATAGTTTCCACTAATGTTATAGGATATTAGTCAACAATATTTTGTACTATACACATGCTTCTTTTCAATCCGGAGTGGGATCCAGTGTGTATATCGCACATGTAGTCAAACACAACACGCATATAGCGGTCCCATGTGTGATCTATATATCGTACTGTATTATTGTAAATTTGTAATCATAGATACCCGACACCTATCAAATCGATCGATCCCCCCCCCCCAAGTGTGCCCTGATCCATATATAATTGACCGAAAAGATGCAAACGACGACGTTCGTGTGCATGAATAACCGATGACACATGCAACGGTTTACTACATGTATGTAGTGAATGTATCACTCGTGGTATTAAGCCTCCATTTAGTCCTAGATATTTCTCAGAAAAACTTGTATATTAATTCCCTCTTCTGATAAAAACGCTTCCATTTTCCCCTGCAGCCATTTAATATATATGACCGATGACACTCCAACATGTAGTACTATAGCGTAACCCTTTCTACCCTAGGCGTACGTTCACACACTGACCATTTTGCATGGCAATTTTACAGATAGAACGTAGTTAACCTAGATGCGAACAACAAACTGCTTATATATGTATAATGCATGTACATCACTCAATCAATAAATCATTATTGGACTATCTTGTTAATTGTACATGGAACGAGCAAATTATTTATACTCACTTAGGGTCTATTCTCATTGCACACGTGCGTGCGATTAATCGCAGCGTTTTTTAAGGTGCGTGTTAACATAACGCAGAGCGATTCGTGATCAATTACCTTCCTCAAACAACCACGTCCTATTCGTGACCAATCATCTTATGCAATCAACCTCGTCATCGAGATAGCCGTTACATAGAATGGCATGGTTCACTCGATCACGTATACTATACGGGTACAGTCATTCTCATAACTGATGGGCGATAAAATAATAAATGAAGTACGTAAAGGAAATGGCTTGGAAAGAAGTTTCCAACGTATAGCTAGCATCAGTGGTGATTTTTGTAGAATTCAATCGCATTATATTACCTGTCAGTCTCGCGCAAAACTGTACCCAAGATTGTTAATATATAGATTGATAGTAATGTGCCGTTTAATATGTGCGATCACTGATGATAAGCCGCCGATGACGATCAAATTGAAATAAATCGCTCATGCGAACAGCGTCCTGGCGACATAATTCGACCTGAAACGATGCGTGTGTGACTCTTAAGGTCGAATTCTGAGTCCCATCACTTATTCTATTTGAATGGTGGTTCGTCAATTATAGTACCGCGTTGTCGCTGTTTCCAGCGGCTATACAAATGAGCACTCGATGATGGGGGAGGGGGGTCTGGAAAAAAACGTTCATACACAGGGTTGAACATAAAAATCCCTCCCAACCATGGGTCTACCATCCTCCCTACATGCAAATCTATTTGTTTTTCTCCCAACAAATTGGGGTCTCATCCCCTCTTTCCCCATAATTTTTACTGGATATCATATGTTTGAGTACAAATGTTTTAAATGAGCTTTATTCAGAAAGACGATTTTTGTCAGACATAGCTAACTATAAGGTAAAATGTTGAAAGATCTAATTCAACCACTTGAATCGTACACTTTTGATAATCTTGAGTGATAATCACAATTATATACATAAAACTCCTGTAATCTGGGTTGTGATCGTACTATATAGTGTTATATACGTGTCAAGCTGGAATAAAATATGCATATTTATGCCAAACTACATGGAATTGAACCCTCTATTTCTAATTATAACTAGCTAGATATAATTGTGTCCTCAAAACTTATGTCATTTTGATGGCATGGCTCGTTATACTCAACTTATACCTGAGTAAATCTAACTGAGGAAAATTAAAGTTAATGTGTCAGCATATATAGGCCTGTATGTGGTCACCCTCAACCGAAAGTACTTTATCATCTTTCAACCTACCCTAGAAGTCCAGGAGATATTGGTCGACCTCTGCACCCCCCCAGGACTTAACTTCACCCCACTAATTTTCTTCCTTACGGTCTCCTCTAATTTTTTTCACTTGTTAACAAGAAAAAAAAGTGGCCGCAGAGACTCCAGACAAGATGGCGTCCATCATGGCGGCCATTTTTTTTAAATGCACCAGGTCTCTTTGATCGCCATTATAGTAAAGATGATAGCACATGTGGTCTTGTTTCCGCTCGATTCGTTATGCTAATATACAACCCTTACAAATTAGCCAAAAATCCGACACCAGAATCCAATATGGCGGCCAAGATGGCCGCCGAAATGTGAAAATATGCTATTTTTCTGACATGTTACCACCTTTCGTTTGTCTCTGTGGGAAAATGTTATATTTCTTGCGTCATGTTACACATTTATCATATATAGGAGTCATTGGCGAACACATGGGGCCCATAATATGCATTCATTGCGGGATATTTTTGTCCGATATCACGTTTTCCCAAATGCCGGTATCATAGGTCAAAGCCGAATCTCCGTTAATAACGCGATGTTATGTTTCGAATCAATGAATGTTATTGCTATTATAACAACACCCATGCATATATATTTGCAGGAGATACTCGACCTAGGATTTCTCTTATACCTGAGTTGAGGAATATTTACCCAAATCCAAGATGGCGGCCAAAATGGCCACCAGAAATAAAAAATCGCCGCAAATCGCTGATTTTAACATCAGTGAGCATTATTGTCATTACAACTCCACACCTGCTTACTATTGTAAGTTGGGAACACTTAGGCAAGAACTTTCCTTGTATCATATCCAAATAAAAGTCCCCCAAATCCAAAATGGCGCCCACAATGGCGGACAGATTTTGAAAAATCACCGAAATTCCCTCATATTCACATCATTGGGCATTATTGTCGAGACAACTCCATCCATGCGTACAGTTGAGTTGGAAATACTGAGGTGAAGTAATTACCTTACATCTCATGCAAGAAATGGTTTTCCAAATCAAAGATGGCGGCCAAAATGGCGACCGAAATTTGAAAACAAGTCTACATTCCTTTACTTTCTTACGATGGGCGTTATTGTTTCGCGATTTCTATCCACCATTACATGTTGATATGGAATAGTGATATGAAGTATTCATTAGGGTTTGGCAATTGATACTCACAGCCAAGATCGCTGCTAAATTGGCGGCTAGAAATTGAAAAGAAATCGATATTTTCACATATTAATTTCAACTTTTTGTCATAATATCGGTATGTATGGACGAAACTGTACATAAACCATCTACTAGTTCAACCTAAAGGTATCAAAACGCATAACATAGCTCGTATCCTTCTGGAAAGATGAAACACCACAATTAATATCGCGATGTGGCATTTCGAAATCCAGTCTCCACTTAGCGCCGATAATGGCCGTAAGCGTAAGTGCGCCGAATAGTTATATCAGAACAATTACCTGATAACAGATTATGATGTGCCACGTCACGTCCATAATTATCTTGACCAGCTTCCATTTCTTTGTCTGATAAATCTAGGTCGCTCACACCGACAAAGTATTCACCACTTCCTGGGAGTAGGGTCCCTCTAATCATAACGTTTCAAACAATTCATTTTCCGGTGTCTAGCTTACAGAAGGTCATCTCTATGTATGTGTCTCATACCCCATGGGATAACGACATGTTAACCTGGCGAACCAGTTAGCTAGTCACTTCTCAATAGATGATTCGTCAACTCACAAACTCAGCGAACGCATTGGCATATGTGGACAACTTCGACAGTGTTTCGAAGGTTGCTAGCTGTCTCATTCCCTTGGACAGATGTCTATCTGCTAAGGAGAAGACCCCAGTGTACAGACTACCCACACTTCTTGACCATTATCCGAAGCAAACTGTGTGACGCCCCGCAGTTGTCTCGTCGAATATATCCCAGCAGAGAAGAACAATGCTCGCGGTGCTAGTTTGTGGACATGCGCCATGATAGTGGGAATGAAATGGGCCACTGTATACATCACCCCTACACCTGGTGCATGTTTAAGATATCGAATGTCATGCGTGTCGGTTTTATTTGGTGTGGTAAGGTTGTCTTCCACATCCGTTTCGAAGCCTTTCTGATTCAACTACGTACACTTTTGTCTGGATAATAATATGCTAGCCTCCCTCAAAACAGTCGGATGGACTAAAGGATAATGTCTATATAGCATGAATGTATGCGTGTTTTGTTATCCTCTCTCGGGGTTAGTGTCAGTATGTGGGCGGTATTATTCAAGAAAATATCAGGAACTGTGGTGCATTTATTTCACTATGTATTTAAAGAACAATTTACAGTCTCGATGGCAATGGCTGTGGCCGTTGAGGAACGCGACCTTTATGATCATATAGCTTTATATATATATAACTTTAGAATATAGTAGTTAATGTCTCATGCAGGAAAATGGTCGCATTGGTGATGTTACCAAGAAATCACTTGGTGTACCAACGTTTGTTGAACTGAATGCAAGAGCTCATCAACGTAACATTCCTCTGGATGTTCTTCGCGTTGAACATTTCACCCTTTTGTTGATGGCATTTGTACTTTCTTGAACCATACCACCCAACGTGAGTATGACATATCAACCAACTATCAAAGGTATCGCCTTTAAGACTACACCCCAGGCTTGTTGGGGCTTATACAGCAGTAGCCAATGGCATACTCCTGGTCCAGTTGTTTAAGAACGGCTTCCAAACGGATGGGAACATACAATCTTAGCATACAAGGAAAGCAAAGCCACACATGAGATCCTGTCTGAATCTAAAACATAACAAAATAAGGGGCGGTGCAGTCATGGTCCAATTTCATTTCCACTATCATGACACATACCCACAAACGAGCACCGTGTGTATTGTTATCATCTGCTTGGATCTGTTCGGTGAGACGATTGCTGGACGCCAACAAGCTTGTTCTTATGATCATGTTCAAGGAGTTTGGGTATATTATGCATTATGGTCTTCTACGCCTTAGCAGAAATGCATCCGTCAAATGTCGGGCTTTCAACATTCGAAGCCATATACAGAAGTTGTCCGGGTACATCAGTGCATTAGATGAGTATGTGAATTGATGAACCATATATTGAGACGTGGCTGTTTGGGAAGATCACCAGGTGTACACGTTGTTATCCCCATTTAGGTCACCAAAGCTGACAATACGCAGATAGATAGGTCCTTCTTAAAGCAAGTATATACGCATCGAACGAATACCTTTATAGTGTATCGCACAAGATGACGCATATACCCCATATGTAGCATCTGAATTATACCATAAGCTATACCACGAATGAAGCTCGCTAAGAATTCCAAGCTTTCGAAACCAACACGTGAGCTGGACACCGGCATATGTAGTGTTTGAAACATTCCGATTAGTGGCACACTCCTACAAAGAAGAGTAGTGAACTGTTGTTGTGAGTGAGATAGATTAATCTGACGAAGAGACGGAAACGAGTCTAGATAATGCTGAATGTGACAATTCAGAATAAGCTCAGGTACTGTTGTTTTGATTCTTGGAAGTCATAATATGACTATTCGGCGCACCTATATACGGTTACGGCCAGTATGAGCCCTTAGTGGAGAATGGATTTTGAAATGCCACATTGCGATTGTGGGTTTTCATCATTCCAAAAGGCTACGACTTACATTGGAACTAATATATGGCTTATATTATGTACCGTTTCGTTTATACAAATCAATATTATGACAAAAAGTTGAAATTAGTATGTGATAATATCGGCTGCTTTTCAATTTCTGCCCGCCAGTTTGGCCGCCGTATTGACTGTGGGTATCACTTGCCAAACCCTAATGGATAATTCATACATATCAACATCTAATGGGGGTAGAACTCGCGAAACAATAACGCCCATCCTAAGAAAGTAAAGGAATGTAGGCGTGTTTTCAAATTTCGGTCGCCATTTTGGCCGCCATATTTGATTTGGAAAACCATTTCTTGCATGAGATGTAAGGTAATTACTTCACCTCAGTATTTCCAACTCAACTGTACGCATGGATGGAGTTGTCGCGACAATAATGCCCAATGATGTGAATATGAGGGAATTTCGGTGATTTAAAAAAATCTGTCCGCCATTGTGGGCGCCATTTTGGATTTGGGGGACTTTTATTTGGATATGGTACAAGGAAAGTTCTTCGCCTAATTGTTCCCAACTTACAATAGTAAGCAGGTGTGGAGTTATCATGACAATAATGCTCACTGATGTTAAAATCAGCGATTTTCGGCGATTTTTTATTTCTGGTGGCCATTTTGGCCGCCATCTTCGATTTGGGTAAATATTCCTCAACTCAGGTATAAGAGGAATCCTAGCTCGAGTATCTCCTGCAAATATATATGCATGGGTTTGTTATAATAGCAATAACAATCATTGATTCGAAACATAACATCGCGTTATTAACGGCGATTCGTCTTTGACCTATGATACCGGCATTTGGGAAAACGTGATATCGGACAAAAATATCCCTCAATGAATGCATATTATGGTCCCCATGTGTTCGACAATGACTCCTCTATATGATAAATGTATAACATGACGCAAAAATTCTAACATTTTCCCACAGAGACAAACGAAAGGTGGTAACATGTCAGAAAAATAGCATATTTTCACATTTCGGCGGCCATCTTGGCCGCCATATTGGATTCTGGTGTCGGATTTTTGGCTAATTTGTAAGGGTTGTATATTAGCATAACGAATCGAGCGGAAACAAGACCGCATGTGCTATCATCTTTACTATAATGGCGAATAAAGAGACCTGGTGTATTTAAAAAAAATGGCCGCCATGATGGACGCCATCTTGTCTGGAGTCTCTGCGGCCACTTTGTTTTCTTGTTAACAAGTGAAAAACATTAGAGGAGACATTAAGGAAGAAAATTAGTGGGGTGAAGTTAAGTCCTGGGGGGTGCAGAGGTCGACCAATATCTCCTGGACTATAGACCTGTGTATGAATGTGTTCGTCAGACCCCCACCCCTATTGGGGGAACTCTTATCAGTGGGAGGAAGGAATGCCATCGAACACACATATAGAGCCGCTCGACCTTACAAAACGCTGCGATTAATCGCACGCGCGTGTGCAATGAGAATAGACCCTTAATATGGGTATAGTCAGACCAGGTTCTCGCACATTTAAAATCATTGTTATGTGATTTTGGGTTATCTCGCTTCAACCTGATTCGTCCGTTCGAAATTGTCATTTCAAGCTTGATCTGAGTTGAGGGATATCTTATAGTGCCATTCCGATCGATATGGCCATTTCGATAAGAAATCAGAAATTTGCTCACCCTCGCTGAATTAAACGGACATGGCTCATTCGAGCTTCCAAATGTTGTCTACGTAATTTGGAATGAGGTGTAAATTACGTTGACAAATACACGAAATATTGATATACCAGCCTTATATGCTCGGAAAAATACTTGCCATGGTCACAGCCATTCAAGCTGTTTTATATTTGTTCTAACAGAAGTGAAAGAAACGCTCTTTATTGCCTACATATCAGGAATAGACTAACACGAAACGTTCCTTTCTGTTCCAAGTAGCGCACATGGCTGTTTTGTACCCAACACCGCGTTCACAGTTGAATTGTATGACCTCAATGCGTCTTTCTGTGACATTTAATGCCCGTCGAAAGGGGATGCCAGGAATAATTCAAAGGCGATTTTTTTCGGTGTATTTTGGAGCGCATGCAAACCGCCATGTAGCGTTAAGCACATTTGACGCAATGAACGCTGGTACTGAGTCCGCGCCTCCATTATTCTGATATATATAAATAGTATACCTAAAATGGCCATTCACAGAAATGTTAACTAAATTTGACAGACAGAGTGGAGTTTTGAACTGTCTCTGAGCTCAGGTTATAGCCAGATATATTTGAAATTCTGTCGACGGAATTTGTAACCATGTCCCGCATTCGTAGTTTCCTGTACCGGAGTGGGAGAATTGGACAGAGGAGACAGCTCGGATACACTGTGAGGAAGCGTTTGCCCAGAATCAACAGATGGTGTCCATGTGCGAGGAATATGCTGGTACAGATGCGTCCCCTCTGATAGAGACATGTATCATGGATATTCAGGTGAGTTCAGATATATTGATTTAGCGTATATCTAATTGAATGTTTGGACAGAGCAGTAGTATGAATTGCCACAATGCAGCATATCTGAATTTGATCAGATGTTGTGACAAAAAGTGCATTACAGTAAACAGTACTTTCATTTCCAACTCGAACGAACGACTCTCTTATTAACTCTTACAGCAGTGTTACTAACGATATACATTTGCACTTATTTAAATAAGTTACTATCAAATTAATAACACATATGAAACATATTATTCCCTTTAGTAGTTAGTACATGTATAGGCACTGGGGTTCATGGTGGGGTAATTTGTATTTATTACATTATCTGACCCTTAACCCATTCTAAAATAATGATTTTAAACTGTCGTTGCATAACAGGAAATAGTGTCAGGTTACCCAAATATATTATTGCTGTGCAAACGTGATTCGAAAGGGGGATGAGAAATGAAGCAAAATCGGTTTGAAAATATATTTAATTAAATTTAAGCCATTAAATACGTCAACGAGTCTTATCTATCTGGATACTATTTCTTGACCTGGGCAAACATGTATGTCGCTAACCAGATATTCTGACATTTGAAACGCCCAAATGACCAGCATGCATGAATATGTTCACCGGGTCTGCTTTGAAACTGTGTTGTAGCGTTGGTGATTAAAATCGGCATCCAAAATTGACAAATATACTAACTATTTAATTGTTATTGCAAAGGAACCTATAATCGTTTTAATCGGTGTTTACAGTCCGTGTCATTACGATTAAATTTGCCGAATATTATAAACCATTATGCCACTTCGCAGTTAACAGACGGAACAGACTGGACACAAACCCATATCAGTTCTCTCCAAACAACATGTGCGCATATTGTGGAGAAGAACGAGACCCTGTCAGAAATTCAGTCATCGACCACAGGGAAGAGTATTATGGACATAATTCTCGAGACAGTTTGCGACGGAGACTGCTCCGGCCGCGGATCATGTGCGGGAGGTAAGGACGGTCCCCATATATTGATTGCGTCACACGCTAGGATCCTTCGACTATTCGAGATTCATTTCGCTGGCAAAGCATCCACAGTCACCAAATCGTAAACAAATTATCCCATTTACGAGGTTCGATTAAAACACACGACTCACTGAACAACAATCACCATTGATACCAATCCGTCAAATATTTTTACCATAAAATCTCATATATATTTTGAAGACCTCTGTCTGTATGTTTGTCTGTCTGTCTGTCTGTCATTAATACAAATCTACGATTCTCGACCGATCGGGACGAAACTTGGTACGTGTGTGTAGTTTGACCAGGCGGTCGTCGTTGTCGTATTGGCGAGCCCGTGCGGCGCCCGCTTCGCACATGCGCAGACGAGATCTCGGAAACGGGTGGAGCTATCGACTTGAAATTTGCTATGTGAATGTATCTTGCCCCGGATACATATTTTATCGGGTCGCCGAGCCCGTGCGACGCCAGCTTCGCGCATGCGCAGACGAGATCTCGGAAACGGGTGGAGCTATCGACTTGAAATTTGGTATGTGAATGTATCTTGCCCCGGATACGAATTTTATCGGGTCGCCGAGCCCGTGCGACGCCAGCTTCGCGCATGCGCAGACCAGATCTCGGAAACGGGTAGAGCTATCGACTTGAAATTTGGTTTTTGAATAGCCCGGTCAACGTCGGGCTGGGTAGAGCTATCGACTTGAAATTTGGTTTTTGAATAGCCCGGACAACGTCGGGCTCATCGGCTAGTCTCATATATATTTTGAAGACCTCTGTCTGTTTGTTTGTCTGTATGTTTGTCTGTATGTTTGTCTGTCATTGATACAAATCTACGATTCTCGACCGATCGGGACGAAACTTGGTACGTGTGTGTAGTTTGACCAGGCGGTGGACGTTGTCGTATTGGCGAGCCCGTGCGGCGCCCGCTTCGCGCATGCGCAGACGAGATCTCGGAAACGGGTGGAGCTATCGACTTGAAATTTGCTATGTGAATGTATCTTGCCCCGGATACGAATTTTATTGGGTCGCCGAGCCCGTGCGACGCCAGCTTCGCGCATGCGCAGACGAGATCTCGGAAACGGGTGGAGCTATCGACTTGAAATTTGGTTTTTGAATAGCCCGGACAACGTCGGGCTCATCGGCTAGTCTCATATATATTTTGAAGACCTCTGTCTGTCTGTCTGTTTGTTTGTCTGTCTGTCTGTCATTAATACAAATCTACGATTCTCGACCGATCGGGACGAAACTTGGTACTTGTGTGTAGTTTGTCCAGGCGGTCGACGTTGTCGTGTTGGCGAGCCCGTGCGGCGCCCGCTTCGCGCATGCGCAGACGAGATCTCGGAAACGGGTGGAGCTATCGACTTGAAATTTGCTATGTGAATGTATCTTGCCCCGGATACGAATTTTATCGGATCGCCGAGCCCGTGCGACACCAGCTTCGCGCATGCGCAGACGTGATCTCGGAAACGGGTGGAGCTCGACTTTAAATTTGCTATGTGAATGTATCTTGCCCCGGATACGAATTTTATCGGGTCGCCGAGCCCGTGCGACGCCAGCTTCGCGCATGCGCAGACCAGATCTCGGAAACGGGTGGAGCTATCGACTTGAAATTTGGTTTTTGAATATCCCGGCGAGCCCGTGCGGCGCCCGCTTCGCGCATGCGCAGACCAGATCTCGGAAACGGGTGGAGCTATCGACTTGAAATTTGGTATGTGAATGTATCTTGCCCCGGATACGAATTTTATCGGGTCGCCGAGCCCGTGCGACGCCAGCTTCGCGCATGCGCATACCAGTTCTCGGAAACTGGTAGAGCTATCGAAATTTGGTTTTTGAAGAGCCCGGACAACGTCGGGCTGGGTAGAGCTATCGACTTGAAATTTGGTTTTTGAATAGCCCGGACAACGTCGGGCTCATCGGCTGGTCTAATATATATTTTGAAGACCTCTGTCTGTTTGTCGGTTTGTATGTATGTTTGTCTGTCATTTATATAAATCTACGATTCTCGACCGATCGGGACGAAACTTGGTACGTGTGTGTAGTTTGACCAGGCGGTCGACATTGTCGTATTGGCGAGCCCGTGCGGCGCCCGCTTCGCGCATGCGCAGACGAGATCTCGGAAACTGGTGGAGCTATCGACTTGAAATTTCGTATGTGAATGTATCTTGCCCCGGATACGAATTTTATCGGGTCGCCGAGCCCATGCGACGCCAGCTTCGTGCATGCACAGACGAGATATCGGAAACGGGTGGAGCTATCGACTTGAAACTTGCTATGTGAATGTATCTTGCCCCGGATACGAATTTTATCGGGTCGCCGAGCCCGTGCGACGCCAGCTTCGCGCATGCGCAGACCAGATCTCGGAAACGGGTGGAGCTGTCGACTTGAAATTTGGTTTTTTAATAGCCCGGACAACGTCGGGCTCATCGGCTATCTCATATATATTTTGAAGACCTCTGTCTGTTTGTCTGTCTGTTTGTCTGTCATTTATACAAATCTACGATTCTCGACCGATCGGGACGAAACTTGGTACGTGTGTGTAGTTTGACCAGGCGGTCGTCGTTGTCGTATTGGCGAGCCCGTGCGGCGCCCGCTTCGTGCATGCGCAGACCAGATCTCGGAAACGGGTAGAGCTATCGACTTGAAATTTGGTTTTTGAATAGCCAGGACAACGTCGGGCTCATCGGCTAGTGTTATATATTTATATATTTCATAAACCCCTGTTATATAATCAGAAAAGCCATTACATATTTCCTGTCACTAGTGACGAATAGGCGCGCATCCCGCTAACTTTGCATCGCGCCAACAAAATGATTTTGCATTGAATCAGGCGGTTTAATAAGTTTTGCGTAAAGCCGCACATGACAACAACACCAGCTAATGCACACTGATGGCTTTGTTTATTAAAATTAAATTCTTGTCCAACGTCGTTGCACTAACGAAACTAGACACAAACACAAAGAGGCAAATTTTGGGACTATATTTTCCGTCGGCAGCTCGAGCGCGCAATACTGTCGTACGCGGTTGTGAAGCGACTCACCCAACAATGCAAATGTGTGTATTTTTCAGCTTCTGTTAAGGAATTTGATTTGTTAAAAATGATTAAAGCTCTAGTTGTTTTCATGTGATATACAAGATATTCAACGAGTTATGTTGGGATATAAGATTTTATGAAACTCGTTTGATAAACTTGATTCACAACTCGTCGACGACTCGTAATCAATCAGATTTATCAAACTCATTTCATGAAATCTTATATCCCAACATGATCGTTGGAGATTCTCTGTATCTTAAAGAATGTATAAGAAGTTGCGCGCGCAAGATCACCAACAATGATTGGGTCACGTATGTGTGTCATTATACTGCAGCCATTGTGCTACATGTGTAATATCGCGTTCTTGTCATCAAATACAGTTATACAATTGTGTCTAAATATTATATCGCGTTAATTTATTGTTTACAACCACACCCATAACCTGTCTTGTGAATATGCATGGTCAACATAAAAGATAAAATATTTCGAAAATCGGCACAAGAGACAAGCTGTGTCTTGTTGGAGCACTTTAAACGGTAATACATGCTACGTCAGTATATGATTTAACAATTCTGATATTCAACCAGATTGTGCATAGTATGCTAAAGGGACAGAATTAAGCATGAATATATATATCCGGCTTTACGTTTGGAAGTGAAACATCTGTTTGTTCTAGAACTATAACTAAATTGCAATAGCTCACGAGCTCTTGAATTGGCGCACGTCGCCATGTTTTATATTGGTAAGTGATAACGATATTTCCTGGACGTCAATACTATCAATGAATTATTATTTTTGCAGGAAAGTGCACATGTGATCCTGGATATATCGGATCGGACTGTTCGGGAGATACAACTGTTCCCCCTGTAGTTACAGGAGCACCAATGGGTGGCACATGTGACACAACAGAGCGACCGTGTCAGAGCTTCCAGCTATATGTTGAATGGGCATATGCGTCGCCAATAAGGTGCAGATTCTCCTGGTATAAGGTTGGTGAAAATTCATCACTCATATTTGTCAATGCTGCTGTGAAATATATGCGGATGGATAATAGCCTCTTTGGAGTACCAGCCTGTTCTCCCGAAAAACCGCACATTATTATCTGCTTATAAAGAACTTGTTTTAGGTAGATACTCTGCTTAGAATCCCCTAATTTTGAGTCGATAACGTGCTGAGAATGAGATAATTTTAGTAACATTAACAACTCCTAATGAGGCGATTTTGAAAGGGTTATGTGCGGCAATGATACAAATAAACCAACCCACGACTTTTCTGCCGTACGCTTTTCTGCCCGTGCCTTAAAACGAAATAACGGCTATGACTAGATAATCTACTTATTACAGAATCAAGTAATCAAATTATGTACCTATTTCACATTATAGGTCGATTATGTGCGTATTTGTGCGAGGATATGTTGAATAGACACGTGATGATTTGGATCATTTATGTGCACCAAAGGGAGCAGATTTATTGTAAAAAATGACATAAAGTATAATCATAGAGGGACTACAATTAATTGGAATGGCTATAGGATTAAGTCGCAAAATTGGAGTGGAACATCTCCATACCATTCATATTATTAAATTCGATATAGGAAACTGTACCATATTGTCTTTACAGACAATGTCTCTGATACTATGAATTTATAGTGATGGGTTGAACCAACCTATTAACTGATTATCCAGTTAAAAGTAATATGTTGTGGAAGACTATGTGGTTGCGTAAGTCAATATCTTGCAATACTGTCATATTACAACAAATTAATTGTTGAATAGTTGAATGATGTGTCAAAACAGATTCGTGATTGTCCAGCGGAGTACCATATGCTGACACGTCGATTGGTTCAGGTAGTAATTGTACATTTGAGCACTAATACATTGTAGCAATTTGGAGAAGCTCATGCATCAGGATAAACTATTAATGATAAATATGTTAGTTATTGCAGAGACCATAGATCAAGGAACATTGATTGTGGTGCGATAATTGTTATAACGCAAATATAG
Source organism: Siphonodentalium dalli (assembly GCA_032622095.1). Classification (NCBI taxonomy): domain Eukaryota; kingdom Metazoa; phylum Mollusca; class Scaphopoda; order Gadilida; family Siphonodentaliidae; genus Siphonodentalium; species Siphonodentalium dalli. The sequence continues at coordinate 39,292,428 of CP136067.1, forward strand.
TCAGCAAGCTATTTGGTCGCCTGATGCGTGAACAAAATTAATCACAGGATTCAATGTTAATTGAAATTGGCTTTGCTATCTCTCAATTCTAAACAGAATATCGCTGACGAATTACATTTAGTGACGACACCGGTCCAACTGTTTGATGGAACATTTAAGCCCATACTCGTTTCAAGTTTACAAGTTGTATATGATTTGGATGGACCAATTAGTTGGCCAAGATATTTTCAAATTCAAAATGATATAGCACTGTTTTATAACATTGCCTGCACGACAAGTATGTTTGTTACGAACTTTTACATAATTTTGTTTTGAAGACAAAAAGAGTATTTACCAAATGTCTTAAAGCTAAGTGCTGACAGCGTCAACTACTCTAATAAAGTCAGACATTTTCTAGAAATATATCGTTGTTCTCTCCATACTTACAAACTTATATTATGTCACGAGATAATGTATTCTTTAAATTTCAGATTGCGTCCACACACTGGTAAATCTGCCTGAAAACTAAGTCTATTCGTCGTACACGCATAGAGCTTTAGTGTGCACATATGTGATCGACAAACTACTTATACAATTGACAACCTCAACGTTTACTACATGTGCATGCACTCAGTTCGATTAATGTTATTAGATAAGTTATTATACAACTGACCGAGATTAGCTTTCGAATATATAGCAAGAATCAGTCATGCAATAACGCGGGGCATTTCGCTGCCAAATAATCAATACAACATTCGAATATACATATTATGTAATCCGGAATTATGAATAAATAAGTCTGCAATAGATAGCCAGCTATGAAATTTTGCCGGCTGTATGGACATGCAGTTATATCATCTGGCATTCAAGGTCTAATTACGTTGATCCCATGACAATTTGTTGTACAATTTGCACTAACGGGGATGTTATGACTTGTCTAACATTGCCTTTAGCAACTCTTGACATATCGTGAAGCTGTTGGTTTGGGTGATGGATTGTTTTTTCCGCTGCACAAGACACTGATGCCGACGAAGAACGTGCCAATATATGTTATATATATTTAAAGAATACCACAACACATGTTTTCATTTTCCTTCGATTAGGTAACATACTCCTCTTCGGTGGACACAGATGAAGTCATGGAAAGCTATGCAATAAGACGATTCGGCGAGGAGGTTGTATGCAAACTTCCAAGCAGGAGAAGAAGGCGGTCTGTGGAGGATGGAATCCTCGCCGATGGTATTAGAATCAGTCTGAGCTACGACAGCGAACACTACAGTGCCGAGTTCAAGATGGTGATATATAGTGGCGATTGTGTTGTATGCAGCGATAGTGTTAACTGTACATGTATGTTGAACTCTTTAAACCTCTGACCCAACCCTCATGACCATGATCCAGTTATATATCCTTTCTTTCTCCGTTATATTTAATATTTTTGAACCTCCTTGGAATGGACAACTAGGGAGCACAATTCCTGACGCATGCTATGCATACGATATATACCATACATGTATACTGATACAAAACATTGACATGTTCATTGTTATATATCTATTCAGAGCGCTTTACTCTTTCTACAAAAAAAAACATGCACACATATATATATGTATATAGTTTGAAAATTAAGAAAGGTATCCGTTCATTGTTGAATATTTATTGCAGAATGCACATACAGCTATACCGGTGTCGGCACATACATATACATCCAGTTAGTAAAGAGGGGGTTAAACTTGTTAGATTTGTTGTACTTGTTTGTTGTACAGGTAAATACTCATCCAACAGGACTTAAATAGTCTAGCCAGCCACATTTTTTTTCAGAAAATTCACTGATAATAATTCCCAACATAGGTCCCTGCGAATCGGGTGTCCGATGTCGATATCGAATCCGAATCGAATCGGGTCAACCACTGGATGGAAAAAAATCATAGCTGACCATCGGATATACTATTAATTATTGTTCACTTATGTGTCTTAAAAGCTGAGACTTTTTTTCAATATGAAACAAAGAACCAAGACATCGTTCACAACTTTACTTTTGAATGAACATCAAAACTATGTACCACTTAATATATTATGTGACATATACGTCTCATCTGAGCATAGACCTTGACCACTATACAATGTATAAATATATACTACTGCTGATACACTACTCGACTACTCTAGTAGTGTATATATATATTAGTGTTTATTGATTAACTTGATGGTCGTCAATCCAAACAATACATGTTGTTATTATACAACACGAAACGTGGTCAACTACCCTGTGCCAATGCATTATCTTATATATGCGAGTCGAAAATAGGTCGCCTCGCCTATAAAATAATAAACATTTGTAAGAGTTAATGATAAAAATTGTTAAGGAATGTAAGAAAAAAGGATAAAGAATGTAAGAATTTTTTTTAATTGTTTAAGAACTAAGAAAATAATATAAAAATGATAAAATTGTTACAGATTATAAGAACAAATGCTGAAAGTTGTAATAGAATGTAAGAACAAAATTTAAAAACTGAGTGTGAATTATACACGAGCCGCGACCTTATTTAATACTGTCTTGAGTGTTGCCACGTTTTCTCTATCATTGTCAACTAACTAAATTGTGGTGTTGCGTTGCACAAACATCGATTTGGAATAGAACATATATAGCTGACCAACTGCTGAATAAAACTTTCCGAGAAAAATATGATAGCTTTGTTCAATGAAGGCGACGTTGGCATTTTTTTTTTCAATCTACCCCCCCCCCCCCGTAAATTCTCTCGTTTGTTGTTTTCAGACTTTTAGATTGGTGCTAGATGTTGGCGGAGTATGTTGCATTCCATGCTACATTCTTTCTGAGGTATTAATCTAGAGGCTCAATCGTGGTAATTATCAGCAAGAGAACTGGAATGGATTTGTATCATGACAAACTGAAATTGAAATTCTCACCTTTTGTCGTTACTAGAGTTACGCGACAGTTTTGTTATTTCTGTGGTGTGTCGTCGTTGGTGTATATGCTACCAAAATATAACTATCAAAAACAACCCTGATAGTTTCTACACTTATATATAGCGTATGGTCAAACGACAGTGGATCATATACAATCATCTGTACAAGTCAACAGATACACAGCAATTCCTGGTTGCTATGTCACGTCACTTTTAGTGCTCAACGTTAATTCTAAACAGTTGTGATGCACCAGTATGTGGGCTGTATAGCGTACACCTGAACAGGCGTGCATATAGCAATAGGTTGACTTCAGTGCATGTGGCAAACAATGTTTGGCGCTGGTATATATGCAATCCAATTGTGTTTCAGATACGTGCACTGATCAAGACTCTGATGTGGAAAAAGAGAAAATTGACGAAGGTATGTATATATAGATGTACCTTTTGTTCCTCCTATGCTGGAGAGCCATTATACACATACAATAATGGTGCCATGAGCAATAATTAAATGATAATACTTGACCCTTTATTTACTAAATACACATGCATTGACAAGTAGTTGAAAATTCAGGAAACTAAAGACGTATGTAACACGTACAAATTGTGGTCTTATGCATGGTGTCAATTCTGACATGGGATCTTTAATGCGATTTTGACATTTTCAGATTCAGTCAACATTGGAGCAATAGTTGGTGGTGTCTTCGGATGTCTTCTGTTGATAGCAGCATGCCTTTTTTTTGTCAAGTTTTTCTGGTTAGTATTATATATATCAGAACGAATTTTTCGATATGTCTTGTGAATCTATTCTCAGAGTTAGGGTTATTTTATAGTAAAATAGGTAATCAGACTAGACGTGTAAATCAGTCTTCAATTTGGAATAATAATGCACGGTCCGCATCCAATTAGTGCGGGAATTTAATGTGTGAAATGCGATATAAATATCGTGGCGACTGTATAAAAACAGACACAAACGGGGGTATACCTACAAACAATGTGTGCAAATGTGTTTAACGGAGAGACTGGATGACTGGGAATGTTGTACATGTACCTATACTTTCCTGCACTTTGTGTCGCAGAAAGTAGTTTTAAAAATGTGGTTTGTTTGTGAATGTTAACATCTGATGGTCAATGAAAAATATTTGTCAGATACAGTTAGCTTGTTGTGGCTATCATCAAGATAATATATCTTGACAAAGCTATGTGTATAAGTATGTTCATATATTGACCAAAGTGATACGGTAAACGAAAAGTGAGGATATGCGCTCGCACGTTCAATATAGCTTATGCATTGACATGACGACTACACGAATGCTTTCAATCTGTTGCCGACCTTAAGCAAGTAAGTTTAAACAAGCAATAGTTGTCAACGAGAACCTCGAATGTGCAGAACAGAAATATTGCAAACATGTTCAGTCCAGAGTCCCTAGTCAAGACAACGTCCGGTATCATGTTACTGTCTAATATATATATAATATGTAGCTAGTGTCGTCGCTTAAACTGTATATGTCCGTGAGGGGGATTTGAGCATCTATTGGGCGAGGCTCTGCCAAGTCCAATATATGCCAAATCCCCCGAGCGGATATAAACAGTTTAAGCGAAGACATTAGCTACATATTTTATTTATCCATCGCACAAAACTTGCTTTTGTGAGGTAAATCTGTCATTTTCCTCTGTTTTACATTCGTTACTTCGATGACGCCATTACATTTATTAGGTCAAGCAAACCAATAAGCATTCATGACGTGGGAAAACCGGAGTGCAGCTAAGAGCGAAATAGTTCGTTGGCATTTTTACATTGATTATAAACAGACCTTGTTCTGAGGATTTATAGATGTTTTAGAGCTAAAACATATACCATTTTACGAATTATTTTAGTGAATTATACTCGATAAAAACGTTCTGAAATCACAATGACGTCATTAAGGCCGATTGACGTCCCTAGTTACCTGCGCAATTTGCATTTCAAATTACGTCATAAAAGTAGCACTAACCTAATAAAGCTACGTTGACCTAATAAAGCTACATTGACGTAATAAACGTAACGTTTATTAGGCAGGCTTTATGTAGTCAATAGACGTTGTGAGCGGTGGATAAAACGATACTACTGCCAGTAAAAGATGGTCTATCACAAACAAGTGTTTTGTAGTTTCTGGGAAATGACATCTATTATATATTTTGGAAGATCTGTCTGTGTGTGTGTCTGTGTGTGTCTGTAATCGATGAACTCGAAAACGGCCGAGCCGATTTCGATGGAACTTGGTATGTGGGGGTACTTTCGGCCGGGGAGCGACATAGGCCTATTAATTTGCCCGTGTGACGTGACATTGACCTTGAAATCGGGTCATTTTGATTGGATTTCCACGAAAGTTGATACATAGGTTACTTTTGTCCACTGAGTGTTTTGGACGGGTCGAGTCGTGACCCCGACCTGACATCGACCTTCAAAATGATCAATTCAAGGTCAAATCGGGTAAAACCGGATGGATTTCGACGGGTAATTTTGTCGGGTACTTTTGTCCGGGCAGTGTTTTGGACGGGTCAAATCGTGACCCCACCTGACCTTCACCTACAAAATGGACAATTCAAGGTCAAAGCCCGGACGAAGTCGGGTCACCTTCTAGTATAATATATATTAATTGAAGACACCTGTCCAGAAAAACGTCCCTTCCATTAAAATGTATAATATGAATGTAGTATCTGTGTAATGGGGTTTCAGCATTAAAGTTATATCAACATTGAAGCTATTTCAGTTAATTATTTAGTTTACTTTCCAAAACATGTGTAGCACAAACGATAATCTCAAAACATAACAATGCATGTATACAGAATATTTGCCATTCGAATATATCGTATCAAACACTACAATATCGATTTTAGTTAGATGTTTTCTGGTATAATATATACAACCGTTAGGGAATGTTTTACGTGCCACATTTAGAAAGGTAACTTGTGCATTCGAAGCATAGCAAGATGGAGATATCTAACTTGCCAGCACTCTCCACCAAGGCAACATGTCATTATTAAGATATTTCGCAGGAATAAGCAACTTTATTATGACTTTATAGACACCTCATATACTCAATCTTTCACAGAAAGGGGTATTTGTAGCCTTGAAATCGGGTTATATGAAAATTACATGTATGTAATTGTGGCAAGGAAGCGATACACCAATTTAAATAAGCACAGATAGAACAGAGTGGCAATTTAAATATATATATATACGACTGAATAGTGAATAGTGATGTTCAGCGGCACACCCAGTGGTACACTCTATTGATTCTATTCTCACAGTTTCAAAGAAATACTTTTGTCGACTTTGAAATCCAAAACAGGGTAAAATAATACCGAATCAATTTAAATACAGATATAGCATATATATATATATATATATATATATATATATATATATATATATATGATGTTGTTATAAACTGTATAAGAGAAACATAATCGTCGCCAGAATTATGTTGAAATCTACAGTTCAATAAACCGATACTAGCATTATTTAGGTTTTGTTTTGAATGCACGAAAACGAGAAACTGCACCACAATGTGAAGTCAACCGAATGTCTCCACTTCGCAAGTTGACGTCGTTCCTGTGAATTTTGTTTCACTGTAATGTTATAATTTCATTTGGACACGCTTTATATAAAAATATATTTTTCGAATCACATCACTGATCATTGTTGGTGCGAACAATTCACTCGATTAAAGAAACCGAAAATATACCGATATGCAATGCTTCTCGTATACATGCGATTCTTCCATAGGGAGCCTCGCATGTAAACGAAAATGCAGTTGCCTAATAATATTTACATTGACCTTGTAAGCCAGTGCATTATATTATATACTAGGCTCCCTACGGGAGACTAGGATATATAAGAGTATGCATTGGCACAAGGTTTTCACACAAAATTTCAGAAATCTCGATCGATTCACTCATGGAAGAATTAACAGTTACAAACACGTTGGGCTCAGTGGGCGTTATCCATAATCCACCAGGCATAGACAGACTTATTCAACCACGCGGAAGGAAAGATATTGTCTATAAAATATCAAACCAAAGACATTTGGTATAGATCTGTGAACGCTCACCCGCGATCGATTTTTTCTAGTTATATATCCGAAAAACAATATTATAAAAATCTAACGCTGGTGAGAAATTATTCGAGCATAACTCGACTAGATACATAATTCGCTAAGTATGTCAGTTCTGAATAGGGAAACGTGTAGTGTATATACACACGAGAACACATCGCCTATACCAGTACGTATAGTATGCTTTGTTTTCTTTATAGCTTCAGGCCACCAAAGGTTGGGATCGGATGTACCAAGACGCATGGTGATCAGGAGAATTATCGTACAAGTCGTGTGTCTATGCAAGCGTTCGATGAGTATCCAACATCCAATCACCAACCACCAGTTTCCACCAAAATTAACTTATGAAGTTTATGCAACGTCCGGCCACACAACAGCATCATGGCGGGATACGTCATCTTCAGTTTACACTTCCGTGTCTAAACCATATTTAAACCTACATACAATACAAACCTGGTCTAAGGGCGTGTGTGTGGTCATACAGTGCCAACTGATTCCGAGAGATGAGCATGCAATAAAACTACCCAGTTACCATGTGGTCCACCATCAGGCCGGTAGAATGATTAATGGCACGGCACCAATAACGCGAACAAGCACACGCGTATAACAACCCTCGTGTAAGATTGAATAAATCGTGACTTAATAGTACCAACCGCCACTCGCACTTTATTGAAATACCGTTATTCGATATCATGTACATGCAGCGCTAGCCATGTAAGTCGCGGTCCAGTAAAGACAGATTAATCATCTCAGGCATGGCCTCCATAAACCCATTTTTCTTGATCGTCGATTATATGGTTTTGTTGCATGTTAAGGTTATAAAACGCAAAAAGAAAATCACAATTGACAAAAATGGCATAGGTGGGACTTGGAGCGCTTCTCGCTTATACATTTCCAATCATAAATATGCTCATTGAGGTGATTATCTATTTTCGTTGTCCGTATTAGGCAAATACGATTAATTAATTAGACGATATAGAGACACCGCGAAAAAAAAAATTGGTATAATTCCGGAATTGGAAAATCGGTGACGAGTATTTAGAATTGGAATTCGGAGTCGGAAAATTGCGAACTCTGATTGAAACACTTAGCTCATTCGATTTACTTGTTACGTTTAATTTCCATCTATTGCATGGAATTTGGGTCATGAAATTTCCACCTATTTAAAATGATGGTCCTCATTGGGGGTGCGACACACCACATCCCTCTGTAGGTACGTCCATTAGAACCGTGATTAATTCGCCCATATTAGAGTCAAATACGAATACATACACGCATTTTGTATCAATGCTTATTTCCCGTGGGGGACAACTGAGATGATGTATACGCATGCCTGTCTATATAAAGAGATCAACCATTTTAAATTTATCATGTACAATGTAGTGTATCTGTGTATAAGTATAATTATTATAAACATACCATATTACAGTATACAATATATATCCTTACATGTATGTATATTCAATATATAGTGCAAATGGACATCGGCCATCCACATCTACTCGTAAATATTGTGTACATATGTTCTGAATTGTTCAACCTTAAATGATGTAATAAAGCATTCATCCAATAAATAAACAGTATGTGACGCATGCATGAAATATGTGAATAATAATTCAATTAAAAAGTTAATGTTATTTGCGTGTGTGTTGTTGAGTGACACCGGATTGTGGCAACGAAATACAGTGCATGTCCACATAGCTTACAAGGAACTAAGTATTTCCCATGTCGTAGCGTTAACGTTCTGTCCCAATCCGTGAAGACTTCGCATAATTGTAACAATTTTCCCTTCAATTATGGAGGAACCAAACCTGGGACATAATTTGAATTGGAAAAAATGGTCGGGGTACGGGAGCTTTTCCAGTTTAAATTTCCCGCTTTCATTTCTAACACGTCAATTCAGCAGCAAATTTTGAAAACAAAAACACACATACCCCTATATATTTTCTCATCCCATATTCCCACAATAATAGATGTTTTTAGTTCGCTTAGATTCTTTAGATATGACTGTCGAAATTTGACTTTTCTATTCCGGACATGATAATGCGATATTGGATCGTAACTGATTATTGTGTCCATTGTATTTTGTTTATGTATACTTGTGATTACAGTAAGTTCCAATATTCGGAACAAACCCATGGAAAGCACTAATTTGTATATAGTGTATATACGTTTTCTCATGTACCATGTATTATAATGGCTGAGAATAATAAAGCATTACTTACTTACTGGAGTTACATTATTACTAATCCAAATTAGAACATTGTAGAACATAGAACATGCGCACGATTATACGATTGTTGTACACCGTAATTATAATCGTCGTTGCTTTATATATGTGAAGTAATTTGTTTTTACCTCATGAATTTACAACTACGACTAGCTAAACGTAGTCATAACTCTTTCCTTGAGTTGCGAAACGACACTAAGGGTACGTTCATACACTGGCAAGTTTACACGGTCTGTTTTGCAGGCATTTTCCCTCAGCAGCCCGCATGGTGCCAGAATATGATCTGAAACATGCATATGAAATTCATCCGTACCACAGCTAAGTACATGGGAAGTAAAAGTTATGTAGTTCCACTAATAGCGATGCCATGTTACCTGTAAATGGCGTTCAATTATATCACAATAATCAACCCTACGGCTATTTAAGGCAATTTGTTAGTAGCACCGTTAAACGTGGTACTACCGACATGTTACTCCTCATGTCGTTAGCTTTGGTAAATATGCATTTTATATGCATGTCGTCGTTCATATTTTGGCACCATAGGGTTTTCTATCAGAAAATGCCTAAAAAACATTCCGTGCAAACTTGCCAGTGTATGAACGAACCCTAAGGCCAAAAAGCTCATAAAAAACAAAACAAAACAACAAATAGTGATGTTTCCGTACAGGTATAGCGGACGTAATCATATTATGGTTGGGCGAGCAAAAATTAATTAAATGTTGTTTGATTATATTGGCATAACATATGATATAATACGAAACAATGAGCACATTAGTGTGGTTGGGTATTTATTGGAAGAGATTGATAAGCCTGATGGTATTTTTCATAAAAAACACTATCGTGATCAACCCGGCTGTTAAACAGGCTCGTATACATAAGGGCGCCACCAAACCCCGAATTCCATTGCAAATAATGCGTATCGGCGACTGATATCGGCGACAATTTCACTACGACCAGAGAGCGATAAACGTGATGTGTTTTGTTTCCTTTATTGCGTCCGTTAATTTTTTCGCAGTGTCGATACAACTATTAGGAGCGGTGGTTTTGGACTGTATTGGGGCGGGCGGGTTACCGGAAACATAAATTATTTTTTACATGTCTAATGATACTAATTTCGACAAAACTCCAACATACCAATCAGGTTTTCCCTTTCGAAGAGATGAAGGAATAAAACTATTGCAGCTGAATTTACATTTATACTAAGGAAATTTAGAACAAATGTTCAATGACTTATACCGTGTGTTTACACATGTATCGCTCAATGGGGATATATACATACAGTGTATATACGTTTTCTCATGTACCATGTATTATAATGGCTGAGAATAATAAAGCATTACTTACTTACTGGAGTTACATTATTACTAATCCAAATTAGAACATTGTAGAACATAGAACATGCGCACGATTATACGATTGTTGTACACCGTAATTATAATCGTCGTTGCTTTATATATGTGAAGTAATTTGTTTTTACCTCATGAATTTACAACTACGACTAGCTAAACGTAGTCATAACTCTTTCCTTGAGTTGCGAAACGACACTAAGGGTACGTTCATACACTGGCAAGTTTACACGGTCTGTTTTGCAGGCATTTTCCCTCAGCAGCCCGCATGGTGCCAGAATATGATCTGAAACATGCATATGAAATTCATCCGTACCACAGCTAAGTACATGGGAAGTAAAAGTTATGTAGTTCCACTAATAGCGATGCCATGTTACCTGTAAATGGCGTTCAATTATATCACAATAATCAACCCTACGGCTATTTAAGGCAATTTGTTAGTAGCACCGTTAAACGTGGTACTACCGACATGTTACTCCTCATGTCGTTAGCTTTGGTAAATATGCATTTTATATGCATGTCGTCGTTCATATTTTGGCACCATAGGGTTTTCTATCAGAAAATGCCTAAAAAACATTCCGTGCAAACTTGCCAGTGTATGAACGAACCCTAAGGCCAAAAAGCTCATAAAAAACAAAACAAAACAACAAATAGTGATGTTTCCGTACAGGTATAGCGGACGTAATCATATTATGGTTGGGCGAGCAAAAATTAATTAAATGTTGTTTGATTATATTGGCATAACATATGATATAATACGAAACAATGAGCACATTAGTGTGGTTGGGTATTTATTGGAAGAGATTGATAAGCCTGATGGTATTTTTCATAAAAAACACTATCGTGATCAACCCGGCTGTTAAACAGGCTCGTATACATAAGGGCGCCACCAAACCCCGAATTCCATTGCAAATAATGCGTATCGGCGACTGATATCGGCGACAATTTCACTACGACCAGAGAGCGATAAACGTGATGTGTTTTGTTTCCTTTATTGCGTCCGTTAATTTTTTCGCAGTGTCGATACAACTATTAGGAGCGGTGGTTTTGGACTGTATTGGGGCGGGCGGGTTACCGGAAACATAAATTATTTTTTACATGTCTAATGATACTAATTTCGACAAAACTCCAACATACCAATCAGGTTTTCCCTTTCGAAGAGATGAAGGAATAAAACTATTGCAGCTGAATTTACATTTATACTAAGGAAATTTAGAACAAATGTTCAATGACTTATACCGTGTGTTTACACATGTATCGCTCAATGGGGATATATACATACACGACACCGATACTGTTCGCATACAATATGACTTTGGCGTGTTCAACTGTAGAATAATAAGAGTGTTGTATATTTAGGTAAACATGACTTCTTTCGCAGATAGCCGCTTCCATGCAGTATACTAGAAGTGTACGCACTATATAATATATACGGTCTTGATACATCTTTAATACCGGAATGTGGTCATTCACGGACTCGTGGTCGCAATATATATATATATATATATTAATTATATATAAGAGAATAGTAGAATAAATTGGCTTAACAATATTTACCTTAAACTTGTAAGCCAGTGTATTCTCTTATATATGTGAGCTACTTATCACTGCGTATTTAATGAATAAAGTGTCTTATTCGATGGAAGGACATGCCTTTAAATTACTAGGTCATGAACAATCACATAATGATTAACTGTCATGTGGACTGTTTTTATGGAGCTGTAACCGTGAGGTAAGTGGTCATAACTTGTCGGGTTTTACATACATAGTTATGACCACTTACCTCACGGTTACATCTCCACAAAAATATTCCACATGACAGTTAATCCTTATATTTATATACATTTAGCGAAAAAGCCACTTTTGCAAATGTATTTATATCGAAAAGTGTATCGTGACAAAACCAGCCCAAAATATCCCATAGCACCCTTGGCAAAAGTTAACAGGAACAATTTCTCTTTATATTGAAACCCGATGATTTATTAAGTCAATCCTGTGCGAGTCCATGCAAATGCGCCCAAAACATTACGCGTTCGTCTTTCCAAACCCAATGACGTGTCGATGTTGTTATGAGGCTGCAGTTATTAGCTGTTGCGCATTCACCGAGAAATAATTGCAACTAGCCACGTGGGTGCCGACTAATCGGAATGCTGGATTTAGTGAAGATCAAACTTATAGTATGTAAATATACTCGGATAACAAACAGTATGGTCAGTGGGAACGAAATTGTTCTGGTTACACTGGTGTGCAACCTAGAAGGTTACACTTATAAGTGTGGACACAGATTTCTTTAACGCGGAAAACACATAAAAGTCTGTAAAATCATTATAACGTATATACTTTGTTCTTTAATATTTTCATTACCAATAACCCTTGTACGTGTAAAAGGAGATGTTGTATTCTGAAACTAGTGTTATGTAAATTGCTGTTATCGCTATAATTACTGAACAGAACAGTAGCATTTCAAATAAGATAATTAAATGAGGAATGTGAGTGCTCGAAAATTTAATATTTCCATAACAATGGTTTTAAACATGGAACATATAGTTATTGGGCAATTATTAATAATGAAAATAAGAACAATGTATACCTATATATATTAGATGATAAGTTCAACAAACGACCATAGGGCGTCTGTTGAACTTATTATCTGAACATTTCCCGCCAATGCACTTGTATTCGATGGTGCAGGGGGTCACATGCATTCTGTCAGATTCTGGACACATTACTCCCAATGCAAAATTTGCCAGCCAAAGGCAACTGAGGACCCGAGGACTGTGATTAAAATACGACGAACTGTGGTTTTAAATGGTTTTAATAACAATGCACATAACACACAATTCCAATATAATCAGCCTGCTAAAATCACACACCATGAAATTCAGAAAAAGTAATAAATCAGTCAACACTCGCTAATAAAATTTATTTATAAAGAGACAACATCCATATCTACAGGTTACTCCGATTTATTAATCATCAGTGTGTGACACCAGTATATCTACACATCAGGGACACCATAGTTCATACGCTGGCATGCAAGTTTGCACGGTGTGTTTTTGCGGGCATTTCGCCATAGAAAACCACATGGTGCCATAATATGAACTGAATCGTGCACATAACATGCATCTTTACCAAAGCGAAAGACATGAGAAGTAACATTTATCTAATTCCACTTGTAACAGTGCTATTGGAATTTGCCTTCAACTACCTGTATGATTTATTCTTGCGAGATAATTGCATGATATTTACAGGCAAATTCCGGTAGCATCGTTACCAGTGGAACTACATAGTTTTTACTGTGCACGTAGCTAGCTGTGGTATCGATGCACTTTATGTGCTTGTTTCCGTTCATATTATGGCACCATTTCGTTTTCTACGATAAAATGCCTGCAAACCATTCCATTTATTATATGACTATCGTTTTTCTTCCCACAATACCACATAGTAAAGCGATAATTTCCCGACCATCGGATCAGCTACAGTATCATCCAATGTCATACAACCCTCCACTGTCTCGCACACTGCGCATGTCCGTAAATGCCGGACGATTTATTATACAAAAAGCAGAGTTCTTCTTGATTCTAGTCACAAGTGGCCTACATGTGGTTTCATTTCATAATTAATTGTGATTTTGTGCATTTTAAATAAAAAGCATGTCATATAATAAACCTGTTAATATTGCAGTAAATTGTTCTGGGATTCGCATCACGTCTCGTTGAAGAGGTCGGATCGCTGGATCAAACGCCTGAGCGATCTGACCTCTTCAGCTCGACGTGATACTTCGCCCAGACAAATTCACTGCAGCGATAACATGTATGTATCCATATGTTATGTCAACAAACAAATTACCAAAGAATGCTCATTGCAACTATACTCTGTGCTGACAGGTACCTAAATATTCAAATCAAAGGTTGAGTGATACCAAACTATTGAACATGAATTCTACAAAGTATATATATTTCAGTTCCCTGTAGTAAGAAGCTCGTCGATAGTCATAATGGGACCATGCACCAACCCCTCTTTTAATACGCCGAATTCCATGTGTTTTAGAGTCGTACGCGCCTTATCCCGAGGTATGGTTTGGCGAATTCTATATAGTTAAAAAGGACAAATATTGAGAATGAATTAAAACATGGAGGTATGTCCACTTACTCTCTTGTGATCTACATGTAGTGTAATAGCCACCCATAATCCGCCTTTAAAATGGACTGTCAAATAAAATACATGATATTGGAAGAAGCTGCATCTCCGAGGGGGGGGGGGGGTGTCATACACCACCGACACACATGACTCTGTATCCTGATAAATGTTCGCGCCCCTCGTTAATGTATAATCTTAATTGTAAACGATTATGCAAGGGGGGGGGGGGTAATCAACCTTATATGGAACACACACCGTGATTATGGCTGGTACTTATATATATTTAATAATCTGCTTTCAGGATTAGGCAGACCAACCCCAACAGCCAGCATTAGACAGACACATATGCATATGTTCTTTTTCAAAACTGATTTCATAATATTACTGCCGATAATCCATACCAGAAACCATTTCAAAATATACTCAAAAATAAGACATAAATACTTAGTGTCTGCTTAACTTATTTATATATACATTGTATATCATACAACATTCCAACAAATTCTGCATTCAGTTTTATAATTCAGGAACATTTTGCTGCCGAAGTCCATTATATTTGAAGTTGAGTTGTTGACATATTGGAGTTACCGATATATTTCCATTTTCTGTATTTAATTGACGTTTGACAAATGTCCCTGTTTGACCCAGTACATGAATTATAATCATGAGAAAATAAGGCGGACCAAATTATGTCTGCCTATTATAGCGGTCTGCCTAGTGTATTTTCGACCTAAGTCGTAAAGCAGAATTGTTTTTATGGCTCATACACCACCGACACACAGGACTCTGTATCCTGATAAATGTTCGCGCCCCCCTGACTAATGTATAATCTTAATTGTAAACGATTATGTAGATGTAAAATACATGCTATTGGATATTATATATATATACCTTTATTTCCTCCGTGATACAGGGAGCTTATAGTTTGAATGACAATAAACAAGAATAATACAAAGAAAATTAGTATTTACAAACTTTTTAACTCGAAGAAAAGCAAACGTATATATATGTACACCACACAAACATGCCATCGCATGCCCACATACACACCACCACCACCACCACCATTAGTTATTCACATACGCACACTATTGTAGGAATCAGGGAGCTAAATGTGTTCTAGAGTCGGGGAGCGAGTACACCGTGGAATACTAAAGGTGAAGGTAACTGAAGAATGACCTTCACCTGATACATGCGACACGTTATTAAAGGATGACATCGCGTTTATTTGATTTGTACATAATATCTAAATAATTTAAACTGGTGAATGAATGGGGGAATGGATTTTTGTGAGCGGGAAATTTATTTAACTAGCGTCTGTAGTTCTGGGTTTTTTCCAGATCAAATTTGGCTGCGAGATAGCCCTGTCGTAGACTTGGGGATTTATTTTAAAAAGTAAACACATGACCTATGATTTTTCTTGCATTTTCGTGATCAACTGGTGTCAATATAGCTGGGTAAACATCACTGGTATGGCCTGCAGGCTTCAATTCAGTGAATTTGGCCGAAACGTTAACGCTTTCGCATATGGGAAACCATTTAGATCAGTGATTCCTGTACATACACACTCTTAAAAACGTTATGGAATACTGTACACCTGCTATCCAGCCACGTCTGGCAGCTTACGTATACGTTTGAAATAATTTCGCTTTCTTCGGTTACTTCGTTGTATAGTTTCTATTCCTTCGCTTGATTCGGGTTCGGATTTACAAACGCGTTCGACATTTTTCGCTTTCGTCGCTTGTTTACCAATGTATTATACACACGCATCCGCTGTGGCATAAACATGATTCCATAATACACATACACACACATATGTACACCTACATATACACACCCACACACACGCTCAGTCATATTTCAGGAGAGCGGATCTCGAATGAATTGTAACTAAATGTATATCTGACGACCACAAGGAGTTTGATAACATATGGATATTATTGATAATAATAGTTAGTTATACACTGGTTAGCTCTACTTCGAGTTAATGCACCGTACGGCTTCCGGTCTGCCTTGATCCAGATATTATACATTCGCAGTTTTTCATTGGCCTTGACCTTTCGCGCCAAATTCGTGATATTGCAATTTTAGTTTGACAGTCAATCGATTTTTTGTTTTGCAGTCGTTGAGCTGTTTTGAGCTTTTAAAAACATTTGAGCCTTTACCACGCCGAACAACATGGTGCCGAATCTAGAAAGTTAGTTACGTGATCACTAACAATACCGCGGCGTGGTAGAATGTACGAATTGTTTCGAAATTGTGCGAAAATTGTGCGAATTGTTTCGAAAAAGTGTAACTGTAATTGGACGGAGACAGAAATCAGATGGAATTTGGTGATAGAAGAAAATGGACTTTCATTCTGACGGTGAGTTCGATTACGGGAGTATGGACGATGATGTGCTATAGATAGTGATATCAAATATTTCACATAAGAGTTGAGATATGTAGAACAATCACTGTTGTTGGAAAAATGCCTCTACACCAAACTGTTGAAGTTGACTATTGGAGAAAAGAGGTCCAAATGATATGTAATCAGTTCTGAATGTGCACGCGTATGAACAGCATTATCCTCAAAGTCATGCCATCGTGTTGAGTCTCAGTCCTATCGTTTACATTCGGAGGTACCAATAAAGCAATGGTGAACATTCCCGGATTGCTTCACCAATGTTAAGCTGTGCCAGTGCCACACTTCTAGATAACGATGTGACTACCGCAAGGAGTTCGATAACATATTTCAGATTATGGTGCATGTATTTATTTAACATCCTTGTGTCGGGTAAGTCCAATCCTTGATTATGGTTTTCGTTGATAATATGACTATCATAATGATGTTTAAGTGTGATATAAACGATAGTTTTGGGCCATTTGCATTACCGGGTAACTTAATAGGGAGTGGGTCGTTGACGTACAACGCACTTTCAGACAGATTTCCACTCAGTTGTTTAAAGAGGTACTGTACGCCAAATGTTGTTGTTGGTTTTTATAGTCTCCGAGTCGGAGAATAAGGTAACAATGTGTTCATTATTTGAAAGTCTGTTGAGTACGAAGTAGTGTTACGGATGACAAATTTACCGGAATGCAAAAATACAAATTGTCGTTGTCGAGTAATTTGTGTACAGTTTTCAACCTAATGAAACAAATAAAAGTTATATTATATACATAGTAGTCCCATATAATCATTTAAGTTATTGTATCGTCGCCAGTCAGTGAGTAGCTTGAGTGTTCTCCCCGTATCATCATAATATTTTAAGCGATCGTGTGTGCGATCGGTTTAACAAGCCAGTATCCCTCATTTATTTGATTTGATTACGTAAATTCGTAATTTAATTGACGCCATTTTATGGCTCCAGTCATAAATTCAATTTATATCAAATTATTAACTTTTAAATTATTAAATTTTAAGATAGCCTATTAACCTGAGCGTTTACAGAATACATCTTCGACTCAAATTACTTATGTTTCTCTATATTATCGATATTAGATCGTTGTTGTCACCGGAAATTTAATGCAAATGGCGTACAGTACCCCTTTAAAGGAGACGGCTATTAACTGTTAGCGTGAGGTGCATGTATTCAACCGAATGACAGTAATTTGATATACAGTATAACCGGAACTACTTCTTCTTGTTGATGCCAAGCGAGAGTTGATCAATCAGTCCAACTATTCAACCTGGTGGAGACAGGAGCTTGGATGCTGAGTCCTGAGTTGTAGTCGATATCATGCAACGATACCATGCTGTTTTTAGATTTGTGGGGGGAACATACATTCCCGGGACCATCATTCGCAACTCTTGGTTTCTTGATGCTGTGGAGAGAATGTAACATGCAGTTGATGGTCAGTTCCTCACAACTGAACATTTGAAATATATGGTTCTATAATATCGTTATTCCCATTCATATATGTGTACCGAATTGTACATGAACACAAAATAACGCTGATACATGTTACGTTACCATGTTCATTGTGTATACTATGGAATACTGTGTATACTATAGATTCGGCTGTCAGCCGATATGGCTTATATTTGCCGTCTCCACCAGTGACCGTATCATTGATATATATATATTTATGAAATGGTTGTAGTACGCGTGTTGGTGTGCATTTACAGATTTTATCTTTTTTTACTACGATCACACTATTTTTATTAATATACATTACTAAAACGTACTATTGTGAATTTCCCCGTTAAACTGCGCTTTAAAATACAAAACCCCTTCTCTGAATATTGCCTACGAAACTAGCAACTAGCTCTCTTACGTTAAACTGCGCTATACAATACACAACCCCGTCCCTGAATAGTATCTACGAATCTAGTTCTCTCACATGTACCTATTGCATATTGTGCATATAACACGCATTATGTATATATATGTATACATTATAGAAATGTAACTTGTTGAGAAGGTACAACAAACGCATGAATCTTCCCTGAACTGATATAAATTGTACATCACACTGTTTCACTCTCAATATTTAGTTTAACTTGTAAATATATCTATACATGTGACTTGCGATTGAGATGGCATACCGAATAAATTAGCCTGTCTAAATCTTACTTCATTTAAACATGCACACCACAAGTATATTGACGAGAGCTGCTAAACGGAAACAAATTGATGCCTTTAATTTTTTGCCTGGGCGATGATGGGAAGACGGCCATAAGGTCACACCACCGCCCGGATTATGTGTGTACACTGTATTTGTATTTCTATTGCTGACCTTGTATTTTATATGTACATGCTTTATCCAATAAATTATTCATTCATGGGATACGGTGCTGTGGTGGTTAGTACATTATGTGAACCAAGAAGCGACCGGTTCTCACTAAATGTGCCCCAACGACCACATGGGCGTATCCCCTAACAACACACACCAACTATGCATTAATTTCGTATATTTAATAGTTTCTTGATGATTTATTCCCATAAAAGCTGAAAGTATTATTATTTATTTTCACAAAATATGCCGAGAAATTGAGACTAGCGAACGCAGCACATTAAGTCAGCCCAATATAAGATTTCCAAGAGCATAGTAACGATTATGTGATCGATATAAACAACTGGCGTCAAATGTAGTTCGACTGAACTTTTAAAAGCACACCCAATTATTGTGTTGACGTGACAGAGTTAATACGAACATGCATTGATTCTGTCTCTCCCTCTCTGACACAGTTACAGGTATGTAATCTCCCCTCACCATCTCTCTATTCCAATGTATTATACATCTACTTCTCTCTCGCGTCCTTCTACTTCTCTACTGTTCACTTATAACTTCAGTCTCTATCACGTGTTACCGCACGTTTCTCTCGTAAATAAACTATGAAACAACCCATCAAGTCTACTGTTTGTTGTCATTATATAGCTATTGTTACAACCTATGTCTTTGCTCTTGTCAATGTTTTGTGTGTTTATATTCTGTATCTTGAAAATGAGGAGATGATATTATTGTAAGTGGCAGCAATTGTCATCCCATCCCTTTTGCCCTTAATATTTTTTTGATTATGCAGCGAGCAAATAAAATACGTTTAACCTATACTGTAGATAACAACAGTTACATTTGAACATCTTAATATAAATTTGTGTCGCCCGTGTAAACGTAAGATGTTACAGAGCTTACATGATGCATGTTTTACAGACAGCCACAGGCAAATAGTTGTTATAAATCAAACCGTGATATACACGTCTCCACGAAATTAAGATATACGCTATCGAACTGCTGGAAAGGCGTATGCAAAGTTTACGCGAATAAATAATCTCCGGTTCACCCAAAACTAAGAGTAGGTCCCTACACTATTTTCAGTGTACTCACGAGTTATCACTATACAGTAATGCACTAAATAATCGACTCCTTAACCACAGCAGAATTATGGGTAATTTTTCATGATTTACTTTCCTGAGAGCCATATTTCCGAATAAATCCTGAAAAATTACCCATAATTCTGCTGTGGTTAAGGAGTCGATTATTTAGGGCATTACTGTAGTTACAAGGCTAACACTAACCAAAACAGTTTGATAAGAATGAGACATGTGACAATCACCACAAGACATCCAATCACACCACTGACACCAGCAATAATTGCTCCAACGTTCGTTGAATCTGAAGTGAACATATACAATAGGATTAAAGAAGACAATATTTACTGTCAACAATACAACAATGCAACGCAATGAACATTTTCTTATTAAGTATTAATTTTCACCTTAAGGCAAACAATTATAATATATCACTATTTTTCATTGTGCATGATTCGATGGTTTCAAGGACCAGCACTGATCAGCTCTACATGGTGGCATTCTTTGGAATATGTTGTCTCCCATATAGGGGGCCTCGCATATATAAGAGAATCCATTGGCCTAGCAAAATTTAACTTGACCTTGTAAACCAGAGTATTCTAGATATGGCAAGAAACGTGAGCAAAAAGTTAAGGGGGTATGTTTTTGTCCCATGTAGAAAGCCTTGATACAGAGCGGGACAAGCGTTACAGAATCTTACAGAGTTGATTTTATTTCTAGTGATTATCTGCGTCCCAGTAGTAACCCTTGATACAGAGCGATACAAGCGTTACAGAATCTTACAGAGTTGATTTTTATTTCTAGTGATTATCTGCGTCCCAGTAGTAACCCTTGATACAGAGTGATACAAGCGTTACAGCAGTTAAAAAATCGTTATTATTTCTCATCGTTATCTGCGTCCCAGTAGTAACCCTTGATACAGAGCGATACAAGCGTTACAGCAGTTAAAAAATCGTTTTTATTTCTCATCGTTATCTGCGTCCCAGTAGTAACCCTTGATACAGAGCGATACAAGCGTTACAGCAGTTAAAAAATCGTTTTTATTTCTAGTGATTATCTGCGTCCCAGTAGTAACCCTTGATACAGAGCGATACAAGCGTTACAGCAGTTAAAAAATCGTTTTTATTTCTAGTGATTATCTGCGTCCCAGTAGTAACTCTTGATACAGAGCGATACAAGCGTTACAGCAGTTAAAAAATCGTTTTTATTTCTCGTCGTTATCTGCGTCCCAGTAGTAACCCTTGATACTACTCGATACAATTGTTACAGCAGTTAAAAAATCGTTTTTATTTCTAGTGATTATCTGCGTCCCAGTAGTAACCCTTGATACAGAGCGATACAAGCGGTACAGCAGTTAAAAAATCGTTTTTATTTATAGTGATTATCTGCGTCCCAGTAGTAACCCTTGATACAGAGCGATACAAGCGTTACAGCAATTAAAAAATCGTCGTTTTTATTACTACTGGGACCACTAGAAATAAAAACGATTCTTTAACTGCTGTAACGCTTGTATCGCTCTGTATCAAGGGTTACTACTGGGACGCAGATAACCACTAGAAATAAAAACGATTCTTTTACTGCTGTAACGCTTGTATCGCTCTGTATCAAGGGTTACTACTGGGACGCAGATAATCACTAGAAATAAAAACGAATCCTTAAAATTCTGTAACGCTTGTATCGCTCTGTATAAAGGGTTACTACTGGGACGCAGATAACGATGAGAAATAAAAACGATTCCTTAAACTTCTGTAACGCTTGTATCGCTCTGTATCAAGGGTTACTACTGGGACGCAGATAATCACTAGAAATAAAAACGATTCTTAAACTTCTGTAACGCTTGTATCGCTCTGTATCAAGGGTTACTACTGGGACGCAGATAATCACTAGAAATAAAAACGAATCCTTAAAATTCTGTAACGCTTGTATCGCTCTGTATAAAGGGTTACTACTGGGACGCAGATAACGATGAGAAATAAAAACGATTCCTTAAACTTCTGTAACGCTTGTATCGCTCTGTATCAAGGGTTACTACTGGGACGCAGATAATCACTAGAAATAAAAACGATTCTTAAACTTCTGTAACGCTTGTATCGCTCTGTATCAAGGGTTACTACTGGGACGCAGATAACGACGAGAAATAAAAACGATTTTTTAACTGCTGTAACGCTTGTATCGCTCTGTATCAAGGGTTACTACTGGGACGCAGATAACGATGAGAAATAAAAACGATTTTTTAACTGCTGTAACGCTTGTATCGCTCTGTATCAAGGGTTACTACTGGGACGGAGATAATCACTGGAAATAAAATCGATTTTTTAACTGCTGTAACGCTTGTATCGCTCTCTATCAAGGGTTACTACTGGGACGCAGATAACGATGAGAAATAAAAACGATATTTTAACTGATGTAACGCTTGTATCGCTCTGTATCAAGGGTTACTACTGAGACGCAGATAATCACTGGAAATAAAAACGATTTTTTAACTGCTGTAACGCTTGTATCGCTCTGTATCAAGGGTCACTACTGAGACGCAGATAATCACTGGAAATAAAAACGATTTTTTAACTGCTGTAACGCTTGTATCACTCTGTATCAAGGGTTACTACTGGGACGCAGATAATCACTAGAAATAAAATCAACTCTGTAAGATTCTGTAACGCTTGTATCGCTCTGTATCAAGAGTTACTACTGGGACGCAGATAATCACTAGAAATAAAATCAACTCTGGAAGATTATGTAACGCTTGTATCGCTCTGTATCAAGGGTTACTACTGGGACGCAGATAACGATGAGAAATAAAAACGATTTTTTAACTGCTGTAACGCTTGTATCGCTCTGTATCAAGGGTTACTACTGGGACGCAGATAACGATGAGAAATAAAAACGATTTTTTAACTGCTGTAACGCTTGTATCGCTCTGTATCAAGGGTTACTACTGGGACGCAGATAACGATGAGAAATAAAAACGATTTTTTAACTGCTGTAACGCTTGTATCGCTCTGTATCAAGGGTTACTACTGGGACGCAGATAACGATGAGAAATAAAAACGATTTTTTAACTGCTGTAACGCTTGTATCGCTCTGTATCAAGGGTTACTACTGGGACGCAGATAACGATGAGAAATAAAAACGATTTTTTAACTGCTGTAACGCTTGTATCGCTCTGTATCAAGGGTTACTACTGAGACGCAGATAATCACTGGAATTAAAAACGATTTTTTAACAGCTGTAACGCTTGTATCACTCTGTATCAAGGGTTACTACTGGGACGCAGATAACGATGATAAATAAAAACGATTTTTTAACTGCTGTAACGCTTCTATCGCTCTGTATCAAGGGTTACTACTGGGACGCAGATAACGATGAGAAATAAAAACATATTTGTCAGCTTCTGTAACGCTTGTCCCGCTCTGTATCAAGGCTTTCTACATGGGACAAAAACATACCCCCTTAACTTTTTGCTCACGTTTCTTGCCATATATGGAGTATTCTCTTATATATTCGAGGCTCCCCGTGGGAGTTTCGCATATATAAGAAAATACACTGGCACAGGATCTTTGATGTTACACCAACGCAGCCCCCGTAATGAAATGGTTAACAAGTCGAACGGACACCAACGGAATGATCACACATTTATCGAATAATATAAGAAGCAAAACACGTATTTTCAGCGCTGTATTGACGTAACTATTCTGAAAACTTGCGTGTGGGTATGTTTTGATTTATACATGCACATGTATCTCTCACCGAATGATGTACATATACTAATGGACATGAACGAGCAATAAAGGGCACATCAGCATGCATGATCAGCTATAATATTAGTATCGTAGAGCTTTATACCAAAACACGTACCATTTTCTGGTTTGGTTGGATTGGCATCAGTTGTATCGGTGCACGTGTCTGAAATTACAGAAGTTTTATAAGACACATGATGGTATTGTTGATATTTGATCAGTATAATCAGCATATTATGATGCGATTAAGCTCCATTGCACTTAACATCATTAGTAACCAGAAAAGATCACTACTTGCTTCCATACCATATATAGACTCCTCTCTCGACACATTGTATACAGGGGGAATTATATAAATTGACATTGTAACTTACTTAATTACATTCTCAACGACTCGGCCATTTGCGCTTTGCTTGGAAATAACCTCTTCCGTAAATAGGAACCATTTTCGCGCAATGCTACAATACACGGCCCTGGTGATCCTACAATGACCTTGATGCATATAAGTGAACGGAGGAGTATTTATTCCCTGCATAGCTGTACCAAACTAGACCATGCATTAAATAGTGATGAATAGTAATACATAAGAATAACTAGTTCAAGTTTAATAGGCGAGTCTCTCAGTCAACAGACGTATTTCTCGGAAGCATGCTCATGATAAATCACGTGATCGAAATAGTCCGGCAGATATGGTGTCTATTTATAGAAGAGGTTATTTCCAAGCGGGCGGAAATGGCCGAATCGTTGAGAATGACTTACTTGCTGAACAAATCGGGGAAATTCCTAGTTCCCCATATATACCAATATATTGGGTAGACTTGTGTACAATCAATGTAAATAACAGCGACTAGATTTATAATTTTAATGTCCCCACGGAAATAAAGGCTGACTCAATCAAAATTGACACACACTCCAGTACTGTCAATTCCGGAAATTTCCTGAAGTGAAATGTCCAAGAAAGGTCGATGTATAGACAGGGCTCAAATTTGCTTAGATACATTCATCTAAATACCTTCGCCGCTTGCAATTGTTACCGGTGACAACCACACAACACTAATATTGTCGATGAATATATTGTATGTTATTGTAAATAAAGCCAGTAACTATTGTCTCACATATCTTGAAAATGCAACACTATTTTATATATTTCACAATGTTTACTGCACAACACATAAGTTATGTTGACTTTGGCACATGGATGTTTATCTCTTGACATGTATGTACTTGTAACACAATTATAAGTTATCTGATACCAAATGTTGAACCTGATTCTGCTCTGCTCTCCACTCCTTGAACACAACATAAACAATTCGATTCTTATTCGGGGGTATACTCATTTTTAGTATAATAATTTTATTAAAATGCTGAATTTAAGATAGCTATCATACAAACTTTCGACAGATTGATTAATAGGTATTGTAGTTTCAGAAAGAAAATGAGCCTTTGCCCCTAATTTGATAACGATTTCGGTCTGGCCCAAGGTTAAAACCTTATATGAAAGTATCCTTGTGTCGCTTATTATGGCGATTCAGAGACCGATTCGGGTATGAAATTTCGACACTCCACTGAAAAGGACAAATTAATAATCAGCACTTGACAACATCAAGCTATTACTAGGTTCAAATATGCATGGACCTAAATAGTATTCACCGGGTAACTTGTCCTGCCAATTAAACTCACATGTGCAATTATCTGAACCGGCGCAGTTGATACACCCTCCGTTATAGATCACTATATTGTATTCTGTGCTGAAGTGAAGTGCATCGTAACTCAGGGAGATCCGAATACCATCGGCAAGCACATCTTCGTCAACGCTCCGCTTGCTTCTACCAGTGGGGGGTGTACATACGACCTCCTGAGCGAATCGCCTAATTGCAGTATTTACTGCAGTTTCCCCTTCAGCCACTACTGAATCCGTCTTCACCTGAAATAGAACACGAATGTGGCGATATGCGATATCAGGGCGAGGTTTCTCACGCTCAACGGAGATGATTTCACACCTTTACCCATCTGAATACTAAATACCAGTTAACAGAGGCGGGCGAGTCCTGCGTACCAGTTAAACACATATGGAGTACATACTTACTGATGTCACAATAATATCATAAAGTTTGCACATTTGCTGAAGTAATATCCATAACCTTATAACACACCAAAATACTAAATTACATCAATTGTGACAGTTGCAAAATAGTCAATATTGGCTTAAATTGATGTAATTTTTTGCTATAAAAGCTGCGTACCAGTCTTTTTGTTTTTTAACCCTGAATACCGGTTAAGTTGGCCATATGAATCCGTGGTCAAAAAACATTTCAACGGTTAGAATTGCCATGCTGACACTAAATATAAGTTGAAACTGTTATCATATTTTGATGTTCCGACCACTACTTAGTGTGGTATTTGCTGTTTTAATCCATCAGTCACACATGTTTTTGCTTTTAGTCAATAATTGTGACTGAAATAGTCATCCGTTGGAGAATTACCAACTTTACAGGGTGTCAGCAATATGGACACATCGAAACATTTGGATTGCTTGATACACCGAAGGGGTGCTAATTTAATTTCACAAACTTGGGAGTTTGGTCAACTCAAGCGGGGAGGCGGTGCACGGAGTTGTAAATTTAATGATGTAAACCCTAACGGAGAAAATTGAAACCAGATATGCAGCATACCACTAGTGAAGAACTACAATGTGTTGAATCCCTTAGAGTACGCAATGAGGTTATGGTTGACTGTTCTTTCCACCGACAAATCAATTGAGGATTTAAGTAATATGTTACTTGAAAAACTAGTTAGAAAACAAACACAGAACAAACTGCCAGCGAAAAACCTCTATGAAGACTAAGTAAGTAGTTATGTGTGCATTGCCATAACTGTCAAGAATGACATTAAGCTTATCGTACCTTTTATGCCGCTCATACCTTTAATAGTTTACTATTCTATTAATTTGGATATTGCCTACGTAACACTGTAATTGTGTCATAAGCTACGATGTCATCACTAATCTCTCAAACAGTATATATTATACAGTAATGCCTTAAATAATCGACTCCTTGTTAGCTTTCCGACGAATGGCAACAAGCCATATTTCCGACTAAATCCTGAAAAGTTACCCATAATTCTGCTGTGGTTAAGGAGTCGATTAGTTAGGGCATTACTGTAGCTGGTGGCCTATCGGCGGCATATAAACACTTCACGAAAGCAAGCTCCTTCTGATATTTCCGATGAAATCTTCAGATGTGGTAATCATAATGCATGTGATGAAACTATGGGCAGATACTAGCGCTCGTATATGTGACCAACACATCCTATATTTTCTAATCATAAATGCATTGGGTTCGCCATGTATTTGGGGATATACTCAGGTATGCTGAACATTTGGTCACGTTCAAATGTCCAAATTATTCGACCTCACATTGGTAACTTGGCAGCTACATTTATGCCACCAAATGCAGCGAGTAAGGTGTCTACAGACGAGTAAATTCAATATTCACTTATTCACCCAAGCCACAACCGGCGGTATTTTACTGCAGTCTCGTGAAGTTATTGGATAAACAACACGTTATAGTAGAGTATCTTAACTGATCAAAAAGTCGTTGTTCAAAATCAAAACTAACGTATCTTCATAATTGGGGAATGGTCAGACACAACAAGCATACATCTTCTAATATATATTTTGGGACTTCTGTTTGTCTGTCTGCTGTCTGTTAGCTATGGCCGGGAAAACTGTCGGACGGATTGAGCCCAAACTTCATATCTATGGGTAAAATTCCAGATGGAATGTCATCGCACCGCTTCTGAGAACGTCAGAGCACTCATTCTCCAATCCCCCGCCACCGCAAAGGTTAGTTCATGGGATAATCGCGTGATAGTTAAAGAGCGTTCGTATCCGCAGTGTCGTTGATAAACAGCGTGTATGTGTCAAACCGTTACATAGGAAATATGCATGCATTTCCATTGCATAGAACTCGCTTCTACGAATCTTCCCAAGGCTGGCAAAATTGTTAATAAATGCGTTTATGTCTCTTCAATAATTGCCTAATACAATTAAAGCGTGGAGTCTGTCCATTTTCCAATGAAAAATCGAATTCTACGACCACCGGGTTCGAGATATGTTATTATTTCCGACATCGTCATTTTTGTCACTCGAAATCACGCACTCGATTCGGCGTCAATTCATCGCTTGCGAGGCCTTCTAAAATTATTTCTTCACTTCCCAGTTATGCCCCATTGTGTTGACTATGAGGAGAGATTTATTGCAAGTCATAAGATATTTTGTATTGCCCGGAAACTATACTTATTAGTTGATTCCATCGATCGCCTTATGTTTCCGTTTTCGACGCATCGCGTAAATAATGTACTTGCACTAAATCGTTCCTCTTGACTCATCGCCGAGAGGCTTTATCTGTATGACATCATAAGGGTGAATGGGGGAGATTTTCATCGGGTCAGTTTTTCCGCCCGATGTGACCTTCACATTGAAACTGGTACCCAAAAATGATCTAATATATATTTTGGGACTTCTGTCTGTTTGTTTGTCTGTTAGCTATGGCCGGTAAAACTGCTGGACGGATTTCGACGAAATTTGATACCTACGGATGATTTTGTCCGGGGAGTGTTTTGGACGGGTAAAATCGTGACTCCGACCTGACCTTGACCTTCAAAATGGTCAATCCCCCGCCACCGCAATGGGTAGTTCATGGGTTAATTGCGTGATAGTTAAAGAGCGTTCGTTTCCGCAGTGTCGTTGATAAAGAGCGTGTATGTGTCCAGACATGAGCGTGTTGTGTCTGTGTACAGACACGAGCGTGTTGTGTGATTCTTTGTTCGTACGTAGGGGTTCCTGGGAATGGAGGAGATTTCCATCGGGTCAGTTTTTCCGCCCGATGTGACCTTCACCTTGAAACGGGTACCCACAAATGATCTAATATATATTTTGGGACTGCTGTCTGTTTATTTGTCTGTAAGCCGGGAAAACTGCTGGACGGATTTTAGATCAAATTTGATACCTACGGGTAATTTTGTCCGGGGGAGTGTTTTGGACGGGTCAAATACCTGAACACCCCTCCAACTGATAATATACCGTCCCAGATGTACGTATATAACTGAGCGGGAGAATCCATTAGGCATCGAAAGGGTTAACCTACCGTATAATATGCGTAGCGACACACAAGTGGCGATGCATATGCCATATCAACATACATCTGGAAGCTTTTGCAGGGTCGCTGTCGTGTGTCACATTTTCCTTGTAACGGCGTCCCTTGTATCACGGGGGGTTTGTCGCTCTTCCCGGAACAGTCTGCACCAACGAATCCGCGATCACAGATGCACTTACCTGCAATATATGTTTATGAAGATAATGCCTCTTACAACACAATACAGTAAATAAATATACGTTCTACCACAAACGGTTCTAAGTTCAACCTGCTTGTTATTACATGGTCGACATTCGCTGACAATATCTGATATTTCTGGTAAAAACAAAAGTCATCACACCATTGGCCATAACTAACCAAGACATGCCAGAGATGTGTACCGAGTTGTATATGCAAGGCATAATATCCAATTCAATCCATCAAATAATTTCTACACAATTGCGTACTTGGCAAAATTGACCAACAATTATTGAATATTCCAAATATGTCAATTTCTAACTAGCAATTTGAAGAAAAATCATTATCCGTTAAAACCAATGTATGCCATAGTCATGCAGCATCACCCACTTGTTTATTCTCACAATATGAGAGCTGTGGTGTGTTCTAATTATATAAAAAAAGTAAAAAAAAACAAACAAACAAACAAACAAAACTCTGTCTACTATCTGAAATTACGACTGTCTGCGAGAAACCAAAAACAAACATTTTCATTGCACATTGATTTTTTTTGGTAGCCATTTGCATAACTATGTTTTTGATAAAAATGCATCATAGAACAACAAAATATCTGAAAATATAAATCTGAATTGAGTGTTAAAATCTGCTGGATTATTGCGGATGTGGATGCATAATATTTATTATGTTGTGGTCCTTCATACAAGTTACAAGCAACACGTACGTGTGTTTACATCTGGCTAATAAATGGCCGTATGCAATTCTGCATGCTCTTATTTATTTGTGATGTTTTCTGGACTATTTGTTGTCAGTTTATTCTGTTACTTTTTTCGCTGATCACAAAATTTCCTTAATAGTTTCTGCTCCGTTATTTAGTCCCAACTTCCATTAAAGTCGTTCAGTATATAGTTAACATGATTGATAATCCAAACAACAATAATATTTACAATCATTCTAAACAATAAATACATTGTTCGTAGGTACAATCAGATACGTAGCTGGGATGGAAACTTTACAATTTACTCCTTCGAACCAGGACGAACGTTCCATGTCCGAAAGGTTGCAGCCCGTGGTCTGGACCTTGTTCATGTACCTAACATTGTCGACACCCTGTGTTGTGTTAACAACTGATCACCGTGTAAGTTAGGCAAAAAAGCAACAGACTTGTAATTAAATACTGGTTTCAACATCAAACTATACATGTTAATCCAGCTTTCGTGTTAAACTGTTGATGTGTGAGGCATCACATTTTTATATGTTAAAAATCTTGGCAAAGTTGTGGATAAGGCAGCCCATACAAAGTATACCTGCCGATATGTCCCTGTTTTCACTGAGATAGCATATATATTAAAAGAGAATTCAGGACCCCATGGTCAATGATTCCTGATAATACAATATGGAACCATGTCTGTCCCTATGTGATTTCAACCAACCAACGTTACTCGACCTCAAAGTTCGACAGCGTGAACGCACGCATATTAGTTTTTAGTAGTTCATACCTTTGTAACATGTTCCATGGCCCCAACAGTCATGATCGCAGGCTAATTCCAATATGTGATCCATGAGAGACCCCGTGCCCCCGGGTGCAGCTATGCGTGCCAAAGTTTCGTTCCTTTCGACTTGAGTCAAGCAGTGTGATTTAAACGCGCTGACGTGTGACTCAGTCCAGTCTGTGCTGTCTGACAGCTGAAGGAAATAGAAAGTCAACAGCTGGATAGTGCATATCGTCCGCCGAGGTCGTACTTACCCCTCATCTTCAGAATGCCAACCCTTTTCCACAGGGGCTTTTATTTAAAATGCGAGTCAAAAGATCATCTCAAACAACTCAGTCATCGAAGAATAACACAAACTCAGTCACTCCTAACACGTATATAACATAGTCAAATTAGAGTTTTCCTTGCCAAACTGACCAATATAGACAATTAGTATGTATGACACATCTTTCTCATTAGTCATTTTCACAGTGTATTAATAACACGAGACGATCGCGACGACGCATGTATGCACAACTGCATAACATACTATATATATCTCAAGTCTGATTTCTTCGTGCATGTTCCGTTTATTTATCTCTATCGCGAACGTTCGTTGCGCTTTGTATACAAATATTTCATTATTTGTATGAATATTAGTTATGATACATGCAGGACAGGGGGTCAGATAAAAATCCAAAATACAAAGTTAACATGTTTGTTGTTTTATTTATTGGGACCCACCTCTCCAGGAACGTATTTCTTGTCCGATCTCAAACACCGTCACTCCAACGCAAGTTTTTTTTCCAACCCCAGCCCAAAGTTTTATGACAAATTGTGACAAAAGCAGATTAAGACAGTCCACGAAAGAGGGCAGTGTTAAGTAACCAAGATGATGAAAATCCAATCATGTAAGCTTAATCACCAGACTTTTCAGAAAACACTCGACAATTGCTAGTTAAACTTGTCAACAATTTTGAGCATCCATACCCACAGGTTTCACACATCACCTGCAGATATGCGACAATATATACATGCCCATCGGGACATTATGTAACATGGTGACCAATACCAATCAGATGAACAAATGATCGCCCAGTTTTTGTTTTAGTCATATAATTTTCCCATCTCCAGTAAGTTTGAATAAGAACTAATATGTACATGTATTATTTACAATTGCAGAAATGGGGATACCGAAATCAAGTTGGTATCCTCAACACTGTGAGCACTATACTTTGTAATAATAGGTAAGTTGAATTCAATTACTCAGCGTTGTATCAATTTCATACCTACCTACCGAATGACGAACATCATACAATAATGCAGGCAATATGCATGTATAACTTTCAATATTCATACTATTTAAGGCATCAGAAGAATACATGAGCTGTCATAAAACACGTGTAAAACATTCTTGCTGGAGATCGCCCGACTTATGATTTACTTTTATTTCCGGACATTTATCAAATATCTGCAATATAATATACATGTAAAACCTCCGGATAAAGCACATACTATTCCAAGATACTTATGTTTATAACTGAATGGGAGAACATATTTAGTAAAGAAAAAGTTAATACTGACACTCACCTTGATGTCATCGATGCAATATGCGAGAGACTGAGCTGGATCCGAACCGGCATACTCTTCGCATAGTGTCAATACCGAGTTAAGAGCCGAATAATAATTTTGGCAATAATTCCTGGCAGCGTTCTCAGTCCAGTTCCGGAGGCCTCCCCAAGTAGGATACTGCATTGTTGGAATACATATGGTAGATATGTTTAGCTTTTAAAACGCCAAAGATCAAACTTGGGTTGCATATATTATAGACATATTATTGGCGCGAAATACAGCGTGATATACCAGGTTAGACATAATTATTCCGAATTCAACTATTATATTAGTATTTAACTATACTAATTTAATATGGATGTCAAATTCGATATAAAAGGCATACTACTCATAAAATTTCACCAAAAAAAACAAAACAAAAAAAAACAGTGTCATAGTAAATCCGTAATTTTTGAAGGCGCGATTGGGCTCATGTCATTGTCATATAGCAATGCATCCTTGTGTCGTTATTAACTAAACGAAGTCGTTGAAACAGTTGCCAATCGAATTGTATCGGGTGACTGTTCATTTATTGTAATGTTGCTACGAGTGTCATTTGGTTGTGCACTAGGATACGCGATCCAATATTTTCAACAAAAAGAGGTAAGTTTAAGGGATTAGATCTATCAAATACAACTATAATAGTTAAATTTAACTATCATAGTTGAATTCAGGATATGCCAGACCTATATACCCGCCGAAATGCTAAACGACGGGGCGAATTTGTGGAAATCAGTATGTGCCATTAACAAAACTACGAACTGTATGTGACTGTATTGTCTCACAATCACAATCGACTTCTAAACTGAGAATATAATTCGTATCAAGATCAAGCAACATTTGATTTGGTGCATGAACACATATATCGGAGTCCCAACCGTTCACACACTCAACCCATCTCGTTACTGTACCGAACTTCCGATTCTACTCCACAATCTCCATTCTGTTTATCTTTTCATATATTGTTCATTATATGTATGTATATTATATACCTTGTGTTTGTTCGTCCTTAGTGTAAAATTTGTCAGTGTATTATACTAGGGAGAGGAGGGTATTCTAAGTGATTATAGCACTTGTCCTCCAATTCCTTTGTCATAAATCAATTTATGAACAAATAAAATATGTTTAAACCAAACCGTTCATCGACTACATGTACATATACGTTCATTGGATTAATGCGCTTGCAACATATTTGAAGTTGCCGTGTGGACTCTAAATGATCTGAGCCAGTTTCTACAAAACGGGAACGGCTGTCGAGTACGTGAATCTGTATGGGGTTTTATTACGACGAGTAGCCGCCAAAATCCGCAAATCCAACGGAATTTCATCACGTGCTCAACGTCACGAAGCCGAAAACTAACAATATGTATAATACAAAACGGTAGAGTGGTTCCAAGAATGAGTCTCTTCGGTTCCCCTTGTGCGCCAAATATAAACTAGTCCCTTTGGAGTGAGCTCCTCCGATTCTTTGCTGAGATCCCTGCCAATTTCCATGTCAACCCATGACTTAATTTAGCCATTTAAATTAGAAACGGCGTCCCTTTGATATTAACTTCCAGAAATATGATGTTCTGTAAACCTGCTATGCTCCGATTATTCAACCAGTTATTTTAAGTATGTATCTTGAGACGGTGCTCCCCTTGGCATCCATGACCAAAATCGCCTATCTACCTGACCATGTGCAGAGAAACATGTGCTGCATTCGCCAGCCTGCGTTGTATAGTATGAATACCACCATTGATATATCATGATCTATAGGTTAGGACCCTGGTCTTTGTTAATTTCAATCAGACCCAAATGTGCCCAACAGAAGAGGGAATCCGCGACGCCAACCTTTGTGTCATGGAAGATTTGTATTCTCTTAGGCTTTGACAGTGGGACCACTGAGGTTGGAAAACACATTTCGGATAATTTTAAGGCACCAATAAACTGTATATATGACGACCGATCTCAACAAAATGCGAAGACAAACTCGCGTCAATTGTTAGCCCATAGGTTACCCCACAATGCACAACTGAAAATGTATTCATAAATACACAGATTTTGAGTACATAATCTATAAATAAAAGAATAGATTCGCAAATAAATTCAATCAAAGAAATGAAAACAAATTAACAAAAAGACAAACAGAACCGCAAGTTAAGCAATGCGACACTACCAGAGTTATTACCTTATATATTATATGCAAATTGTTAATAAAAATTGTTATTTTGATCAATATCAAAACACACGCTACTAAAAAGTCGACGCCTTGTGTTATATAATCCCAGAGATGTTCAAAGGGCAACGCTCGGCATGTATCGGAGACATATATATAACTTGCTAATGTGGCATAGATATCAGGCTTGGAGTTGACTATTCCTCCTCGATGATCACTATTTTGGCACAGTCAACGGCAAGACATGCATTATTTATTATATTATATCGAACATTGGTGCCAATTCTCACACAATTTCTGTGTCTTATTTTGTCACATTTTTATTTACCGTGAATTTTGGAAATCGTTCTCAGATTTTACAAAATATATACGGCACTCTTTTGACGATGGCATGGGGGCATAACTATGTTATTAGTTACATTTAACACCACTCTTCATGATTCATACATTTATTTCTATAAATACGTCATTAGCAAATACATTTGGCGAAATTTTAGAAGTTAACTTGCTTAACTTCGATTAAAATGGCAATGGAAGATACAAATAACGTCCACTGACATTACAAAATTAGGACTGGCCACTTGCCAACTAAACGGACAAACTATTAAATACATTGGATATATATATATAGCTATGATCGGAAATTTGTAAGATCATAACAATTCACCAATAAATCTAGTCATATACCGATATAGCAACACGTATCATACAAGGTGTAGTTTAAGATTGGCCGTAACTTCAGACGGCAACCCGATTTCGCGAAATGAGTTTGTTACTATAAATAGAAAAAGAATAGTAGGCATGTATGAATCCTACTGGGGTACTATCGTAAAATGGTATAGCAGTGTGCAGCCAATCAGAATGCGAGAATGTCACGTGAGATATAATATAATAAACTGGGAATATAGTGTCCTATAATTGCGATGTCGGAATACAGCGACCACCTGAGCTTCCTTTTTGAGGGTAGATTTGTCGACCGTGTGGTATTGACTTCGAACTTTGAGTTGCAAGCGCGTTCGTCGTAATGGGCCGGGGTACAAATCCCACCCAACCCCCAACCCCATGTTTGTTTATACAATAAATAATAAATAATCATGTGTGTAATAATGTGTGTTATATAGTCCCATGCATGTTCAAAGGGCAACGACCGGCATGTCTTGGAGACGTATGTGTATATATAACATATTACTATGTAATATATATCTACATATATACATTTATGTTTGGTAATTAATAACCAAAACATATCACAAACAAATCACAGACAAACCAGCACCGAAAAAACGCCATCGAGCAGTTTCCCCACGGAACATCAGGGTTCGACACCATAAGTGGATACAACAAACTACCCTTCATTGGAATCTTCACAACATATAATCGATTATCGGAATCTGTGATAAAACTCTGATTTTGTGAAGTGATTAGTCTGATTCTTCGAATCCACTTCTGGTTTTCCAAATAAATTTCCTTACAATTTCCAACAATCCGTCAGAAAATCATATATTTTGCTAATATAGAAAAGTATTGTTCAATAGTTAGATTTTTTATAGATTCATGTCTGATTCTTCATCTCGAAAAAGATCCCCATGTGCGAGCAGACAACTGCGGAGATGTGCTGCTGACACAGAACCAACTATAATACAACTGCAATATAATTACTCGCGAGCTGAGATAACAGTTACTGTCAAACTCTTATGGAAGGCAGATGATAAGACTGTTGTTAAGGACATGTTACATGTATATGACTATATAATTCGGCGCCAGTGCTTATCAAAACTGGCAACTGGAAGGTATACAAGATAATACTTTTCTAAGTTGATTACATTACTATAGGGAAAATAAATATGTTCATACCATCTAGTATGGAGATTTGTTTTGTGGCTGATGTACTCCTAAATACTTCAAATATATACTCCAGTCAATTAAATGATGTCACATGTTTTCTAAAGTTATTTACATTAACATAAATAATGGCTATAGATCGGTCCAAATAGTTCTGCTAAACCATAATTTAAATTTCGAAACAGTCTCACCTCGTCACTCCCGCCTTGTTCACTAAAGTTGATTGACTGGTGATTTACGAGGTCGTCGCTGTCCCGCTTCTTACGATGTCGTGAACAGGCACCTGAAATAATTTGCGATCCCACGTGCACGGTACGTGTACAAACAACATTATTCA
The DNA here is from genome assembly GCA_032622095.1 of Siphonodentalium dalli. NCBI lineage: Eukaryota > Metazoa > Mollusca > Scaphopoda > Gadilida > Siphonodentaliidae > Siphonodentalium > Siphonodentalium dalli. The sequence continues at coordinate 39,329,423 of CP136067.1, forward strand.
CAGACCGTCCGCAATCAACTTTGTTGAAATCATCAAAGTTATCACCGGTGCCAGCTTCTGCAGCACATATACAATACGAGTTCTCTTCCCGCGTTGTGTCGAGGACAACGTTCGCGGCGAAATAACTCTCAGCTGGAACATTGATTCTGCATGTAGAGAAAAACATGGCTCATATTTACAACTACAATGCAGACACATAAGGAAGATTAATAGAAGTAAATAGAAAATTGAGTGTCATAGAAATAAGCCAGGGTAACAGCTGCTGCGATATTGGAGTATAATGACATGAAAATATTCATTGCAAAATATTCGAGCCGTATTATATTCTTACTTCAACTATAGACTGGTACAGTGTATACCAGCATTATGGGTGATTTAATCTTATATGGATTCGTATAATCTTATATAAGTATATGCGACAATGATTATCGTGCAATTTAATTGGCTATCGAGATGAATAAACACTTAAGAGGGGCGTAAAGTGACAACTTTTAAATGCGGAATTCAGTGTTAATTTTCAAGACAAGATTACTTAATATTTACAAACCGTAGAATATTAATTAATGTCTTGTTGGAATGTTTGAGCATATATCTAGTGACAACGCAAAAAACATTTTTCGTTTTATGGTTTGCTTTGTGACATTTGATGGGAATAGTATAAACAATGATAAATGGTGATCTACTGTTTAATAATGTCCAGTAATATTCAACCTGGGATGAAAATCAAAATTCCGCTTCGCGTTGATCTTCACACTTTCCAAAAAGGTATATGGTCACCTGCGCTTTGTAAGGTTTGATCAATCTTTTCTCCAAAATTAACACTGAGGGTGAAACAGAGTCCGAGGAACATATAGAAACAGACTCAGATTAGTGTATTGGTTGCACTGAAGATTACAATATATATGAACAGAAGAGCTCAACATAGCGCCACATGTCACTGAGCTGTGTGAGCGTGCGTGAAGCAACATGTCGTTTTCGTAACAATATTTGAAGGGTATTTACTTCAATACTTCCAAACTATCCAGTTTATCTGGTCCAGACAAATTCAACCAAAAGGTAAAACAATGTGACATCAGCACGAGATAAGGAAATGGTTTAGACCGAATCAATTGAGATGAGTCCGTTTCGGTGCCAATATCAGTGCGATGCTTAGACCCATGAATTGTGTTTTTTGCTTTTATCGTCTTAAATAATTTACGTTATTCCTTTAATAAATTAAGTGTACTTTCGCTCGTCTTCCTGCATCTCGTCTATACTCCGTAATTGGCCCATTGTGTTCAGTGCTTACGCGGCGGAGGGAATGTATATAGACAGACAGATAGATAGGTTAGGGGTACAACTTCAAGCCTTTTCGCCCTACAGCGCTGGCGATAAGGTTTTGAATCCACATGTTTCCATCTTGGACATTCGAAATCGTTATCTGGTGGAGTTGCCAATTACTCGCCGATGACCGGTAGTTTGCCGCACATGGTCGTCGAGTTTATCAGCCATTGAAATCACATGTTAGATTATCCGTAAGTATGCGGATCTCCTCCTCCACTAAAACAGGCTATGTCGTAACATGGCGTTAGCTGATTACAGGTAAGTGAGATAAACGCTCTTTATTCGTAACATACTATGAATAGATTAACAACGAGAAATTGCACATTGGTCACCAACACACCTTCACTATTTAGTGTATGATCATTGGTCAGCATGAGCACGTTGCCTGTTCGATCAACATTTAGATACACATAATGCGGACTCAGCGAATAAATATGATATCTATATCATGATATATACACGGGAGAGGACCACGGGGCCGGTGTTCACAAATCACAAATCACAATTCATCAGTTATCACCAAATTCTTAGAACATGTACATTATACACTATTATTTCTGTTATCTTGGTTGTAAACATTAGTTTTGTGTAAATTGTGTTGGGAGGGTGCTGATATAACATGTGTCCCTATATATCCCTTGTAACTTTTGTTCCAATAAATATGTTTAAACCATTCTGGCATCCTTTGGAGATCCATACTCTTGACGCATTAACAAACGACTTTGGGTCTTAGGCAGACATACATTATATGATGTCGATATACGATGCTCGAATATCCCTATCGGCAAGGTGCGTGTTGGTTTAACGCTCTTCATTCAATTTTCAATTTATTTGTGTTCAGCAAATAATTGAAAAAAAGACAACATAATACATTAGATAAACAAAATAGTTATGTACACTGGATGTCTGACTCTCGGTATACCACAATTTTATGAACATGTATTAATTTTTAAATCATAAGTACATACCGGCACAGGCATCCGATGAAAAAACACCAACATAACAACAGAAACCATATACCAGTCACTGGTATAGTCCGTATTGGCACTTTAGTACCCTTTCACATGAGCCCGTGTATACCGGTGCTTAGAGTTCTCCCAAAGTCTATACAATGTCTTAATTTAATGAAGCCATTATAAATGTAATTATATTATAAATGTATACGCGTGCACGTGATATTAATCAGTTATAATTAAGCTAATCAGTTACGCGGCCACTTGTAGTAAAATTATTCTTAATTAATTACTGTCAGGTACACAATTTTACCAGAATAACACAGTTATAGTATTTAATCTGTTGCCATTCATACATTTACAAAACAACACGGAATAAAATAACACAGGCGTGATCTGCAGAGATAATTTGATTCTGATTGACAATAAATTGACTCCCACATTGCATGTGATAATTCGATCAAGAGTGACAATCGACGTCCAAGAACACTGACGCCCCAATTTGGTTGGTTTTCAAGTACTTAGTGCTCAATAATATGAGGTCCAAGAACACTTACGGCTAATTTAACATTTGGCTCTGACGAAACACCCGTTCTTCTGTTGCTTTGGGTCACGATGATTAATTAGATCAACCATTTGAGTAGAATGTATTGAGAGTAATTAATTGGTTTCGATTATTACGTGACATATATCACGAGGGTTTTACCAATAGGACCGGCTCCCCGAGTGAATTATGTCACGTAATCGTCGAAACCAATTGACTAATCTGTTTATTACACACTTTCAGCAACTAAAAGTCGCTAATTCTAAAGAGAATATGTGACAAGACAGGCCCATATCAGCTGATTCTCCCATTCTGAACCCAACGTACAGTTGCGCGGATGGACACATAATTTAAATAATTGTGACGTAACGATATCGATTGCTCTCATTATTTTGACTCACTTTGGTGCGATTCATAAAAATGTTTCGAAATCGGGCTAAAAGTAGAAAACGAAGTTTCGAAGTAAGAGCAACACGTGGAAATTTAGATCGGAGCTGGATTTGTTCAATTATTCATTGGCACCATTCCAAGTAGCAATAATTGTTATGTAGAAGAGAGTAGTAAACTACAACTCATTAATATTTCGGCATTCCTACCTCGTGCATTAAATCGATAAGATATGAAATCTAGAAATATAAAATCATGTTTTCAAGACGTACTCAACCGGCACACATGACATACGATGGGTTACTCTTCATGTATAAGGTTATACGTTTGTTTTGTATATACCTTGTTTCACATACATGTACATGCATACGTGGACTTGTGTCTGCATGGATCATCATCAGAGGGTACATGGCATACCATAATTAATTAAATATGTGCATTGCTAGTACTAGTAATAGTAATAGTCTCTATTCCAAATGTCTGACTCACCATTGCCTGTTTTCAGAAGAGGTACCCATAGTTTAACTTCGCCTATAACAATTGTGTACCATATTTTTGCACGCAAAGACACAGATTTGAGGCTACGCTAATCTGTCCCAGAGTTCAGTGATAAAAGTTAAACAATGAAAAGTGTGTGGTACCGCAAATAAACTGGATGCTAAATGTTACAAATATCTCTTAATTACACCCATGCTGGTCATATATTCAAATATCCAATAGAGTGTATTGATTAGTCGCACTATAGCAGCAAAGTGTAAACTAATTATGTAAAATATTTGCATTAGTAAAACTATATGTAATATAATAATAAATGTTAGAACCAAGTTTAGATTGAATGTTTCGTATGTAGATTCAGAAGCTAATTGTAGATATGTATATTTATAGCAGGGATCGGTTTCAATCCAGATGAACGATCGCGAATATGACTATGATCTACCCACCATATAACCAGTGATTGATTTGCATTGACACTTAAAATTGTCAGTTTAGATGACGGTGTTACCTCCATGCATCTGTGAACTGTCTTGAATGGAAATCTATAGCGTCGTCGTCGCTGCTGAAAGTTCCACACAATCCTTCAACTCGGTGTGCGTCGCCTAGTGCTGGGTATATATAGATCCAATTTATATTTGCGTTACCAAGTCTGAACTTGATAACAACTCCGGTGCTAACCGTAATCTACAAAACATAACGTGATTCAGATAAAATTGGTTCCAACATTTATTTCTCCAGAAACAACCAACGCCATCACTTTCTGCCAAAAAAAAGCCCCCAAAATATCCAACGGACAGACAGACAACAGGCAGTATCTGCAGCTTTACTGCCGAAACTATAGTCCTAAATAACCATGTCTTTACTGAACGAATGAGTCAGTTATATAAGTATACATCGGAGCGGTTTATTATTAATTTCGTGGGTATACAGGGAACACAGTCAGATGGCATACAGATAACACATAATACAAGAGTTAGACAATTAGTTGTAGTGGGAGATATTCAGATAATCAGTTCAACAAATGGCATATTGGTTTGTTGAACGTATTGTATTGTATTGTATTGTATTGTATGGTTATATCCTAATGGAACTACACGTCAATGGGTATGTAATATAGAAAAGGTTAGTGTATTATATGTATATTGTTTGTGTGAGTTGTGCATGAACGAATTATTGTTTAATTCAAGTGCAGCTGAGTTGTATTGCCGATTGTTTCCCTTTCGTGTCCCATGTATTACAGTCATTGTTTAAATTTGATTTATACTTGCATCAATCCTGTGCATTGATGTTTTCACCTCAAACTAATTGCAACCATTATGTCGTAACAGGAATAACTACATTAAGCATTGATATATTATCGCGAAATTGGTGAATATTGTCAAATTATTATGCGAAAATTTGGTAAAATACTTAATTTATAGGTTTTCAATGAACTATATACAAACTCCATTTTCATCCATATATATACCCATTATACAATGCTGCTTGCATAACAGAAAACATTTCTCAGACATTTTTTTAGAGTTATTGGCCTCAACAGTTGGGAGTTTGTCTAATTTCGAAGCCTCAATTTCCTAAAATTATTTCCATATTTTGTGAAGAATTTAAAAAACTAGAGAAAATTAAGTTGTTTTTTTTTCGGCGTTTTAATAATTTCTCATATTCATTTCTTTCATAATATTCACATTTCTTTAACTGTTCTGTCCATATTCTCACTCTTCAGATCGCAACACTTGCTTCAATATATCACCATTGGGGTTATTAGCTCATCGTGTCATCGAGAATCTAAACTCAAGCCAAATATTATATAAGAACTCAGCATGATAAGCAGCATCACACATTCACTCTAATCAAATACAGGTTGTATATCTGCATGCCTATCACTTTTAAATGCTTGGGTTGTTCCAAATTGAAAGTGATTTGACACACGTGACATGAACATGTACATATATTAACGTTTGACTCGTTTAAATAGCTCCAAATGACTAGTACAAATGGGTTTAAATGCCTACGTAATTTTCGATTCCCCAGATCACATTATACACAACATAATTTATATTTTATACCATTTGAAAGAGGAAACTCCAAAACATTTTATTATCAACTTATCGGGTCGAATAACTAAACATGTTGTTTTTATCAAGGTACCGACGTGTGTTCTACGATTAATTTCGGTCTGGTCGATATTGCCGGTCTACTGTTCTCAAAGGAAGGGAATAACTCTATATCTTATTTGTTAATTGTGTCGCATTCTGTGATTCTATTCGAATTTCAAACAAATTTGTAAAGAAGGATTTCGAGTTTTTATTGAAGTTTAAATATATCGGCCGGGTAGGCTACTCTCTGCGACATGATTATAATCCTATCCACGACGTTTGCAGTTTGGTTAGTATTTATAGCTTTATCACAAACGTATTTCACCACCATCTAACGTGAATTTCGTGTCTTTTGCATATTATTTGTTTGTATTCATAATTGCCGAAGTTTACTCCTCTTATATCGTCATTCCGTTTCTACAAGAGAGCTAAACGTTCGTCGCAAACAAAAAACACTATTTACAATATATACTGTTTATATATAATCCAAAACATAAAGTTGCACATCATAATAATTAACGTCTCTTCGTCGGGAAGAGATTTTATCTTTTTCGCTAATGACATGCTACAAAGAAACTGAAAATGTCATAATCAATAACGTTTTAAAAATTAATTAATGTGTCCACCGATTTCATTACTTTGGAAGCCATATTTAGACAAATGTTTTTCCTTCGCAGAAAAGTATCCGAAAATCTTAACCGCTGTAGTAATCCCATACGACCGATTATCAGTTATTCTGTGTAGCTCACACCAAAGCATAAAAAGCAGATGCGAGCCATAAATGGACTATACAAATTCTTACTTCCTACCTTTCATCACGACGCATGTAACAAAGCTTTGCATGTTACAGTGCAGGAGTAACTACATGTTATTGCCAACAAATAGATCCATTAACCTGCTCTACAAAAATACTCATCGACGAACAGTTAACCTGTATGATATGTTCAGATAGTAAGAACTTAAATATCTGGACTTTTCCCTCAATAAGTATGACTTCTTCTGTACTTGTATTATCTGTCGTCTTGTTATATTTTCTAAACACCCCCCCCCCAGATGAAGCATGGTCTAATGTATCTATTTATAACTGAACGGGACAATCCATTTTTTAATGAACAGGTTCAAATATCGAAACTATGCTCCGATGATGACCAATGTAATAGATGCATAAATATATAATGCAACCGTATTCCATATATTCTGGGACTAATTATATATAGGATTTATATATTAGATAAACGCTTGCTTGCAGCACATAACTTTAATTTCAAAACTTCGAAACAAATACTTATTCTATTTACTCCATCAATCTAATGGTGTGGTTTAAAGATACTTAAGTGGCAACGTACATTCCTTGAATGAGATCGGGAACGGGGGGGGGGGCTCAAAATAAAAACAAATTGTTATTTATAACTTTATTGCATTGGGTTTGCGGCGAGTTCATAAACTGATGGCATTTTCGAGTCTCCAAATATCAAACCGAACATTGTACGTGTATCTCCGTTTTAATTCAATATACCAAATAAACTGAAATAGATTGTATGAAATGCGCTCTTTTCTTTTTGTCAGTATTACATATTGTGCATGTAGTAAACCTATGATTGAATCGATTACGCTAAACTTGGTTGCGTGGTAACCTACTTGGTACTTGCTGCCCTGATGGGATGCTCCATTCAAAATGTATGTACAAATCAGCGGTCAATGCTGGTGAATCGAAAATGATTGTTATATTATGTTCGTCCGGTGTTGGTCAGAATCACTTTCGGCCAATAAACCGTGAGTCTTTTAGGGCTTATGGTTGCTAAGTAAGCTGGATTGCATGTGTGTGAGTGTGAATGGGTGGATCGCGGAATGTATGTGTCGGTGGATGTTCTTGTTTGTCAAAAATAGGTACGTATTTAAATTAATCTGACTTTTTGTGTTTCAATACTTGAAACACTTTAAAATGTTTTTGCATATATACAATGTACTAGTTGACACCTCACCTCGCACACATCCCCGATCATCTGGAAATCGAAGACTCCATCTTCGCATGCTTTCTGTTGCATATACCTGTTCACTATCACGCGCGTTGCGCCATTCGATGAAAGTGAAGTTCCTGAGCATATATTCACAACGAACAAGGAATCGCGTACTCTAATAGCTAACCCACAGTTGCAAGTGACATGTGATCCAGGACGGCATGGTTGATACACGGCATTTATCTGAAATGGAAGATAACGCAACAGGAATATTTAAAAACCATCGTGAATCGCTATAGTTAAACTTACTTCCATTATTATACAGATATATGTCACAACAATTTTGTTTATGTTGAAATTCGACAAACTTCTGTATATATAAACAAATTATTAAGGGAGCTATATTTCTCCGCGGCAGTGAAGTAAGAGTGAGTAAGTTGACACATATCAGATGTTGGCCTTGGTGCATCAGCTGGAGGTTACTACGACATAATTCATTACAGTGGATGCATAATTTGTTTGAAACGCTTATAATAACAAGAACATTTAGCCTGATTCGGGGACTGCAGGGTACATGTATATAAATGATATCGAGCTCGATATCATTTATATCTTTGTTTGTCATTTGGATATCTAATACAATCTCATTTAAGATATTTAATTTTGTGGTAATCGGTACTGCGTTGTAGCTATATGTTTATCTTGTATCGTCATGGCAGCCATCTCACCTGCATTTGCGTTGCCACGTTGAGGTACATGATGAATTCGCCTGTACCTCTAGTACCCTGGAGTTCGTAGTGTAGTCTGAAAATGCAACGTTGAAGAACTAATTAAAATAATATGTGTTTTGGATATTTTTGTAATGGCCACATGCAGTAGCCCTGTGCTATGAAAGTGACATTGGATCAGCCTATTTGTAATATGGCACTTTACTAACGCACGTGTTTGTTACCGTTAGATAGAACACGACATCAATCATGACCATTTCTTGCAAGTTAGTATAGGGTTGAGTTCAGGGACGTGGCTAGAGGGTCTCCGTTGGGGGTTGTCCACCTTGGGAAATTCCAACTGCACCCCCCCCCCCTTGAATCAGATTCGGACCAAACTTTTGCATAATTCCATTTGCAATTTTGAAATCTGAACAAGAAAATCGCAAAATCCTACCATCTAGACTAGCATCAAGCCTTCCTATAATTGGAAATTTCAAACCTGACATCCCCACTTAGGTTGGAAAATTTCCAACTGATGACAATTCCAATGACAATGCTGACCAAATGTATGACAATATTGTTTTCTAAAATTAACTAGCAGTTGTTGACTAGCAACGGGGGAGGGACCGGAGACAAGCTTTCCAAGTGTTGGAAATTTCCAGCCTGTCACCCCCCCCCCTAAGGTTGGAAAATTTCCAACTGAAGACAATTTCATTCCAAAATTCACCAAAAATAGGAAAATATGCAAATATTGGTCCAAAAACAATTAATTCCCAGCAATAAATTGTTTGAACATCAATCTACAAGAACATTATCAACCTATTGTTGGGGTGAAATTTCCAACTAATGATTTGGCTGGTATGAAATTTCCAACTGTTGAACATTTTGATCAAAGTTGGGGGGTGAGACCCCCCCCCCCCAAAACCCCCCTGTCGCCTCGTCTCTGGTTGAGTACTGATGGATGAGGTGGATAATTTACTACTCACAATGCATAGCGGCGATAACACGTCTAGTGTCAAATTCACTAATTTGCTTCACCATTACCGACCGCACTGCTACGTACGACAACTCACTGGATTACCAAATGGGGGTATTTAGTCCACAGGTTAATACATATGATGGAATGAAAGCAATCAAACATTTTTCATCATTCTGGCAATTACGTGACTTCGTTTCATATATTCATCACATTTGCACTGCATTTGCTGCGGACACACGTACCACGGTAACGATGGCATAGTAGGTGTGACTATTTATTACGGAGGAGTCTGGTGACAATTTGTCGTCATAATTATGTGCCTTAGCTAGCCATGTTGCTCATTGAGTTTCCGCACAATTCTCTACGTTATATATAATTGCACGATAGATCGTCCAGAATTGTGTTTGACCGTGGCAATCCCTCATTCGCTCACAGATCATGCACGTAGTACGTTTTATTGATATCACCGTAATGCATGTCTATCTGCTCATATTAATTTCATGCGTGTTAAGACAGTTCGCAAATGGCGTCTTTTTTATTTTGCGACGTTTAGTTCTACGCATGGGGCCGATGAAGCTATTTCGAAACTGTTGGAAGAAATCCAACTTCAAGAAAGTATCTGGAATAAACAAACCGAACTATACAAGGACCAAAACAAGAAAAAGGCTGATTATAACGAAATTTGGAAGACTCATTGTGCGAATATGCAGCGGGCGACTTGGCTAGCTAAGGCATATTAATTATGACGACCAATTGTCACCAAACTCCATCATAATAAATTAAAATGGTTGTATGTGTCTACTAGCCAATCAGCAATTTATCGGACTGCACAGCGCGGGATTGCCAACATTTCATTGAGTTCATTTTCATTGAAAAACTTAATTTGAATTTTCTTGTTAAGTATTGGAAACATGAACGGTCCATTGCAGAATGTGGAATTTGACAAAATCGCGACCAGAAATTGAACAGCGTGCACATATGATTTCTTCACTTTTACAGTGTTCCTGGTCATGGCCGTACTCCTGACATGTAAAACATTGTAAGTAATCTTTATATCGCAACCTTCAATGTTGGAGGATGTTCGCATCGATTGACGGCGAAAAATATAACTGTTCAAAATAGTTTTAGGAAATCTTAGAACATTTTCTAACATCAGTAACATCCTGTGGTACCAACACAACTAGTATCTCCTCTCCATTTCAGAAGAATCGGATATATCGCATGTTCTCAACACATCTCTGCCACTATTCAATGTTGTGTTGTGAGCAACCGTGCATTAGCTGTTATCTGCAACGTTGCATCGTATTGAACTTTCTTTGAACATTAGATAACGTGGCCAGTCTCTGCCCCAGTCCTGATTGGTTTGACATATTTCAATTGTCTAGCTATACTTTGCAGTCTTATCGATGACAAACTCGGACGATCTCCTAGGGTTCTGGTCGACGCTGCACGGAGGCCAATGAAAATAAAGATGTAATTTTGGTGTATGTTTGAACCCTATACAAATTCGCCCTGGTACGTGTGAATCGTGTGATTTCCAAGTGGTTACCAATATTCAAACCTCCAATTTACCTGGTAACCGATATTCTTCAGCCAAATATTAATGTATTAGCCATGCATGTCCTGTAATGCCAAAAACAATATTTTTGAGAATACAATTTTTTCATATCAACACCACACTGACCGAGAAGGCTGCATATGACAAACAAATTACAACAAATAAAATGTTTTTCAAGTCAATGTTGTTGTTAAACACAACCTACACAGCAGCCATACATTACAAGTACATGTCGAAAATCTATGATTTAATCGCTTATTGTTCATTATATAGTTATGATTATAAGAATCGGCGAGATATTAGTTGTTTTCCAAGAAAAAGTTGTTTAAGTCAGAGTTTTGTGTGGGTGTCGATATCTGCCAAGATGTCCATATACCCACCAGCAGGTATATACAATAGCGAGGAATTACTTTTTCAGAGAAAATGTGTCAAGGTTTGGGATGCGGGGGAAATTTCAGGCCTGGTGTCTTGCCCACCATCAGCTACATAATTATGACAATTTATCGACGTTTCATAACTATATAAATCTAAGTACTGAAACAGATGAGTGTTTTCGTGTAACTGCTAGGTGGGGGATATATATCCAGACGTGGACCTAACTTGTAAACACACAATTCCCCTCAATTGACACCACTCCACAGTACTTACCGTACTATATACATGTATATATATACGATTGCTACGATTCCATACCCCATTCTGTCGCGTCCGCCAAGTTGGTGCACATGCAATACCACTAGGGTTTTTTGGGTGATATTCTGTTTAAGGACCACTTTTGGTTTTCACAATTATTCCGGCCCAGCAGTTCTACGTAGCTTTGTTAATAATTTTATTATTACAATTTAACATCGTGCAAAAGTGTCGTAGTATTGACGTCATGTGATACACTGGAATACTATTATATGTAGTCATCTCACCCACGACAAGTCCTCATATGCGGGTCGTTTGCTGAATAGCAGAAATGTGGCGCTGTCGTGTAGTCGGCATCTGCGATCACCACCTGTGAGAAATAAGATGCAGTCCATACAAATGATTTGAGTATTGGCGTCGCACACTGTTAGCAAATCTCAGTAATTGTATGTCACACTGTGATGGTAGTTATTCCGCCATAACATTTTGATATAGAAATACGGAATGTCTCTCATAAATGCAGATGATATTTTCCGTAAATTAAAATGCAATTGATGTAAATTAACGGATCCTCCATCAATATTTGCGTTATATTAAGATTCGGCTTCATAATTGTACGATTTAAGGTAGCAATACACGATTTAATGGGTGTGTAGGAGGGCTGACTATAGGATTTTAAGCATATAATATCTGTTTGGCCTTATTCTGGTAGTACTGATTTGGTGGTTAGTCATTTTATGAAAGTACCAGGGTATACAAAATGGGATGATGTTTGAATACGAAGTATGTGATTGTTGTCTAGTGTGGGCCAGCTCTGTGCTGATATTATTGTTGTAAAGTCACAATATACCCCGTTGTGCTCGGGTATATGTTGGTTGTTTCATTGCCTTTTGGAAAACATCCTAGTATAATCAATGTGAAACATCAAATTACTTTGTTATTATGACGAATTCTCAATTCGCCCCAGCAAACCCACGTAAACTGTGATATACACAGCTGGACATTGTTAGACACTAGTAGAATCAAAGTAAAGCCTCACATTACTTTGGTATCATCATGGTGAATTTTCAAACCCACGTAAACCGTGATTTACATTGGTTTTATTGGCTTTACCAGCGTGGTGTTAAACTACCATAGTATTCCAAGAACACTGGGTATATTAAGAAAAAAATAACAGTTAACATATTTTCCCAAAATTTGTAGGCGAATATGTTTAGAACGTCCCCAGGAATCCGAGGTGAATATTTTATGCTGTAGCAATATCCCCCGACGGTGCACTGTTCGATAAAATAAAAACATGAATATTTGCCTCGATGTATTAACATGTTCACTTTCTATTAGTCAACTATTTTTGGTCTACACTTGATTATTATAGCCCATAATTATTTGGGGACAAAAGGGACATTATTATGCGCAATGTCTCCCAAAAAAGAGCTGAAAATGTGAACAATTCCCCAAATTAAAAAAAAAACAATTGAAGAAATTTTTACCACTCATTCTTTATTATTATATATGGGTATATTAGACATTCAGGATGTTGCAAAAACATTTTGAACAACCTGTCACTGAAAACAAATATCGACATTAACTGCCTACTGTGTAAAATGTGTCAAACATCTTTTCAACATGTTTCATTGTCTTACCACCCTGATATTAACATTTTGAGTACCTGCATATATTCTGGTAATGGTTTATTGTGGAGACTCTTAAAAAAAATTTGTAGATCAATGCGAAATATAATTTTAACTGCCATTTGGCAGTTGCTTCACTATAGATATTTCACACATATTTATGAGCACACACACCATTCGGTGCATGTTTTATGTATAACAACGACGGGGCAACTTCTAACCGACTAGTTTCCTGTATATTCAGATGTGGCCATGATTAGATAATCAAAAACACATGTCGCATATATAAATCCCACACATTTGCTTCCAACCATATCATTAACGTTCACAACTACCATCATATCTACCGTTCTGAATCAATTCCACATGCCAGGTACTCCACCTGATATTACTCTGAACGTACAATGCAAGCAATATCCACATTATATACCAGGAGCAAGCAAACGCACTTATAACTTTTTGGCACAAGGTATGTATGAATGTATATGTTAAATGATCAACTTGTATTCCAGTAATATACTCTTAATATTGTTACAAGTGGCACCCAATACAATAGTAACGTACGCGCATCCTATGTAATTACATAGCGTACACCACTGGGAGTATAATCAGTGACACTACACTGTGCACTGAAATAAATACAAATATTTTCATTGCATATTTTAGTTTCTCGGCGGCCATTTGAAGGGCGATTGTTTTTGGAGGAAAACTCACAATAAAACAACATACTTTCTGAGCAGATGAATCCGTATTGAGTGTTTATATCTGTTGGATTATTTCAAACGTGGTTGAAAAATATGTATGTTGTTTTATGTCGTTTTGGTCCCTCATACAACAATATATTAGTACTGCAAATGGGCACACAAGAAACAAAAATATGCAATGAAAAATGCTTTGTTTAATTATTTCATTTACGATTTCAGATAGTACCCTAGTTGTGTTCCCACGCTATATATATAATGCAGTGAGTTTGTTGTAAATATTCCTGTCCAACTCTCCAATGATCGGCCTTGAACATTTTTGTTTCCATGTTTTTCAACCTCTATTTTAAACATGATTAGAACGTATTGCTCATGGTGTAAGGGTGCACATAGTTATTATAGCGCTATAGAATACATTGGTTATAGAGGATAACAATTTCTCCATTTAAATTTATAGTTAAAAATTGTGATGTTTTTTTAAAATTCAAGAAGGCCTCCTCAAAAGCGTTTTCAACTTACCAAGACTCCTATGTACTTTTCGGAAAGACGGGACACAGTTATTCCCTCAAATACATGTAGGAGAAAAATGGACTGTACAAAATATAGTGTATATCATCACCAAATTGCATTCAGATTGCACAAGGTTAATACATGCACACTGCTCTCTTGGAACGTTATACCAACTTCCTGATTATATTGGCTTTCTGGTTCTGAATCTAACCAAAGTGAATACGTGATACTGGTGACAAGAATTTAGATAGTTTTCGAAAGTGAATTCACGGTGGGGAATCACCTTGTTTCGATGTTGGTGAGTACCACGCATTAAAAATGGCCGAGGTGAGTGCAAACTCACAAAACATACTATATGAGGAACTGACACAAACTATATCATTTTGACTGTTATGCGCATATATGCTTATTCATTTTAAAAACAATTTGATACATTTCTATTCGGAAATACTCAGTGGTTTTCTATAACATCCTGACCAAAGTTGCCAGTCGATTGTTCGTCCATACATCTAGGTGAATCCTTCGACTGACAACTTTGGTCAAAATGTTAGAGCAAACATTATTACCCTTTTCCGCTTTTCTGATCGCGTTTGTAATCGCATCGGCCATTTTGAATGCGTGATACTCATCAACTCGAAACCACGTGATTCCCCACCGTGGAATTATGACTTATTCAAGGAATAAAACAAGCCATTTCTCTCTGGAAAGCTATATTTATATTTCCATCCTTGTATAAACCGATCTCTAAAAATTCAGGACTATTTTTTATTGGGTACAGGAACAAAACATCATAAAACAACATAAATATTAGTCAACCATATTTTCAATAATCTGGCAGACATAAATAGTCATTACTGATTAAATTTTTCAGACATTATGTAGTTTTATGGTGATTTTTCCCAAATAAATAGTTCTGCAAATATTTATTTTCTCGCAGACATACCCTAGTCGGGTTCATAGTCTCTATAATGCACTGTGTTTTTTAATATCAAAATAATCCTTAATATTTCCTGTCAAACTGTCTATCGACCTACATGAATAAATTATTTTTAACCACTTTTTATAATTCGAACATATATCTATATTGTGAGGGTAAATAATTGATATTATAGCATTATAGCATACATTGGTTGTAAGGGATAATGACTGTAAATTTTCCTTCAAATTGATAGTTAAAAATTGAGATTTTTTTGAAAGTTCACGAATGGGCGCCTTCTTAAATATCCATGTACCCCACGATGTTGCCGGAGATAACGATGTTGTCACCAAAATAGTATCCATTCCGCCCCAATTTAAGTGTGCTTTTCATAGGTTCTCAGATTAATTTCACACCAATAAGAATAATTCAGTAGCCCCGAAATATGGATCCGGCGTCAGGTGGCAACAAACTCTGCACACTAGAGCAACGTCACGATTGATGGACACTGCCCCATTTATATATCCCCGATGTTTCACGTCACACACATGCTCATATCTACACCCGATGTTTAGCACACATTCTCTTATATATCGCGCCGTCAAGGATGACGCGGACATGGTGATTTAAACCCTAGTATTTAGCTGGAAATGTACACATGCAGCAACATAATTACCACATTATAGCAACTATAACATACATGTTGTCAGGTAAAGAACAGCTGTTGCGTGTCTGGACAAGACAATATAAATTCGTAGTACTAATTATAGAGCAAACAATATTACTTCTGGCACACTGCCAGATCCAAACGTGATGAATGAAACACGGAACGTCGTGTGTAAACATAACGGTATTAATTGGTTATAAGGGAATTGTATAAGCATGCGCGTATGAACTGGTTCAACAATTCTCACTCGACTAATATCAGTGATATGTATACTTACCGTCAACGTCGGTAGATGGTAATTGGTCCATATATTGTGAAACAGCGTCAACCCATTTACTCGGAACTTGATATACTTGGTCCTATCGCGGTCATCAATTTTGCTATTGGATTTGGCTAGAACAGATATGCTGCGCTCAGAAGACCATTGGTCATTTGGAATAGTAAATCCACACTGCTCAGTTTGAAATGACACATCTGGGGAGCACGCATCACCGTCTTCGTTGTCGAGAGTTCGCAATGCTATTTCTAGTGAGGGACATGGAGCATTTGGCAGATATAATTTTGTTTGACATCCAATGGGAACGGTTGACCTGAACGTAAAGCTTCCAGGGACTCCATTTTCCGTTAGTAAAATCGTGCGGCTGCCTACCACCTACAAACAATGTGATATTATCATTTCCCCGTAAACTGGTACGTATCGCGGATCAAGAAGGTGATCGTGTCATTCACTCGATTTGTCTTACATTATTCAGTTCCATTAAATATACGTTATAAGCCCGGCGTCCGATTGGTAAGTGAAAAAAGATCACAAACGCCCGGAGGGCGCGCATTGTGTTTATTTCGCTTATAAATTTACAATTAGTGATGAGTTTCTCTTACCAATTAAATATGTGGTCAGTCTTGAAACCCTGGTCTGGTGAATACCAATCAATACTCCACAGTCTCCAGTTTCAGTGATCGATTCATCTGGACTATATTTACATGCATTGTGCCGAATCATGACATTTCAAATGACTTTTTTGTTAATCTTGGATTAATTAAAGAGCTTACTACCCTTCTCTGCTTGTGTGCATTATTCCTACGTATCGGATCTATTTATTCCATAGATGCGAAGCCAGATTTATAATTTCACATGCAGCACGTTCGACAAATGTAAGTTATCCAACGGGTTCTGGTTACCGCGATCTTTATTTACTTGAAATATATGATAGCTGTTGCCTTGGCAGCAAAACTGTTTGTCATTGAATACATGTTTTCAGTATCACCTAACTTTTCACTTATTTAACATCCCTACCACTTCTATACATATACATTTACTAGTATTCTTTAAATTTAACACGACAATTAAAATATGATCGCACATGTCATTCTTAATTTAAAACTCCAACTTCGAAACCCGAAGAAAGTTTTCAAAATGTCTGGGTCCATGCTGAAATATCGCATACAAAATTGCATGCCAATGGAATGGTGAATATATGTTAGATCGGAAATTACATGCGTTAGTATGTTCAAGCCAATTGTATTGCTAGTATCCGTGACACAAGCTTCTTTCCAAATGAAGACTGGCGCTTATATGAATTTACCATAATAAGTGTACATGTAAATATTGGATAGATTCTTCACTATGCTAAGGCGCTTGCCTTGTTATGAATTTGTGTTTGGTACATGTATGGTGTGGTTATGTTGTCATTGAGCGTAATATGGAGACATTGCATTCGAGATTCACAATACGATTCGATCATCCCCATATCATCAGATTATATCAACATGTCTTCGCTTTAGTAATCATAATCAATTACTTACCACAAAATAATGCAAACCACTACCAACTGTACGTAGTATATAATTGGCCAAAATTTGTCATATATCAATAATTGTTTTCAGTGCGAGAGTATGTCGGTCGGCATTTTGGACAAATTCTGATAGTCAATGAATGAAGAGTGCAAACAATACTGGTATTGGAAACTCTGATAGCCTAACAAAAAATCAAAACTTGTGAAAACATACTATTTTCATAAGTCGTATATGTCCATCAAAACCTCATATTAATGCGCTCATTCACGGGTACTATCAAATTAGTTATATTAGTCATCTGAAATATGAATACATAACATATTCGAAATAGTGTGTACATATTTATTATGAATGTATTTCAATTGAAATTAATTGAACATCCATCTCAGCATTCAGATTTGCGATCTCAAAAAGGTGAATGTCCGCGCAACATATAAGGGACCGGATGAATTGACTGATTACGGGATTAATTGTCATGTAATTAAACCTTTTTTCATATTTCAGATGACATTTGCAGTCCAATTGATCAGTCTCAGATACACATAAAACACTCGAAAAATCATCAGAACTTCTTCAGTGCTACGCACATTTACTGCACAAATCGGCGTTTGGTGACATCTTCATTCGCGACGTTGACATCTTTCTGGGCCGACAGTGGTCCCTCCATATCGCGCCGATATTGAGAACGACACTGCATTTTTAAATTCTGTTCAATCCTATGCTTCTCTGACAGATTCACCTATATACCGGCATTTGTTTTGGCAGCGTGGAAGTTCAGGAACTATACTAGTGGGTGGATGTTCTCCAACATTTGAGTGAGCAAAAGCAAAAACACTATTGAATCAAATCGCCAAAAAATATTAAATGGTTTGATCTGGGAAAACTGATTGACAGTGAGTGGATAAATACTCCTGATTCATGTGGACATACACATACGTTGTTCGTTGTCTGTTTTACGATGAGAAACAAACATATCCCCATATCATATACGTGAAAATGACTTTCACATTTGCTCGGCTTTAGCGATACTTTTGGGTTTGGCGATACCACGTACACGGGGGTGATTATGTTGGTGAGGGGCGCTCCAAAATGTACCACTGATAGAACAGTAATTGCTGGATTTCGACGACAAAGCAAAGATACATGCACCCCTCGACCTGATGTGTTAGCATGGGGGCGTACTCGCTATTCCGATTTCACTATTAACGTTTATATCTTTGGCATGATGCGTAGCCCCTGTCTTCCGTGTCGCTTGTTGTCAGAGAACATGAAATCACAGCCCATATTTGTTATTCTCACCTCGGCGGACCAATCGTTTGATATAATTATTGGGATAGCATAATTTGTCAACCAATGTGTGCGCCGCAAATACAAATACTAGATAACTCCTATTGGTCGAGGTCTAATTGGCTTGTTATAAACACCAGTTAATCATGTCACAATTCGTACCACCAAATCATCTCAATGAAGGTCAATGCTATATTAAAGTGCCATTTAGTGCCCAAATGCTTGTGCAGACCAAACGACAGTTTGGTTGTCATTATATGCCCATGGTTGTGATTTTACCACATGTTAAGTGGTCCTGTTTATTTGCTTTGATGTTTTGAGTTGTGCTGAATTGCAACGATGCTGACAGGGAAAAGATATGCTGTCTAACGTAGTCATTTCCACGGTATTTGGATAATTTGAACGAATCGATGAAAAGCGGCATAATAATATGCATAAAACATTTCAAATTATTTCTGCTGTAAATTATGTTAACATGATTGTTACAAACACCAACTCAGTCATTACTTGATTATTCGAAAATGTAGATGCATGTTCTTAAATGTTGCACACATGTACATGTGTTTTCAAGTCGCCCATATTAGACATAAATAACGCAAACACAACATGGTTAGGGCAATAACGGTACGTCTCTAAACATCATTAGTTTGTCCCCAACAATATAATACCAATTCATCGTAAAATTAGACCATTCATATTATATAAATGGTGTATTCATCACTACCAATATCTGGGTCATATCAGCATTTACTGAAATATTGAGAATCTCGATCCACATAAACTAATATATGTCAACATTTGACGATTTTGTGCACAGAATAACGACTGAATGAAAGATAAATATTTACACAACGCATTCACATGTGGGTAATTTATAAAACATCAATATAACAACATCAAGAAATAGAAAGTTTTCCAATAACGAAATTTCCGTTATTAAAATTACAATAGTGGTTTTTTCAACAAACATGGACCATCGCGCTTAGTAAGTTTAAATATTTTAGTCAAATAAAATAGAATATTTACCCTTTCCATCATTTAATGTAAAATTTTGATAACACGCTGGTATCTTATTGAACTAATATTGATGTATGCTGCCACTGTGGCAGTAATGTTTACATAACGTTGGTTTTGATATGAGAATTCTCCTTATTGTGAGTTATTTGTAATGGAAATTGGAACAAATTCGTCATATTTTTATATATATTTGTTTGTGATTTTTTGTTTTGCATACTCTTGTAAAATTAATTCTATCTCACAAGAACCCACTTTGAATGCCTTGTGCCCATTTAAGAGTAGATTGACTACATTCGTTTTGTATCAATGTACACATGTAGTCGACGTTTCGGTCAATTTTGTAGCAAAACTGATTCGTATCGTTTGACTAAACGCTGGATTTGCTGTCCGAAACTCATCATAGATCTTGTTTAGCATATGTATAATATAATTGGAATGAGATCCTATGGAAATATCTTTCATCGTCTTAACGATCTGTTTTGTCAACAATGTTCTATCGTTCTTCAATGCTATATTGTGGACTAATGGATAGATATGATATGTATCACGTTATCAACTAAATTTTAGTACTAGTAATAATGTTGTATCATCAACCTTCAATAGTATAAGTAATGGAAACCGAATTGGCGGATGCCAGCGAATTGACTGGTTAGAAAGGGTGTTTCTAATCCAAATATAGATACCAATTATTTCTAAAGAAATTCCTCTGTGTTAAACTAACACAGAACATGGCGTGATGCTTATTCTTCGATTTGATTGAAAAAACAATTGTAGCATTAACGGGAAAACCTAAAATCTTCATAAAATTGTTATATCACACATGTTTCCGCAAATAGCGAACATCATACTGACATTTAATGCAAGAACACTCAAAATAATCAGTGTTTCGATATCATGGATCAAGAGAAACAACATTCAATAAAAATAATGAAGACTTGTATAAAAACTTTGTGGTCAAATGTCAAATGAAATTTCCAATACAAAACAGAAAACGGGGACATAGAACACCATAGCACTCAGTTGCTTTCCAGTCCAAATAAAGAATTAATAAAATAATAAATAACATAATCGGATATGCGACGTATTGTTTAAAGGAAACGTGTAATACTAAAAATGGCAGGTGTTGCTCTATATAATAAAATTCTTCACCTCAATTCCCGCGAAGAAATCTGGTGCAACTTCCCATGGAGAAGGTGTGCTACCAGCATCGATTCTTGCTCTGATCGAGCACCTTACCTGTAACAGGAAGATTAATTAATCAACAATTAATATGAATGTAACACGGCAGCGTCGGAGTATATAGGCGAGATGAAGAGTTGTGTGTTCGATTTGAGACAAGGGCGGGACAAATATTGCCAGCTTGATCACAGTTGAGGAACATTTATATTTTCCATTACGATCATCACTAGCCATTTCGATAACAAATGGTAATTATATATATTAATTAGAAGTCCCATGTAAATAAATACTCTTTGACATATTTATTGGCGTAAAGCTAATAAAATAACTTTTCAAACTCTTCATTCATTAGGGTTTGTTGGGAAAAAAACAAAAGTCAAATCCGGCAGAAGTGAAAGGTAACACTTGCGCAACTATAATACATTTTGGTTCAACTAGCACTATTTCCTGTAATGCAAACATAATTGTTGTGTGATACAATGAGGTATTACGTAACCCAACCCTTATTCAATTCAATAAACCCATGCAACGTTCGTTGCATAACAGGAAATAGTGCAAGTTGTACCAAAATGTATTATTGATGCGCAAACGTGACCTTTGACTGCTGCCGGATTTGCCATTTGTTTTTTTAGTTCATTAATTTTAAAGTCTTTATCTATCTGGGACTATTTCTTTACGCGTGAAAACAGCACATATATCGAGGTTTATAGCTGAATTTACAAAACGTGTCCAGTAAATTAGGTCTGGACCTCGACAATGGTTCGGTCCAGACCTAATTTACTGGACTCGTTTTGTAATATAAAGTTGTGATACAATGTTGTGTACTTTATATGTTTTCCTGTATTCATCCAGGTTGTAGTTAAAAGTCACATTGGGCTTGACGCTACATGTCTCGTCGAATATGACATTTCACCACAGCAAGAAAAAAACACATACTGTACATAACATTATTTAATAACTTCATATTATCCATCTGTATGTTTATCCAAATGATGTCACTCGGAATCCCAATATTTTTATCCAAGTCACATTGGACTCTATTCGAAGATTGCAGATCCTCTATGCATCACACACCAATTATGCCTGTAATGTTACGCTTGATGCAATATGCATGTCGTGCTGACTGCACTGGAATCTAATTATGCTATTGCACACTGTACTAATGAGAACTCACTTTGTCTTTCATCATTACGGCGATGACACATGCATATATATGATCCAATAAATCAGCAAGACAGCTATGCACAAAATTAGGTGCGGTGGCAAGATTGATGAACTATGTAGATTATCGCTTGTATACAAGACAAACAAAACATAAAAAAAATTGTTTCGGTTAACGTTATTCATATATATAGAGTAGTGCCCTATATAAAGAATCCTTAACCACAGCAGAAGTATGGGTAATTTTCAAGAGCTTTTCGATGAATGGCAACAAGTCATATTTCCGACTAAATCCTGAAAAATTACCCATAATTATGCTGTGGTTAATGAGTCGATTATTTAGGGCATTACTGTAGATATATATCAACCTATTTCATCCTTGTCATTCTTCTATATGTAGGCATGAGTTGGGACAGGGGCGTATCACCGATTTAAATTAGTTTTATCACATATCAAGCCCCGTGCAACTATCCTCAATTGAAAAACATAAACATTGTCGTGATTTATCTGGTGATCGCACCACGCACGAGTCCCCATGCATTACCATATTCAGGATCCTAAACGTCGTCCTTATTTTTGCAAAACACTTTGTTTTGCACATACACGAAGGTTACAACTGTGAAAATTTAAACGTTTATAGTCGTATATGCAACTCTATCTGTGAATTGCAAAACACCCCTACTATGTCTAACATTATTTCGAATCAAGTGGAATTATTGGACCAGTTGGCCGAATAGCAATGGCGGATTCTAACTCGAGTTTGATCCCAAAATTTGACTTCGCAGTTGAATATGATATGAAACTCACATCGAATCCTATTTGTGTGGGTCTTTCGCTCCAGTCGCTCTCGTGAAATGATCCGGTTTCATTGAGTTTGTCCTCTGACATTGATTTGGACGTCTTGTATACTGTACCACCAATGAACCATTCAGTGTCATACAACCTGTCAGGGCGTGTCTGAATTATGCACAGAAACACCAATTTCTCGTCAACCAGTACCGGAAACACATGTGGGCTCAGAGTTTCTTTTGGGAATTCATCTGTAAATGTTGAAAGAGATGCACACGTGATGTCAACGATAAGGTGATAAATGAGTCAAAGGCTTAGTCAAGGTAATCCCAAAGAGTCCAGTGTTTACATTTCTAACAAATGTTAGTTTAGCACTTGGTTGCACTTGCTTCTGTGATGCACTGGTCTTTTGTTGACACTGTGCCATTCATGAGTAAGGTGATAGGGTATGGTTTATTGTGTGCCATTCATGAGTAAGGTTATATATGGTATGGTTTATTGTGTGACATTCATGAGTAAGGTGATAGGGTATGGTTTATTGTGTCATTCATGAGTAAGGTGATAGGGTATGGTTTATGGTGTGTCATTCGTGAGTAAGGTGTTAGGGTATGGTTTATTGTGTGCCATTCATGAGTAAGATGATAGGGCATGGTTTATTGTGTGTCATTCATGAGTAAGGTGATAGGGTATGGTTTATTGTCTGTCATTCATGAGTAAGGTGATAGGATGTGGTTTATTGTGTGCCATTCATGAGTAAGGTGATAGGGTATGGTTTAGTGTGTGCTATTCATGGGTAAGGTGATAGGGCATGGTTTATTGTGTGCCATTCATGAGTAAGGTGATAGGGCATGGTTTATTGTGTGTCATTCGTGAGTAAGGTGATAGGGTATGGCTTCTGTAATGCACTGGTCGAATAACTCCTCCGAAGGGACAGAAAGATAATGGATTCACCAAGCAGAGCGAGTTATCTGGCAACACTATAAATTGAGTATGGCCGGCAATTATTATTCGGTGTTGGGTCTGATTAAAAGAGTTGTTTTTTGGCCCATGTGGTAACGAATGAATCTTAAAGAGTACATATTTGTTCTTGATATTGACCAGAGGAAATTTTCACTAGTACAATTAGCTGATTAGTTGTCAACAGAGTAGCACAATAAAGGTTTTGGTAGTATATTCATAATTCAGTGGTGGTATTAAATGATAATTTCATATTATCTGGAAGATGTTTGAATAAATCAGATAACATGTGTCATAAGGTATTGGCATGAACCAACCTTGAAGCAATTATTTTGGTAGTTAAGATATTCAATTGTGTATGCAAGTGTTCTACCCAAAATCAAGCAGCAGTTATCATTTGATTTATCTCTAAGTCGTAGTAATGTAATATTTCAATGTGAATAAATGGTGTTATTGCATTCTAAATGCCTCAGAGAGTATACTATGAATATGTTTATTTTTTTTACCAACTGATTAATTGTTATTCTATTTTAACTAATGCAATTTCTGGAGACGGCCATTTAATTTAAAAAGATTATTAGCTAACTTAGTTATATTGTTCTTAATAATATTGATGTTGCTCTCGATGACTGTTTCAAAGAGCCAGCTTAATCTTTCTCCGATGAAGGGGAGCAATGACCTTCTCGTCATATGTGTTGACTCATCATGAAGCGTTTTGTATTCAACAAATTGTGTGACAACTTCTAAGTAGTTTGTGTTAAGTGTATTCAGCCTTTCATTGAAACTCGCAAAAATATATTCGAATTGTTTATTTATACTCGTTAAGTTACATAACTCATGTCCATATGTATTTACTGTTTTTATCGTAATTGTCTCCTAGTCCGTTCGGGCTTCTTTATTGTGTTGACAGGAATTTCAAGTAATCTTGAAAGAGGCTTAGGTTCACTACGAAACCTATTGTCCAATCTGCATTATTCATATATATATCTTTATGTTTTTGGAAAATCACATTATGTCGCATCACAATAATGCCATTTGTTTGACCTTATTTTAGCAACATTAAGTTCATATGGAGTGCTAGTGTTGCTGAAAATAGAATAGTCACATGATTAGAGTGATCTCACAGGTTAGGTTTAGGGTTTGTCTATGTTATATCTGGTTGCTTTTGTTAACATTGTATATTGTAACTATTAGCTTCACTCACCAGCTGTCTTAGAAGATTACTTACTTCTTCAAAAACGATTCCACTCATACTCCATTAAGTTTCTAGCAGTTTCCCGAATTTCAATATTGCAATGGTACTAGTTAATTCAATCACTTTTCCTTCTTACTTTTCACATATCTACTTTTACAAAGACGGAATAAGACTGCAGTCACAATGAAGAAATGGAATTGTATTTTTTCTTTTTGAAAGATTCTGTGCATATTCAAGCAGTCTTTGCAAAGAGGACGGTTTTTCTGAAGATGCGTACACAGCAAACATACTAAGAGCAAATCTTCAGAAGACTTATGCAGGTCAACACCGTGCATCCACAAGTCAATGATGCACAATCCTCCATAACAAGGAAATCGTTACCGGAGCTAAAGAAGACAAGCCATAAATTAGCAGTGGTAATAAACAAACCGCTAGATAATCTCTACCATGAATGGGACCTTGTATGTAATAACGCACATGCAGTGGAAATGCATATGATCATGGCTGATCCATATCAATCAATGGAAAAGGGAACGACAGACTAGTTTAAGGAGTAGTCGAGGATCAGTGATAAGTCTCCACAGGGGCACACCTGTCAGGGGTTCAATCGTGAGCATGCGACCAGGTTCAAACTGAGTGTCATCTAAGTTGACCTAAGCTGCTGATAATATTGCATGAATTGATTCAATGTCTGAAGCCAATGTCATGTCGTGTACTCCCAGGTTGGAAGGGATGTCATAATCGATGGTGGACGTGGCATCTGCCTTGAGGCGATTATCATTGTACTCGTCGGTAGAGGCATGATAATCAGCCTGAACCTCTTGGTCAACACATTATGGTGTGAAGCTCATTTTGTAGTATATCATCTTCATCATCAGAATATGATCGGACCTGGCGTTTTATTGTAATAAGATGCTGAGGAGGTATATTATCCTCACTGTTAGAGTCAGACCAAGAAGAGGAGGAAGGGGCACAATATAGCATTGAGCTCGGACAACATTCCAATCTATGGCAGCTCTGCGATGTGGGTCAGCATGACCAAACCGAATTCAAAAGGAAACTTGGACTGCCACTCAGATGGTACTTCTCACATGCGTCGACATACCACCATCCCGCGGAAAGCAACTAACTTATTTGAACAGGATTAGATATCAGTCTAAACAGGTGTACAACTGTCAGGGGTTCAATTGTGAGCATGCGACCAGGTTCAAACTGAGTGTCATCTCAGTCGACCTAAGCTGCTGAAAATATTGCATGAATTGATTCAGTGTCTGAAGCCAATGTCATGTCGTGTAATCCCAGGTCGGACCTGGCGTTTTATTGTAATAAGATGCCGAGGAGGTCTATTATCCTCACTGTTAGAGCCAGACCAAGAAGAGGAGGAAGGGGCACTATATATAATTGAGCTCGGACACCATTCCAATCTGGCAGCTCTGCGATGGAGGTCAGCATGACTCAGACCAAACCGAATTCAAACGGAAACTTGGACTGCCACTCATATGGTACTTCTCACATGCGTCGTGTCACTTGTGAACCCAAATCCTCATTTGTTCTTCTGACCACATTCTATATTGGGCCATGATGTATATATTGGAAAGTTGGAAACACATTTACCCGTGACATGCGTCACTTGTTAACCCTGATGCTTATTCACCCTTATGACAGCATTTATATGAAGTGTACATGTTGTATGTATTCGAAACATATTTATTCCTGACAGGTGTCACTTGTGAACTCCAATTTCTCACACGCCCATATGACTGCATTATATATGATGCATTTATTTGTGACATTTGTCATTTATGAACCCAAATGCTTATTTACCCGCATGACTATCTTATATAAAGGCATATATGTTCAGACTAAATACCATTATGACCAGTAATGAATACTATAGTAATCAGGAACCACACCTGATTGGTTCACCTGTACTAACTGTGCTGTTACCAAAAAAAAAATCTCTTTCCAATGATATATTGGCTGTTAAGCACTAAATCATGCTAACATTTAATATTTGCAATAAAGGTACACAATCTGATTTATAATAACGCCCACAAATTACTTTTTCTTTGGCTTCAAGGGTAAAACATATTAGGCTCGAGTCACGGAATCCATCAATCCTAGACCTGAGTTATCAGATTTAAAGTTTTGAATTCTGTTACTATTCGCCCCCTCCAATATTTGGCAGAAATGTTTTTGTTGTTGGAATCCGATGACATGGGGACATATAATCAGATTGTGTACCTTTAAGGTCAAACACAACATAATAAATTTTATACACATTTTTCGGAACACATTCCTAGAAGTTATCTGAAAACTGTGTTTGAACAAACCCAGTTAATACTACTAGTTATCAGTGTATGCCTCTTATTATAATGCACAATGCATGCATGGTTTTAGCCAACCAAAACATAAACAGTTGTAAACATTAAAATACAACTGGGCTTACATTGCTGGAACCACATAACTTTATAAACTGATGAGGTCTAACTACATTTACTACACACATTCCTAGGTCAATATTAGGCTAATTGTGTTTGGTTACTACATCTAAAGTTCTCAAAATTACAGCATATAATTAGTATATTGTTCCCCGCATTTACTTATTTGTTAATTTTGCTTAACTTTTCAATAACTGGTATTTAATTTAACCAATTAATTTAACAATTGATTAGCTTATCTAAGTATAATTAATTAATTTTTCTATATATTTCACACAACTAAAGTAAAAAAGAAAAAAAAAAAATTTTTACGCCACCAAAGTAGTAGAACTTACCCTTACTGTTATATGCTGTAATTGTCGGAGCAGACATTAGTGTCTAAATGTATATAGCATAATGTTCATAAATTATCACCTGGGCCTTATTCAATAGTGTGCACGAAGACTCTAGAGAATTGAAATACATACATGTGTGCAATAGCATTCTCATTGTACATGTATGGAAAAATGAAAATCATTTCTCCTAACTGTATAGTAGCACATTTAAGATAAAACTTTATTTATGCATTATTATTTTGTTATATATATCATTCTAACTTGTTTAATAATATCCATTGTTGATAATTTGTCATAATAAATCCATACATTTGTGATCTCCTAGCAGGACTGCAGAGGACATGAGTTACTTGTAGTTGTATGGTATAATAATCTGTAATTATCTAATTATGCATGCTTTAAAATATACTTAAATACATATGCATGCTTGAAAAGGCACTTAAATACATACTTAGTCATAATCTGAACATCAAACACTGGATTCAATCTCCATACTAGTATCCATCAAATTTCGAACATATTTGTAACCTATCTGAGGCTATCTCAAGTTCTCAACCAGTAATTCGGGCTGATAACCAATCACAATTTAAGACTGGTCACATGACCACCCCAGCCCCTTAACAAACCAACAAACTCCATGTACAATCAACTACAATCTAACTTACTGTAGAACAGTACTATCTTCACCACTTTGCAGTCCTGCATTGGATATTCACTATTTAGATATGCACTAAATTGATCATACACCAACATTAACTCATTTATTATGACTTACCACGAGTTAACAGGTAGACGTGGTGCCAAACGTCTCGACATCAAACGCATATTTAAACCAAAGAACTTTTGTCTCCATTCCTCAGTTGCAGAAGATAACTCAGTAAATATAATCGAAACAACAAACTTGACTGGCTTGGCTGATCGGGCGATGATTTCCAACTTATATCCATGCAGTTTCATCCTCATTTAGAAATATTAAGAATGTAAACAAAATAAAACATTTCACTCGTCCTTACATCTGGACATCAGCGCGAAACATTTTGTAATAGCATCTTTATATGCGATATATCGGTC
The DNA here is from genome assembly GCA_032622095.1 of Siphonodentalium dalli. Classification (NCBI taxonomy): domain Eukaryota; kingdom Metazoa; phylum Mollusca; class Scaphopoda; order Gadilida; family Siphonodentaliidae; genus Siphonodentalium; species Siphonodentalium dalli. The sequence goes on from CP136067.1 coordinate 39,358,707, forward strand.
AATGCATCAAAAACAACTGCACTAAGCAGGACGATGCGACGCTCACATCGCTGTCCTCGTGTCCCGAGGTGTGACCTACCGCCCCATTTACAAAAAAATGCACGTGCTCGGTGATTTTTTGATACCGTGACGCTGTTATTGTAAACTGGGCATGTTATTGTACGGTTATAACCGAAACGAACTGTCTCATCGATACTTGGTGTCTCATCGATAGCTGGTTTATAAATAGTTTAACTAACTAATATGTCATGTATAAATGAGTTCCATATGGTTTGCGTATGCTACTGTCCTTTTATTTATTTATTTTTTTCTCTTTATTTTCGATAGCTCTTACATCATACCCTCTGCTTAACTATCAATTAGTGTTTAATGCTTATCTATGTTCCTAATATGGCAACTACTTTATCCAGGACAAAATTTCACATACGAGCTCATAGGCAGGATTCGTGTATATGGTAGGAAATATGTTACACTCCTATATATCTATAGGGTTCTATAAATTATATACATGGGGCACGCATGTACATGCGCATAAGAAAATTGCCCCATGTGATAAATTAAATGGCATGCAGTAATTAATGTCTCGCAGATATATGCGTGATATCGCACACACCACTGGTTACTATATACATACACTCTTTTAACATATTAGTTACTTTGGTTTTTATATGCGCGAATCCTACATAGCGAGCTCACAACAATGACTTACAGGCCCGCCAAATATATCACCTTATAATGCTTAAATGAAAGAAACCGATTGTTATATATGCACGTACGACCAGGGTGACTGTGTACATATTTTGTATATTCCTATGAATAATTCCTTCTCACTAAAGGGCACGACTTTCATAATTCACACAATCCAATTCAATGTCAGCAAGTAATGTGGTTACTCTGGATGAGGTCAGGGACTCGGACGCTTATGGTTTCGCCGCAAAATGGGCCAATATAGAAGAAAATAACGCGGATACGTATTTAGAGCCTAGCATTCTACCCGATAATGATTGTCAGTATTTCTCCCCAACACAGGCCCATGACTACTTGAATAAGAAAACAAAATTTTCCATTTTTAACTTGAATTGTAGAAGTTTAAATGCAAATTTCGAATCGATGTGTAACGTACTATGCGACCTGAAAACCACCGATGCATTTGACATAATTGCCCTAACAGAAACGTTTAAAATTAATCAATCATCCGATCACCAAATTCCGGGTTATCATCCTATGGAATTTAGATGTCGGTTAGACGACGACGATGGCAGGGGAGGTGTATGCCTATTTGTTAAAGACAACATTCCATACAAAATTAGACCTGATCTTACTGAATTCATTCCGCATGTAATCGAAACTGTATTTATAGAAATAAACCCAGGAAAGCATAACTCCCATATCGTCGGTTGTGTTTACAGGCCGAATACAGCACCAAAAGCTGATATCGATAAATTCATGACGAAATTTGATGGCATTTTAGAAAAAATCAAAAATCACAAGTCCTACATAGCAGGAGACTTCAACATAGACTTACTTAATTTTAAAACGCATTCCAAAACAAATGAATTTATTAACAACATTTTCACCAGAGGATTCGTGCCCACGATAACCAAGCCTACTCGAATGACAGACCACCCAGCTACTCTGATCGACAACATTTACACAAACAATATTCGCAATGAACATAGCGCAGGCATAATTACATGTGATGTATCTGACCATTTTGGCATATTCTATAGCGAACCGCATAAACAAATACACGCATCTCACACCCTCGACACAGGCCCAAATACCAAACAAAGATCTTTTAGCGCTGAAAATATCAGTAATTTCATATCTGTTTTACAAACATGCAAATTTGAATCTGTACTACAATGTAATTCAATTGATCGTGCATACGATAATTTCCTTGAAATATATTTGAATGCCTACGAATTGGCATTTCCACCCAAGAATCGTAAAATACCCAAGAAATTTATAAAACGCGAGCCCTGGATGACACGAGGTCTGATTAAATCAAGTATCGTAAAGCAAGAATTATACACCAAGAAACTTAAATCAGCATCCGATCGAGCTACAAATACATATTTGAATTATCGTCAATTATATAATAAACTTCTCAGAAAGAGCAAACAATTATATTACTCACGAATTCTTGATGAAAACAAGAACGATCGGAAGAAAACTTGGACAATATTGAAGGGTGCACTAAAGATGGAAGGGGGCACTGTTAATCACCCTAAGGTCCTTTTCGATAACGGGACTGAAATAACTTGTCCCAGCCTTATGGCTGACAAATTTAATGCGTACTTCTCGAGCATTGGGCGTAAAAATAGTCAACTTGTTTCGAATGAACACAACGCAGATTTTTCTGATTATCTCCGCAATAGAATAGACGACCTTGACATCTTTGATGTTACCCCAACCACAATCCAAGAAATTATTTTAACCTGCTTATCAATGAAAGGTAAATCTAGTATGGATTTTAAAGGGATAACCACTAAACTCATGAAGGAAACAATTGAAACCATAGCTCCGGCATTGAAACATATATTTAACCTCTCATTTGAACAAGGAATTGTCCCAGAAAAGATGAAAATAGCAAAGGTTGTTCCAATACCAAAAAATAACAATGCTCACGAAATTTCCAACTACAGACCAATCAGCATCCTACCTACTTTTTCCAAGCTATTAGAACGAATAATGCAAAAACGCCTATTAGATTTTTTAACTGAGCACGATATTTTGTACAAGCACCAATATGGCTTCCGTCCAAACCACTCTACTTTTCATCCAATCGTACATCTTCTCGACCAAATAGCCAATAGCAATGATAAAACAACCAGGGATTCAACAATAGCACTATTCCTAGACCTCTCTAAAGCATTTGACACTATAAATCATGATAAACTAAATTTCAAAATTATATCATTACGGGATAAGGGGTACTGCCCTATCTTGGTTCCAAAGCTATCTAGACAACAGACGACAATATGTTGAACTACAGGGAAATAAATCCAAACTAATGGACATAACGTGCGGAGTCCCTCAAGGCTCCATACTCGGCCCCATAATTTTTTTAATCTACGCTAACGATATGCCAAACGCGACAAGCATGAATATATTGTCTTACGCAGATGATACCACCTTAATGACTAGCGGGGATAACGGTACTCAAATTGAAAGCTATGTGAACAATGAACTACGTAATATATACACCTGGTGTTGCTGCAATAAGCTTTCTATAAACTCAGAAAAGAGCAATTATATGCTCATGCACCCGGAAAATAACGACACCAAATGGAGGACTATGAAAATTCTCTTAAATAACACAGAATTGAAACGTATTGGAAATCGTGAGCACGAAACCTCGACGAAATTTTTAGGCATTCACATAGATGAAAATCTATCATTTAAGAAACACATATCATCTGTCTGCTCCAAATTAGCGCACGCCATATATCATATAAACAAAGTCAAAAACTTTTTCCCAGGCAGCGCCCTTAAAACGTTATATTATGCCCTAATCCAAAGTCACTTGGTATATGGAATCCAGATATGGGGCCATGTTCCCGAGGTAAAACGAGTTTTTTTACTACAAAAAAGAGCAATACGAATTGTGTGTAATAAAAAATACAGGAGCCATACCGAACCTTTGTTTAAAAAAGAGAATATCTTGAAAGTATACGACCTCCACAAAGTCCATACTACCCTATTCATGCATGACTGGTATTACAACCGCCTGCCTGAATCCTTTTCCCAAATGTTCACTAAACGTATTGCCGGACCGGATACTAGACAACAGCGCCCATTATTTCTCAAAACACCGAGAACTTCCTTTTCTGAACAGCTACCATTTCATGCATTCCCAACCTCATGGAACAACTTAGATAACACTATGACTAAAAATCAAAGTAGGCACGTATTCAAAAAACACATCACAGAGAAAACAATAAGCGCATATTCTAACGATATCAAATGCAAGAATCGAGGATGTCCAGACTGCCCCAAGAACGTACCCCGTTAAGTATACATATAACACGTTCAACGTCAATCTATACGAATCAGTAGTCCCTGTAACCTCATCCGCCAAACATACTACCCATCATCTGAATTTGAACCATATACACTCCATGGTATTGAACATCCCTCGGGTAGTATCCATTTCCACACACTCTTAAACTAAGCCCTACACTCATAAATTACATATACACAATATGTGCACGGCTCACCCAAGGCCATCTTATTATAAGTTATTACTTTCTATATTTACCATACTGGGGATGGCAGGAAGACAGTCTTGCCAGATTATGCCATCCCCCACAATATACGACAGAATTATCCATAATTGTTATCATTATTATGTAATATGTATGTGTATTGAAATAAAATATCCTATCCTATCCTATCCAACCACTCACGGAAAGCAACTAACTTATTTTATTAGATGAAATAACGTGGTTACATTCCCTGTGTGCGGATGTACAAAGATTGAAATAGATAAAGATAGAATTATTGTATTGAATAAACAAATCACAAATCTAGTGCCCATTATTTGTTCCTGACTCAAAATAACTGATCCTATGTCCCATTCTGTACTAAAGCATCATTATTGAGTATTTGTTCCATAGAGATGTTCACATAAGTTCAACAAATGGCCGTGAAGATATTATCTGAACACTTCCCTCAATATATATGACTCCTGCATATTCTTGTATTTATTTGTCGTCCGCTTATATTACATGTACATCCCTGCAAATCAATAGACCATTCTGATTTACAATTTTAACTGACCCTGATCTGTCCTGATCCACTTAGTATAGGAAATGGTTAAATCACAACTGCACTCACTTGAGCATCCAGGAGAGTAGCCTGTTTCGGATGACTGTCCATTTGGACATTTACCTTCAGTTCCTGAAACATTTGAAAATATGTTATACCATTGATGGACAACCAGTACATTACTGACATTGACGCATATACCATGAAACTTTATCGGTGATTGCACGAAATAAGGGTATGCACTTTCCGTGCTTAGAGTGTTTCACTCGATCCATCCGTAAATTGATATAGCTAAGTGGTTAGTATAATGTTATAGAACACCATAACTGATTGACCCAATTGACAAAGAAAAAACTCACCCATACAATTTTAGTGGTATGTGCCCTTCTCGTTTATAGCAAAATTTGATCAAAATATGCTCATTATCTTAACTATCAGATGTTCATAGTCGATAAAGCGCGGCATATGTCCATATTTGGTGCAAGATATATATATATATATATATATATATATATATATGTGTGTGTATGTGTGTGTGTATACGCACTGTAACCGAGTAATTACAGGAGCTTCAAGTTTGTCGAACAGTTACAAATGCCTACCAGAACTAGAACAATCAAAATATTTCACATTTCCTTGTAAAAAAAATGGTTACAAAGTTACAATTGGAAGTCGATTAAAAATCCGTTTCAAAAACTTTGTAACCCTTTTTAAAAAAGGATAGGTGATAATATTTTAATTTTCCTTGTTAAAGTTATTCCTTGCGTGGAAGGCATTTGTAATTTTGTGACAAATAACATGTCCGATGTATTAAACAACTTTGAAATATATCTTTGTAACCCTTTTTAACAAGGATAGTTGAAAGTATGTTCATTTTTCCAGTTGAAGTTATTCCCTGGTCAGCATTTGTAATAATGTGACACAAAATTAGACTAAATTTTTAAACGACTTCCAAATGTAACTTTGTAACGCAACGTGTTTTTGTCACAAAGTTACAAAAGCATAAAGAGAATAACGCCAGCTAGAAATATCCTTTTTAACAAGGATGTTTTAAACGACTGTAGTTAGAATTCTTCTCTAGTAGGCAATTGTAACTTTGTGATAAAAAACAAGTCGCATTTAAACGACTTCAAGTTGTATCTCCAAATGCCAAAAACAAATATTTGTAACCGACTTACTGATAGGAGCTAACACACCAGGAAACGTAGATAAAAAGTTTGTAAAGCCAGTCGATATGGCTCGACTGGACATGGCTTAATCAAATATGACAAATGTGTCACTTAGACCATCTGTTTCGAACTTAAACTATGGTTGTATATGTCAAGCGGCAGTTTAACCTGATGCGTTTTCCTAAGTCTGGTTTAAACATGGCCTGATGATGAATCAGGCCATATTGTTCAGCAACGGGCAGCTGATATCGGCTCACGGATAGCTCCTGGTAAGCGGGTACGTCGTGGTTGCAGTGCCCGCACTGGGCCGTCGATTGTGACATACAAGTAAAGAGATAGCATTCTACTAACATTGCCCCAAATTTACTTTGAGCAAGATTATTATCAATTTATATCTGATCGCCCATCGGATTGATTCACATCACTTTAAAGTGATGTGAAACATCCGGTAGGGTGATCAAATAGTAATGAATAATCTTGCGCAAAGCAGTTATTTTTACAAATATATCCAAATTGACAATATAAACCATCATTCTTATATATTAATTAAATCCAGTGACTCCCGATGGCGAACTCGTTTTAGTTAGTTTAACGCCGATTGTTGCATCCAGAATCGAGAAGTAAATATTTACAATTGAGCGTAGTTTGTACGGTGTTTTCTGTGGACTGGTACTGTCGATTTGCTTGCGATTTTAGCAAAATGCTACATTCCCTGAGTTGGCATACCACCTGAGTACTAAATTATCAGTGTCTCGCATCTGAACAAGTCTATAATGTGTCTTTAAAGCCATTTTTTATTTACCCAATGTGATGTTCTCTGAATGTGTGCATCACACACGGATTCAAAAGCCATCTAAACATGAAACCTATACGATAGAACATTTGACAAACAGTGTGATTGGACATGGCACTGAAACGGTAGCACATGCCTTCGCGATATGCAATCGCGGCAACATGTTGCCGATAAGGAGACACTCCTCTCATAACTGATGTCTCAAATCACTAGTATCCATACCATCATGTAGATAGTAGATACATATATGGCATTTTAATGTAAAGTATACAATGTCATCCTGGCTATTATTGACATATGCCTTAATTTCATTTAGTTACTGCATGATGGATTGTAGGAGACAGAACAGAGTTTAAGAATGTTGCACACTGACATACCACTGATTGACCCACCGTCCAATGTTGTGGAAGATGCTTTTGTCACAGGACCACCAAGCTCCCGTGTTTAAATGGGTACTTTATGCTAAATTCGCCCATTTATGGGACTATCTCATTTTATATTCAACAGAATATATGCAACAAATAAATGAATATGAGCCATGATTATTGCAAAAATACATTTGTGTGCTCTATGAACGATGCAAGCAACATGGCAATTATAATGAAAATGAATAAATGGCGGGAGTCATAATTCATTTTCATTGTAATTAATTGTTTGAATCGTCCATAGAGCACATGGGTGTACTTTGCAGTAATCTATGGCTCAAATTCATTCATTTGTTGCATATAAAAGGAGATGGTGCCATAAATGGCCGGATTTTGTGGACATTATCCATTTTTAAAGGCCACATAAAAAATTGTTAGACAAAGGCAATAAATACGTGCTAAAACATTATATAGTGTATATTGTCGATATACCCCTAGTGAATGTAGACATGAGTTCGAATATTTGGGGAAATAGACGCTAAATGTGATGATCTGAGGACTCACCAAAACAATAACCAAATGGACAGTTGGGTACTTTATCGAGAAGTCCTAGATAGTATACAAAGAAATCTGTACACTTTTTCACAGTAATTGTTCCCAAATCAAAACACTGATCATCGCCTATATTGGTGCACACACCATTGTCTGTCAAAGCTCCAAGTTCTGATGGTAACGGCCCTGTTGAGAAACATAGAACATATTGAATTTATAGCCATATATATAGTAAATGGATTGTTATGTATACATGTACGTGATCCGGTGCAACTCGGCTAATCGTGGATACTGCTATATCGTATGCTTTCTCATTAAAATCTTGTGTTGCTATATATGAGACGAGATCTCAAAACTTAATTCTGAACGCATCACTCTGGGATTTTCGTTTCTCTTTTCAATCATGACTATTCTCACGAAAATTACTTCCACATTTAATAGCCAGATGAAACTAACGCAACTCGTTATTTGTAAACCTGGATTTTATTTGGAACCAACGAACAGCAAAAGGGGAAAGAGTAGTATTCCTCTGAACAAGGAACAAACCATGGTATCATTATACATTGAAAAACATTCATTAATTATTAATAACGGAAATTTGTTTGATGTTAAAGGTCTAGTTTAACTGTATTCCCAACATGTAGGCCGGATTCGTCATCTCCGGTTTGAACCTCCGAGTTTAAACCTGGTTTAAACCTACATTGGCGGTCCACCCAAACCGGGTCTAATGGGGCGTTTGGATTATATGAGCATGCAATCAAACTTCCCTCTTACCAATCGGACCAAAAGAGAGGCCGATATAATGGTTATTGACAAGTCATAAATTATCACGAACGCGTGCACGCTCAATGGATTTATTCACTGAGAAACAAGTATCGCTCACGGACCATTAATCCGATCTCATTCTGCGTTTAAATCAATCTGACAAAGGGCATGTCAACACGAGTTTCACGCACTGTTCATCACTTTGTTTGTGATTGATTTTCTGCAAGACGCTTTAACCGCAAAGACAACATGTTATGTATTTACATGTATATCTGTATATATTAAAGGGTATATGAGCTGTCTACTCGTTTGTCTGTTTGCAACTGTTCTCCCATACCCCTGGACCGATTTCAACCAAATTAGGTGTGATGACTCGGACGGTATAACGGCGTTAGGTTTTAAATATTTTGATGTAAAAATAAGAGAAAGTTAATTTTTTTTTTAAATGAAAAAATTGTGTTGTTAAATTGAGTAAGGAGTTAAGTCTAACAAGAAACACAAGTTAAAATTTAAATTACTATTTGTTTTTTTTAAATTTAATCCTTTTTTTAAATTAAACTGTTCAAATGATCCAAATGTGTGCAGGCCCCTCTGACGCTGAATAAAGGCTCCATAATCGAGTCAATCCTGGACCAAGAGGTCAGTCAAGTAAAGGCAATTTGCTTATGAGTGCACACAGAAGCGGCATCTGACATGTTGGAAGTGGGCTACCACGCAGAAGGGCAGCTTTTTTTTTATTTATAATATTTTATTTTTTCATTATATTACACATTTATGTACAGAACAATATCTGATAACAACGATTGTATAGATATATAGACGGTGGGGGTTCGACATTTGTACACAACTCACACACAACTTGCACACACATTGATATATTAAAGACATATTATGCATACATGTATACTCGTATATATATATATATATATATATATATATATATATATATATATATATATATATATATATATATAGCTATATATATATATATATATTTATGCCAGTTATATTCTGTCTCAAATTTGTTCATGAACTTTGGACTTGTTTGCCGAATCTGATATTGTAAACTCGGACTATATACTATTCAAGATAACTATGTTCCCTGCTAAGTTAGTTATGAGTGTGCACTATTGTTCTTGATGGCTTTCATTAGGTCCCCCCACTCGAGTTGGAAAGGGTTTAGATTGTCGGAATTCAGTGCAATATATCGATACGATTTGTATCGTAATTCAACTTCTCGAATGAGTAAGTTCAGAGAGAGTTCGTCGGGGTTAAATTTTGTTTTATACAGATAATATTTCAGAATTGATAGTATAAGAAAGTTTAGTTTGTTGTTTTTATTGTAAGCACCAATCCCAAAAAGAATGTTTTTTTCCGAGAAAGCGAGATGCCCAGATGATAGCGATCTAGCCAGGCCTGAGTGGTATTTACAAACGTTCTTACGAGTGGACAGTCAAAGAAAATATGTGAAATTGATTCATTTGCGACGTTACATCTGAGACATAGACCATCTGACCGAATTCGCATCATGTTCAAAAGTCTGTTTGTGCCTAAAATTCTGGTCAGTATTCGGTATTGAAACCAGCGTAGTTTTGTGTCGACTAATAGTTTGAGGGGCAGCTTTTAATAAAGAAATATATTACGTGCGTTGCTTTTTTTTAATGTCATAAATTTCCAGTAATGCAGAAAATAAAACAAATTCCCAGGTTTAGAACTGGTGGAATATTATGGGAATATATGGGCGTAGCCAGAGTAGAATTTGTGGCATGATCTACATCAAAATAAGTTATTAAATTTGACTCAATATAAGTCTAGGATTGCAAACTATGTAGATAGCATATATGTTCATTCAGTAGCATCGTTTTGGTGTCAAAATTAAAACGTTGAACCCTTAAAATAAATTCGTAGAAAACACCAGTATTTGTAATTGCCACAAGCCAAAAAACAAAAACAAACAAAAGATAGTCGTAAAAATCATATTGAATGAACGTGTCCACATCTGAGTAAAGCTCGCGTGTGAATGAATGAACAGTGATATACTAACGCCAGTCGGCAGTCGCAACTTAGACACGCCCTCACTCGAGATGATTTACAGCTCCGCCTATGATTGATTGTTTAACAATTCTAAACCGCGATGAAGAAAACACGGATTCGTCATCTCAAGTTTAGCCTCAGTAAAGATGGTTTAGCTGGACCGCCGAAATAAATGGTTTAGTTGCCGGTTTAAGCTCATAAAACGCAAAACAATATATCGAAATTGACAAAAACTTATCCCCAAACGCGTTATAGGCGTGAGTGCTTATCACTTATAAATTTCCAATCAAAATATGTTCGTTGTCGTAATTATTGATTTTCGCAATCAATAGAACGAGGCGGTCTGCATTAGGACTGTGCGATTAATTATCTCAACGATACAAAGACACTACTGCTAAACCACTGGTCTGGCTGGACCAGGTTTAAACCAAAGATGACGAATGCGTCATTTAGACCTGCGATCTCGGGTTTAATCCACGGATTTAGCTGACTCACGGCGGTTTAAACCTAGAGGTGTACGTAGACCAGGTTTAAACCTGAGATGACGAATCCGGCCGTAAAGTTTAGCATTCTGCGTTTCACTGATTTCCTCTCAACCAGACAATATTAATGAGGAATGCGATCCAGTTATCTTGCAAACATTGCTTGTTGATTGCATATAACAATAGACCCCCTTTCGTATAGAACATAACTTGTTTGGTCGAACTGGGTGCGCAGAAATGAATGAAATTAAGATCAGGCAGGTTGAAAACTATAAGTTCCCGTTCAAACGGTTAACACCAATCACGGGCAGCGCACATTCCTCGTGATAAACGTACTTTACGACACATTACTTTTATTTACATTTATTTTATTCACATTTATTTGTTATGATATCGATAGAGGATTTATCTAGCCATCCGTAACTGCATATTGTCTCTACAAAACGTGTAGCATTTATGCCCCAATTGTGTCAGTTTATCTTTTAAGTATATGGGAGTGTATGAAACAGCTAAGGGTCCTAAATTATTGTATTAATTGAGTAGTCAAGCTTTGGCATTAAGGGGGAGGTCAAGTGAACAATTTTTAATGGGGATTTCCATGCAAATCTGCGGAGCAAAAGTTATAAATATATTTTTGATAATTTTTTTCTGGAATTACACCACTTGAACTACATTTGAAAAATCAGTATAAAATTAAAAAATAAATACCCCAACATTATAATGGAACATGTTCCAATCGGACCCGCCAGATACATACCGTTGTTTACAATACCACATCAACTCACACTGTGAGGTAATGAACACATAGATATAGTAGGTACAAGTCTTTATTATGTTGTGAATAAGATATGCAGTGTGTACAAATATAATGATCAATAGTCGCCGCGAAATGATGTCCCCGAATGGGTGATGCCTGGTGTGAATGATGCCTGGATATGATCTAGGGAGGAGATGAGTCTAGTGAAAGCATGAGGTGATGGGATGTGGTTGTCTCTTATATACTATTTGGGACGCATATTAGATGAGGCGTTTGGCAATACACATCGGGATTGGTTCCTTCGTTATGGGCATTTCCCTTGACCATATTTGGGAGCCATCTTCATTGTGTGTATATCTTCGCTGAGATTAAGACGTGTGAGGTTTCGAGAACCGAACACGAATATCTGAGTTTGGGGTTTTATATATTGGGACATTCGTATAGTTTGAATCAAGTTGTGAGATTATAATGGGTAGTTATCTCACATATGTCCCCCACCCGTGTAAGATTTTTAGCGCAGCGGAAAATCTTATGTAACATCAAAATTATGGACCTAACTGGGGTAATTGTGATCATGTAATGTGGATGAGGCTGAAATGAAGTATAATAACATTGATTGTGGTGAAGTTATGATTAATACATGTGGAACAAAGTTGTCTTAAAATGATGATATGCAATATTAAGTTGTCTTAAAATGATGACACGCAATATTATGAGATTATGAAATAAATGGTGGGAAAAGCATATATGGGTTGGTATATAAAATGATCGTGCAAGCAGTCATAATGCGTGCTATATTGATATGTAGGATAAGGTATGATAATAGAATATAGAGATACAAGTATGAGAAGCAATGAATATAACAATATGGTAATAGTGCATGGTATGTTTTGTAAATGATGAACATTGGTGATGTATTATATAAATGCATGTTGTGTTGTTAATAAAATCATGACGATATGTATACATTCGGTATTGTGGTAATAAGACACCAAATGTTTCTCATCTGCCGTCAATTGCACAGGGAATTGTTGAGAGCATGTGTCAGAGGTGAAATATTGTTTGGAGTGTGGTATATGAGACTTTGATTAATGCGTTTGTTGATAGTTGGCGAGATCCATGACCAATGTTATTGAAGATAATCGGCGGTCAGTTGTCTAACTCTTGGGATTGGCACGTGTCATAATGGCGTTAGCATATGCAGCTGCCGTGGTATGCATGCAGTAACGATATTAGAATTAGTCTGTGGGTTTGTGCCCCTTATAGGAAAAAAAATGGTATTATTGGGAAAATTATCAATATAGATTAAGTGGTGGGTTATGGATGGACGCGTGAGTTTTTATTATTTTCATAGGTCGTAATGTGGATGATTCCTCATCAACATCTCGCGGGTGTTTTTTGGGAAATGTCAAATCTTGGAGACAAATGAATATCTTTCGTAGCTTCCTTAGGTATTGGTGGGGTTAGTCTGTGACGAAGTTGCATATCAGTTCCATTTATCATTTGGTTAAGTTTATTTCGTCGCTTTGCGATAATAATTCGTCGCGTGTTGTGATTGCGTTGAGTCTGATATTGGGAAATTTTCGTAATACACTGAATAATGTATTTGCGACTTGAGATGGCAATCAGTAAAATTAATATGAACGTAATGATCGCGGGAATGATGATTTGGTAATAATCCTGTTTTTTCTTTTGTTTGATGGGTTGCAGGGAAGTGACTGTTTGCAGAAAATCATATAATGATAGTTGCTTTATGGGGGGTAACTTGTTTGGAATCGATACTTGAGGGGGCAAGTTATGAATTTGGGAAAATAATGGCTTCCATTGTGGCAATTTTTGTAATTCAATAGTTGATTGTAATTGGGTTATTTGTGTCTTGATGGTGATGTTTGATGAGTTCAAAGTTGTGAATGCAATTAGTTTGATACTGGCTGATGTAGCTATGCACCTTGGTGGTAAAGTTATCATTGCGATGGGGGGTAAAATTGTGATTCTATACGGTCGTTTTCTTAAGAGATTGTGATGACAGTTTACTGTAAATGTATGAGCTTTCGTGGTTGTTATAAGCCATGTACATGCCGCCAGCTTAATAGCGGATGGTAAATTATACTGAGGGTAAATGGCTATAGGGCAATTTGTGGCGGTATTTTTTGTATCATTGGTGAATATGTTGAGTAGGCAGTTATGATTATGTGATGCGGCAATTGAAATTTTTTGAATTTTACAATATGGTAATTTGTTTAAAATACACGGGTGATTGTCACCAATGGTGGTATATTTGGATCGGTCGGGAGATAATAGCAGGTAATTATGAGTAATATCGATTCGGGCAACTGTATATTTATTGTTGTGTCTGAGTCTTGGGTCTCGAGGGTCTAATGGATAAAAAAATGGTAGAGCGCGGAATATGTCAAACTGCATTCTGATATCGCGTAAATAAATTGTTATGGTAATGATTAGTCTGCTGTCTGTGAGTATGGTTTGTGTCTTCAAATGTTGGTAATATTTTGCAATTCCCGATTCTATGGGGAATGGTAACTTCAAATGGGCTGGAAGTAATTTCGTTATACTGTCAAGTGCCTTTTTTAAAGGCACGGTTGGCCTTAGTTGTCGAAAATATTCATATTTGTTCCAAACACCGTAAACAGACAAACTTTAAAACGTATACAGTTTCGTTCATATATACCATGGCCATCGCGTAAACAGCATGCTATCATAAAGACTTACTATATTTTACATAAGCAAGAGCCTGATTGTGTTACAGAAGACAGCACAGTGTCACTGGCTAATCACACACAAATGATATAAACGCTCTTTATTAGTTCCATATTAGGAATTCAGCAACAAAGAACGCTCTTTATGTTTACCATCATAATATAAACAAACACCAGAAAAGTAACTTTTTATGCTTTTGTTTACATAACAATGGTCAAACAAATGACAATAACATACTGTTTATGCGATATTTCTTATTTGTATACGGACAAAGTCTGTCTACATTTTGATGTTCTTTCTGTTTGTGGCGGTTTTTGATGGGTGGAAATATTTTCACAGGATACCCACCGCCAAGGCCAACCGTACCTTTAAATGTATTGGGCTTATGATCTCCGGTGTAAATCGGTGGTTAATTAGAGAGGCAATTTGAACTTTAAGATGTCGCAAATATAATTTTGCTTGGATAACATCTTGTTGTATTTCGTGTAATATTACTAGAAACTTAGCGTTGATGATTGTGAATATTTCAATTGTATGCACATGTTTTTGGGTTCGATGTGTTTCTTTTCGAAGTGTGGCTTGAATATTGGATATTGTTGTTGATAATGTGTTGACTCGTTGGCGATTTTCGTTTGAAATGACGCGTGTTATATTCATGATAGAATAAGCGGTTTGAGTATCGTGTTGGATTTTTTTTTGGTTTTGGTAGAGGGTTCGTATGTTATCTTCTACATGTGTAATATCTGACATCGAAGGGGTGCCGAATAGAAACTTGGCGATATCGCTTATTACGGGTAATATTGCTCGTTTGAGTCTTTTGGTATTATGGAGTTGATAATAATTATGATATTCATATTGGATTTGTTTTGTTTCCGTGAGAGCCGCTGCTAATTCAGTTTGTAAATCTGTCAAAATGTTGATGAGATTAAAGTTAATGTTATTTGTCTCGTTCCTGAATGGAGGTTTGTTATGGTGATATGTGCTTTGATGAAACGTGGCACAAATGCTATTGAGTTTATTTTGGGCCATCCTTATGTCGGTAGCGAGTCTTGCTATGTAGGTATAATATGGTGTGAGTTCGATGAGAAAACTGAGATCCCAATTTTCATTTGAGACAGCAATTTGCCGGTGATGCAAAAATAACATGTTCTGTCGAGTTAACATAGCGTCACTAGTTTGAAAGCCGATGATAAGTATGAAGAGGGTCGCTTTAACGAAGTTTTCTGTAGGCTTCATATCGCTTGCACCCCTATAAGTAAAAATATAGGTGTGTATTAGCGGGTTAGCCGGTATCTGATTATAAAGATAGATTCTCGTGGGCATGGCTTTTATGGGTTAACTGGTTTGATTAATCGATGAGATTTTTCGGCCGGTGTAAGTTGTAATGTCATTCTCACATTACTGTGTAAAATTGGTACCCCCAGAAATCGACGAAATATGACGTCACGCGATGCCAGTGTGTGTACCAATTAGCCGCGCTGCGTGCGCTAGGCGTGTCGACGAAGGTAATTAGTGGTATAGCGTTATAAATGCGTTGGCCATTATGGCTGTGAATTATTGCGGGCCTGTCTTTCGATATTTGCAGTTATGAGTCAACTTTTGAGTGAGTTAGAGTGTAAGTTGAGAAATGCGAAGGCAAATGGTTTAGGGTATTTTGGGGTGATCGTTGATTCGATCTATCTGACCTACGTGAATGATCAGATAGTCGATCAATTTGAGCGGGGGAATGAGCACGCCCGTACAGGGGTATCATCCAAGAGCGATCGCTATCTGTGTACGTTGTGGCTAGAAGAAAATGAGAGGTGTTATCTCATTTTAAATTTGAGGAAGCAGCTTAGGGAAGAGAGGAGAAGGTTGATGGGTCTGTGGTCGGAAGAACAGACTGACTGGTAAGACGGAGTTGAGTTGGGTCGGCTGATGAGCGAGATTTGAGGAGGTTTGGCAGGAGGAGTGAAGGAGAAAGATGGGCCCAATCTTTGATAGCTGTTTGTGCCTATATAATTTAACGTGGGCTACATCGTGCTAATGAAGATTGGTTTCATTGAAAACATCACATGGACATCTGAATGTGAACGACAAGTGGTATTGCTGTATTATTTATAAAATGTATGTGTCATATGGTGTAGGTATACCAACAGTCATGTCAATATGGATATCAAAAGGCATATGAATAAATGCGTATTGTGTACTGCTATATATAGGTTCTTATTGCTATATTTGACATGATTATTGGCGGAAATATTTGTTGATTGTATAGTATTAGGGGAGTGCAATTGACGCATGGAATAGTAGTTCTATCTATATTGTCATGATAATATTTGATCGCGCATTGTCACGCGGCTCTGGTTATCTTGGCGGTGGGGGGGGGGGGGGGGGGGGGTATGTATACGATATCGTCGTGTTGGGAGATATATTGTGATTTGCACATACATGTTATTCAGGCTCATTTTAGCTCTGCACATGTATATGTGATTTAGGGTATTGTGGGCAGTTGGGGGGGGGGGGTGGTACATATACGATATGGTCATGTTGGGAGATATATTGTGATTTTCACATACATGTTATTCAGGCTCATTTTAGCTTTGCACATGTATATGTGATTTAGGGTATTGTGGGCAGTTGGGGGGGGGGGTGGTGGTACATATAAGATATGGTCGTGTTGAGAGATATATTGCGACTTACATCTCACTAGATACGTGGTGTGTGGGGGAGGGGTCTGGTGTATGTGTTGTGGAAGTGGAAGGTTAACATATCGGTGATCTTGTCATACTTATTGGTTTGTGTGGGTCGCTTGATTTGGGTTATTTGAGTTTAATGAATAATTATGGATAGTTTTATGTTTATGAGGCAGATAAATTGGCTGGGTAATGTTTGTTTATGTTATGGTTTATGTTGAAATATTCCTATTTATTGATATGATACTTGTGTAACATATTTTTATTGTATTTATTTTGTTTTTGTTGTTTGAGGGAAGCAAGTTTTAGCCCTGTGTGCATTGTGCACCGATGCACACTGGACTTGCCAGCATTGAGTTATATCTGACTATTAGATGATGTTTAGTGTGTTTATTTATCATTGGATATTATGTTTAGATGTATCGAAGAGATAGATAGTGCCTAGCATGTCCCTCGGGAATCTTCGAGAGTGCTTACTTGGTTTGGCACAGCGTCTCGATTCGATACGGACGCTATCTGCCAATATGAGATGAGTATATAAGGTCTGGGAATATCGACAAGTGTTATTTCTGACTTAATTTTCATTATGTCTGATTACTTGCGATTCTTGGAGGCTGAGGTTGCCGTGTTAGAAACCAGTCAATATGAGGTGACAATGCAGTATGTGGACCACATACTGGCATTTCATGATGTTATAGTTGCTGTGTGCCTTGCTGGAGGGACCAGTATAGATTGGGCACGGTACTTTAGTACCGTGTCTGAGTTAGAAAGATGCCAGACGGTGATAAATCTGCGGCTGGAGATCATAGATGAAAGGCAGCGAATCGTGGACATCTGGAGTCAACATCGGAGAGTGTTGTAAGAAGATGTCGCTGTGAATGCTGCCCCTGATGAATTTGGAGCGTCCCTGGATCAAGAGTTGGCTTGCATTCTGCAAGCTGGCACGGTGTTTACCCAACAATAACATGAATTGAATTGTTTTTGTGGTTATTCACCGTGTTAGCCTGTAGAAATAACATCTTGCTGATAAATTCAGTGAAAAGAAATGTATTTTTTTTTTTATTTTTTTTTTTTGTTGTTGTTGTTGTAGTTGTTGTTGTTGTCGTGGTAATGCACCAAAGGTGGCAATATTGGTTGAAATACAAAGAGTAACTTCTGTAAACGTGCTAAATCGCCAAAGATTATTTAATTATAGTCTAAGATTGGTTGAAATATAAAGAGATAAATATATTATTAGCCTGCTGCCAAGAATTATTACAGAGTTCAATACTGTTATTGATTGGGTTATCTAAGTTTTAGAATGAAGAGCGTTTGTTTGTTCGAGGGGGGGGGTGTCATGGTGACTTTCATATTAGGATTGGGAAATACTGAATATCTGGGTGATGCATGCCGTGGTTAATATTCCACACACCATATAATAAAAGGCGTTTAGTGGCAGTTTTAGGGTGTCATGACCTAAAATAAGGTCGGACGAATGTCCGTAAAATGAGGTAGGGATTGGGGAAAGTGTTGTTGATGTGAGATATGCCGTGGTTTATGTACCAATCGCTCTATAATAAAGAGCGTTTTGTGGCGGTATTTATGGTTTCATGGCATCAAATAAGGTCGGACAAATGTCCGTAACAATGAGGTAGGGATTGGGGAAGTGTTGTTGATGGGAGAAATGCCGTGGTTTATGTACCAATCGATCTATAATAAAGAGCGTTGTTTGGCAGGAGGGGGTAGTTATATTGAGGAAATATGCCGTGATCACTGTATAACCTACTGTATAATATATAGTGTATTGTAGCGTTCGTTTGCTATGTCAATGAATATATGATTGAGTTAAGCATATTGGAGGGAATGGAAATGTAACTGAGTCATGAACGGGAGTTTGCCATATTTCGGAGATTGGTGCGAGAGACAATGATCGACATATTGGCATGTTTCGTGAATAAACAATTATTCAAAGACGCCGAGTGTCAGTCATTAGCGAAAGATATATATTACATGTCGGTTAAATTTACTTCGGCATCATGACTCAATGTACACCTGTTAGAATGATCGACAGATTGGTATGTTTCGTGAATAAACAATTATTCAAAGACGCCGAGTGTCAGTCATTAGCGAAAGATATATATTACATGTCGGTTAAATTTACTTCGGCATCATGACTCAATGTACACCTGTTAGCGATAATTGAATTAGAGATTTGGGAAACGGGACGATGCCCTGTTTGATATATATACTAATAAAAGTTATGTAGACTATCTATCATTAGTGATTGTGAAGTATTTTGATACATAATTATGAATGTTCGATATCAGTTGTCATCTGATATAAATCATATGTTTCCGTACTTTCGTTTGACCAATTCGTCGAACGGCTGTCGGGTGATGTATATTGGAAGGAATTAGAAAACGATGAATCTTTAGGCGTGTGTTTGGCGTATGGTGTATATAATTTACGATGCCGGCCGCGTTTGTTATCTGCGCGATCCGATTTTGTGTCTGGCGTCGTACTATAAGAATTTTGTGTAATTAATTTGTGTTTTATGACATTTGGTTCCTGTGTTTGGGGCCTAGATTGGTCGCTGGGTGAAAAATCCGGGGGTGATTGGCTGTCTGTTTTATTAAAATGTTTCGAAGCCATGAGTCTGTTGGCTAATTCAGCCAATGGTATTGAAGAGCTGTCGTCTGTGTTTGAGCGCTCAAGTTGAGCGCGCTTAATTGCCGTCGTTTTGAGGTCATCGTCTGATTCCAATGTGGATTGAGAGCTATTATTATCGACACTGGCTTCACTCGGTGGAAATGCAAATCGATTATGTCGTTTATTTTTTAAGTGATTGGGAATTTGAGGTGTAGGCCAATCAACAGGGGATGGTTTGATGTGTTTAGCATGTGATTTTGTTAATTTAGTAGATAGGTCATGTCTTAATATGTAAGATATGGGGCCTGTCTGTTTCAAGATACGCCAAAACGGCTCATATTTAAATGAAAATTTGTGATTTGGTTGGTGGATTTTGTAATAGACGGATTGGCCTATTTTAAAGGTTGGAATAGATCCACCTTTGTTCTGTTTGTGGTTGCGAGAGGCTGTTTCGAGAAGAGATTTTGTAGTTTTAAAAATAATGTGTTTATTTTGAAGCGTGGTGGCTAAAAAATCCTCTCCTAAATACTTTTCTCTGTGTGTTAAAATTCGGTCTATGCGTATCTGTGGTTCTCTAAAAAAAGATAGAAAAAATGGTGAATGTGTATGTACACTGGAACAATGGAAGTTCATTGCTTGTGATGCATAATTTAGATATAGGTCCCAATTTTCTACATTTGCTTGGGTGATTGTTGAAATGATTGATGCTAGACTTCTATGCGAGCGCTCTGACTTCCCGTTGCTTTGGGGCGAGTAGAACGAACTGAGGCGGTGATTGATATGGTAATATTTACAAAATTCAGTAAAGGTAGAGTTTGCAAACTCGGACCCATTATCCGTTAAAATACCTTCAACTGATCCAAATAAAGTGAAATACTCTGAATTCAATCTTTCTAAAATTGTATCCACCATTTTGTTAGGTAATGCGTATGCTAAAGTATGTAATGAAAATTGATCAATAATAGTTAAGATAAATCTATTTCCTGACTGTGTTTTGGGGGAAAATGGTCCCATAAGATCGATGGCTATGAGCTGTCCTGGCCTTGATGGGGCAGTGACAGGTTGAAGCGGGATTTTTGGATTATAAGCATTTCAATGTCGGCATGTGTGACAATTGTTTATGTATGTGACAATTTTTGCAAACAACTGAGGTGTGTAATATCTGTTTCGTATGGTCGCGTATAGCGATTGTACCGCTCTATGGCCGAGACTGTGATATTGGGATATAACTTCCTGCGCTATTTTGTCCGTTATATATATTCGTAATTTAGGTATGTCATTATATATTGATATATAGTGTAGGATACCATCTTTGAGAATAAAGGTTTTTGCTAATTTTTCGGGTATATTTGTTGATTGCATTTGTTTGATAATCTCGGTGATTGTGTGGTCTGCTGATTGTTCATCTCTTATATTAGTTATAGGAGGAAGGACCGGGCTGTCGTCAAGATCAACTGATGATTCAGAATCCGTTTTCTTTTTTGGTTGTTTATTTCGTTTTGAGAATTCCTGAATATCTTTCATGTCAAGTATATTAACATCCTGTACAAGGGGATTGGTGGGTGGATTTGGGTCGCTATCTGTGCAAGAAATGATGCACGGGTGTGTGTCGGGGTTTATCCGACTGCAAAAATCGGCCGTAACATTGTTCGTGCCTTTAATATAAGTAATTTTTGGGTTCAATGCTGATATTTCCAAAAACCATTTTTGAATTTTTGTGTTTATCAGATCCTGTTTTTTAAACATGTGGATGAGGGGTAAGTGATCTGTTTTAATCTCTACTTGGGATCCCTGTAAGTAAAATTTAAATTGCCTTGCAAACGTATATATAGCGAATGCTTCTTTTTCCGTGACAGAATAATTCCTTTGTGATTTGTTAAGTTTTTTACTGGCGAACGCGATTGGTAGTTCAACGTGTTTATCATCTTGGCTATTAGCATATTGTGATAGTATCGCCCCGATACTATGGATAGATGCATCTACTGTCAGAATGAACAGTTTGTCGGGATTTGGGTAAGCTAAGATGGGGGCGGTTGCTAAGCTTTCTTTAAGCGTGTCGAACGCTGTTTGGCACGGCGCATCCCACACAAATTTAGCATATTTGGCTGTGAGTTTGATTAAAGGCAATGCCGTCGATGCGAAAGTAGGAGAATATGACCTGTAAAAATTAAGAATTCCCAGTAATCTGCGGACTTCTTTAACTGATTTCGGAGGTGGTAGAGACTTGATAATTGAAATTTTTTCAGGGTCAGGGGATGTACCCTTGTCGGAAATATATGCCCTAAAAATTTGACTTGTGGTTGGCAAAATTTAGATTTTGATAGTTTAACTATTAAGCCGTATTCCCTGAGTCTGTCAAATAATTTTGTGAGCTGCTGTATATGCGTTTGAGGATCGGAGCTATGACAGATCAGGTCATCGACAAATCCTTCTACAAATGGTAAATCGTGTAGGGCCATGTTCATGAGTTTTAAAAAATACCCTGAGCTCGAGACATATCCCATCGGGGCTCGTTGATAACTGTATTGTCCTTCGGACGTATTCATAGTTAATATGGGCACATGTTCGGGTTCAACTCCAATAACATGATAAGCATTTGATAAATCAAAGATACTGAAAATAGTTGAGCCGAGTAACTTGGACGATATTTCTGTAAAACTAGGCATAGACCATTTTAATGGAATGGAAACATCATTGAGTTTTCTCAGATCGATTACCAATCGGTAATTTGGAGTCCCGTCGGGGTTGGGTGTGGATTTGCGGATGAGGAGACTGGGAAATCCCCACGATGAATGGGCAGTTGGTCTAATAATGTCTGCATCTAATAATTTTTTTATCTCAGCAGCCATAATTCGTTGTTTGTTCAGTGGTGTCGGATAGTTTTTGCAAAAAATAGGTAAAGTATTTGGTTTGAGGTCGATTTTCATTTTAATTTTTGGACAATATCCTATCTTGTTTATGTCATTTGTAAAAACATCAGGGTATTGTGATACTAGTTGCAATATTTGCTGTTTAAGGTGTTGAGGTGCCACGATATCATCGACAGATATAGGTTGAGTCTTGGTGACTGGAGGGTTAATGTCTTGCCGGTCACCTATGGTGTTTATACTGTGTTTGTTTGGCGGAGATGAGTTAATGTTTTGCTCATCGGATGCCGTGCATATCATTTGCTCTTGAGTGCCAAATGCTTGTGCTATCACACGACCTTTCCTAATGGACATATGTGACGCCGATTGGTTTTCTATCATGACGCAAATATTGGGATTATTTGCATCTGCTAGCGTGTCGGTTACATGTACATTTGGTTCGTGTTCGAAAATGGACATGTTACCTTTGCCTATTCGGATTATAGGTGTGTTAAACATATCATTTGGCCCTATGAGTCTGCCTGTTATGATGGCGCATGAGTGGGGTGATAATGAAACGTTATTTGTTGATCGGATGAGTGATGCAATGTGACCATCCCTTAACATCGGGTATAATTGATTCTGTATTCTGAATTTTTCTAGATCAAAGTAAAGTCTAATACTGTGTTGTTTCATAAAATCGTGCCCTAAAATGCAAGGACGTGACAAGGTTGCACATATGACAAATTTGTGAGTAAGAATGAGTTTTCCGATTCTAAATGTGAGATGTGTGGATCCAAAAACTTTCATTGGTGTACCATCGGCTGATGTGAGTAACACATGTTCTTTAATTAAAGGTGGTCGATTTGGCATGGATCTATAAATGTCGTATTTCAAGCAACTGGTGGTTGCCCCGGAGTCTAATAGTGATCTAATCCGTTGTTTGTGTATTTTAATGATAGTTGAGCATGGTGTTTGGTTTAGAGCACCATCTGTCATATCACTTGGATATTTAAGTACTGGTATAGTGTGTTGTATGGGATTGACTGGTGGTATTATAGTGTTAATTGCAGTATTGGAATGTGATTCGCGAGAATTGGTGCATGTTGACTTTCTTTTGGATGATGAGTAAGAATTAGTAATGTGTTGGTGCTTGGGCTTTTCAAGGCGATTCAGGGTTTTAAAATGGGAAGGAAAGTTTAAGTCAAGAAGCGGTGAGATAGACTTATTGGAAGAATTATGAAATCTGGGTTTCATAGAGGGACACCTGTTATGGCAGAAGGTGGTATGTGTTACCTGCCTGTGGCGAGGGGGATTAAGTGGGCGCCGCGTGCGGTAATTAATATATCGTTGGTTTTGACACTTTGATAGTAGCGTGGGGTAATGATTAATGTGCTGCAGCTGTGAATCACAGACTCTATGCTTTTGAGATTCGTATGTTCGATGAGCTTTAGCATATCTATGATTGTGGCCGCCTATGGTGCTAATCTGATGTGTTATAGGACTCATTGGCTTGCGTCTACTTGGGGTCAAATTTGTGTAGCAATGAGTCCTTATCTGTTTAAAAATTGGTTATTATTTTGAGCCCGACGTCTGCATTGGTCTGTGTTATGATTGTTTAATCTGCAGTATGTTCAGAAGAGGGTTCGTTGAGCTGTTGTAGTATATCTTGCATCCATGGTTTGGATGCGGTTGGGATGGGAGACCCTTGGTTCAGAGTAGGGGTGGTGAGAATTTGAAGGTTGGCGCCTGTGGGGGTGATCATTGATTCGGTGTCTGTCTTTGGATTGGCGGGGGGTGTAAGTGGATTGTGATGGCCCTCTTGGAATGTGCCGGTGGTTATTGTCGATATCCATAGGTTGATGGGATTGTAACTGTGGGAATTGGTTATAATCATTATGATGTTCACCGTAACGTAAGCGATAACGTTGCCGAAGGTTCATTTCGCGTAGGGCAATATCAGTAGCTCTATCAAGCGTTACGGGGTCGTCTTTGAGAAGCCTGAATTTGATACTAGAGTCGCGAATACCGTCGGAAAAAAATGCTACTAATTGTGTTTGCACTGCTCTTGTGTTAATTTCATCAGTAAACGCGTGTTTAGCAAGAGTACGTATGCGTTCTGCAAACATGGCAATTGTTTCCGTATGTCTCTGCCTAATGGCTCGTAATGAGGAAAGGGCTTGAGGAGAATCAGTTATGGAACTGAATAATGAGCGTAACTGTGATTTCAGATCGGTCCAGGTGAACGTGAATTTTCCGTCTGTGTTATTTTCATTTATGAAGCGTTGAATAAATTCAGAAACTTGAGATTTACATGTCTGAGCGGCAATTTTTATGATAGTCTCATCTTGTGCCGAAATCGCGCGGGAGTATTTTTCCACCGCATGGACCCATTGGGGAAAATCGTCAGGCTTGCCATCGAAGGGTTCAATAATGGAATTCATCCCCAACAGTGCTGTTATTGTTGTTTGTGTTTTTAAACTTTCAGTCTGGTTGCGGATAGAACTAGTGAAATGGCTAATTTCATGGGTAAGCCGTGACAATAGCAAGTTTTGAGCATCTTTGCCCATTTCATTAGTAATGTATGTGTGGGGGGATCTTGCGGTTGATCGGTCCATTTCCCTGTTTACTTCAAGGTGATGCTGATAATTTTGGCTTGGATGAAAATAATCGCTGCTCTGCGGAGGTGGTGACTCCATTATGTTATTAAGGATTAACGGTGTCTGTTTTGGGATCTATGGTATGGGTGCGAAATATGTTGTATTTTTTTCCAAGTGCCGTGGCGGTGTATTATGCGATTCAGGTGTATTTGACACGATTCAGGTGATTTATTAGGATGTTTTATGGGAATTGCCGCGACTATAGAGTTGACGATAAGTTTTGGATAATCCGTAAAATGAGCCGGAAATGTATGCCACTCGTTCCAAGAATCTAGTGTATGTCCTGAGTAGTTATTTGTAATCATACAACGCACGTATAAGCGGATTGTATCTTGCGTTATATCAATGCGAATGGGATTGCAATATTTAATGAGTTGTGGCGATAAAGTTATTTGGTGGGGTAAAGCGTATCTACAGTAAGTTTTAAAATTAAGAACTGAATGTTGTTTGTAAGAGGTGGGTGGTATGGGCTGATCGTTTGAAGCATGTATTGTAGTAGGATGGGTAGGTAGTGTAGGTGTAGTAGAATCAGGTGATGTGTCCATAACCCACGTGAAAAAAAGGAGTAAAAGAATGCTAAAAATAGGGGGTGTGCAATTTGACAGCAAATGGGAAAGAAAAGATGGTCACTCACCAATTTCCGAGAAGAATAATGTGCACAAGTCTGTGATGATGAATGATGTACAGAATGTTCTTGTCGTGTTTATTGGAAGCCGAAGGATGTCCAAATCGGATGTTATGTTTATGTGGATCTGAATCTGGTCTGCAAGAGGCGTGAGTAATGTTTTTAGCTGGATACACGATGTGAGCTGGTTGTATGAGAATAAAAGGTTGATTCGTCTATGTCAGATGAGTATGTATGCGGTCCTGTGTGTCCGAAGGGTTGGTGTGCGGTCCTGTGTGTCCGAAGGGTTGGTGTGCAGTCCTGTGTGTCCGAAGGGTTGGTGTGCGGTCCTGTGTGTCCGAAGGGTTGGTATGCGGTCCTGTGTGTCCGAAGGGTTGGTATGCGGTCCTATGTGTCCGAAGGGTTGGTGTGCGGTCCTGTGTGTCCGAAGGGTTGGTATGCGGTCCTGTGTGTCCGAAGGGTTGGTATGCGGTCCTGTGTGTCCGAAGGGTTCCTATGTGTCCGAATGGTTGAGTTATGGTTGACCGGTGCAGTGGTCTAGTGTGTGAGACTGTCTATCCGTGGCTGGAGTGTAAGGCTGTATCCCCGTGGTTGAGTAGCGGTTTGAGATTGTTTCTGCTCTGTAGTGATCGTCTAGTGGCCGAGACTTCAAGTGTGGTGAGACGTAGAACTGTTCACGGTACCATTAATACTATGTGAGGTAATGAACACATAGATATAGTAGGTACAAGTCTTTATTATGTTGTGAATAAGATATGCAGTGTGTACAAATATAATGATCAATAGTCGCCGCGAAATGATGTCCCCGAATGGGTGATGCCTGGTGTGAATGATGCCTGGATATGATCTAGGGAGGAGATGAGTCTAGTGAAAGCATGAGGTGATGGGATGTGGTTGTCTCTTATATACTATTTGGGATGCATATTAGATGAGGCGTTTGGCAATACACATCGGGATTGGTTCCTTCGTTATGGGCATTTCCCTTGACCATATTTGGGAGCCATCTTCATTGTGTGTATATCTTCGCTGAGATTAAGACGTGTGAGGTTTCGAGAACCGAACACGAATATCTGAGTTTGGGGTTTTATATATTGGGACATTCGTATAGTTTGAATCAAGTTGTGAGATTATAATGGGTAGTTATCTCACAACACTCAGAAGTATGTACAGCTATGTAACGTTAGCTCCGCAGATACACTCTTAAATAAAGCAATTGATTTAGGTACTCCATAATACCTATATCCCCATAGTACAAAACAGCATGATAATATATGCCTTTATAACCTGTATAACGCTGTAAACCAGTAGATAACAGGTCCCATATAGAACCAAATCGTTTGCTCCAAGCTGATTGGGTGAGACGGTCACGTGTGTCATGTCGAGTGCAAATGATCAAATTAAAGTGAACAGAAAGGCCGCTCACCGACTCGCTGTCATATATCTATCGTTTAAAAGTACCTTATAACAACGGAGAAACACGACACAACACCAGCTTGCATTTTTTATTTAAATGCTAATTCGGCCTCGACTTACAGGTACACTTTTGAAGTTTTAGTGTGGACTAAAATGAAACAATTTGCCGGTTGCCAAGTTACAGTGACAACGAAGGCGTGGAAATTGAAATGAAAAATGAATTTATTTTGGCCAAATTTGGCGAAATTGGATCAAATAGGTTACTTCTTGTACTGTATATGTTCTGGAATAATGTCAACACTGCTTGATTTGGGTCTGAATGTGAATCGGAGAATCTGATAAACTAAAAAAACGGTCGATGTTGATATTTTCGAGTTGTTAATTCAACTGTCACTGTTCACAACATTTCAACAGCTGTCCAAGCCAATGCTGTTGGTGGTTACACTTGGTGCTGACACGAGAATAATTCCACAAAGCTTTGATGTCAACCGCTAGTGATTAGTACATGACAATATCAACAACAACGTAGAAACTGAGAAAGTTTAGTCATAATGGGTGTGTCGATATTGTCTTATTCGGAATTAATTATCAGTTTTTATAACAGTTTTTATTTTGGCGAAATTGGATCAAATATGTTACATCTGGTACCGTAGATGTTCTGGAATAATGTCAACACTGTTTGATTTGGGTCTGAATGTGAATCGGAGAAGCTGTTAAACTACAAAACAGGTCGATGTTGATATTTCCGAGTTGTTAATTCGATTGTCACTGTTCGCAACATTCCAAGCCAATCTCAATGCTGTTGGTGTTCACTTGGTACGGACACGAAAATAATTCCCCAAAGCTTTGATGTCAACCACTAGTACAAGACAATATCATCAACAACAACAACGTAGACACTGAGAAAGTTTAGTCAGAATTGGTGTGTCGATATTCTCTTCGGAATTAATTATGGCGAACTGACGTGTGGACACAGATCAGTCACTCGTCTCATGATGCATCATATTTCATCGAAACATATGTGTGGCCATGTCTGCGAGTTGAGAACCCTGTCGCAAAATCATTGTCCAGTTTCCGAGTGTGCAGTGCTGAACATTGTTCCGAATGTTTCTACCGGATCTGCGACGAACTGATAGGCCTACTGATTTATAGTGTTGTGATGTTTGCATGGACTGGGTGTAAGGTTGTAGGCCGTTAATGACCGCCATTCAACCACAGTCAAGTGGTGTCACCGCGATTGATATTATTCTTATGCGGCATAACATATCGCCCAGTTATGGAGTCTGCTATTCTTTTGATCGAAACGGCGGTGACGCTGTGATATTGTTGTGATATATGTATGGAATGACGGATAATCTCGGCGACATGGATCCAATTATTGGACTCACATTATCACTGAATCCATCACAAGCTTTTACTAGTATTAGACGTTGACTTCACCGTAACGTTCTACATCTATGCTCTAATTAATTGTCCGATTTAACAAGGTTGTAGGGCGTTAATGACACTGGTTATACGGTCAAGTGGTTGACATGTGGCAACCGCGGGTAATCTTATTTATACTACGGTACTAGTAATAATATTTTACGACCACTGTATTAATTTTCCACATGGCCACATTACACCAAGTCCAGCTTTTTGTGAGCGCCATGCACCGTGTTAACTGTACACGAAACAATATTTCAATTATTTAATTGTTTACGGTTTAATCAACATTCGACGTTAGTCACTGACCGACATTCGCAACTGCATTAGCAATGCAGCATCAAGCCATGCCAGAGATGTACGCTCTGTGTTGGTTATAATGCTGACTTTAAAAAGGTCGGCCATGATAGGATTAATCACGATGAATAGCATCAACACGGTCGAGTAACGCGGTAATATCGGTGGTCAACGTCATTAAGGGGGAGCAATTGGAGCATAGCTGTATACATACATGTGCATGTACATGTAGACCATTCCATTTAGTCTGGGCAAATATGGACATAGGTGTCGCATCGAGAGGGAATTTATGGGACCTACGTTTTTGGTTAGCATGAACACTTAACTTTCGGAATCCGTGTATTGGCTTTGTCAGATAGGCGGACTGTTTTCGCACCGTGTGGTTTTATTGAGGCATCTGGTGATAAAATAGGTCGTTTTTTTTAAATAAAACCGACATATTTGACAGAGTATGTTCACACCTTTTGAGAAGAGATATTCATCCAATTTTGACAACTGTGAACGGGGCGATTACCAGAGTAAGGTGATACATGTAAACATTGACTCTCGGAATTACAGTCATGACGTCATGTGACGTCAAATAAGTATCTCATTGACCAATAGCATTTGCTGTCCAGTCCGCATGAGGACATATCCAGCAAATTATCAAACCGTCACATCATACAGGTTCGTTCAGTTTCATCATCACCCAATAGACTCGTTGAATTTTGTATTCTAACATTTACCGGACGAATTTCCATGACACATATTTCGCACAAAAAGAGATGAAAACCTGTCTGATTTTCCTCTTGTAGTTTGTCAGCTGCTTAACAGGTGGGAGGTATTTGCTTGTAATAGCAGTAGATAAGTTGCAAAGCCAAGTCAAGGCTCAACGCGACATTTACAACAACGAAAATACCAGACTGTCAATTGTTTGTTACTCTGTATAGTATAGTACTGGAGTCTCGTGTCACCACATGTGCACTCGTGATTTCCAGAAGTGACCGAACAATTGCATGTAAGACGAGGTACCCCAAATATGGACAGTTATCCCATGCTAGATCAACAATCATATTACCCATATCTTTCTATGCTGACGAGTAGGTAGGATTACTTCTGGAAAGCTGAACATTAAGACAACAGCATACAGATCGGAGTATTGGCATGGAGTTTTATCATGTAGACTGATACATTTTGGACTTTTGGTAACCCAGTGTAAGTTTTAGCTCATTATGACGCCAAAATAAAAAAGGACGACATTTATTTGTATACATGCCATACACAGGTTGATACCAGGAAGCGTATAAAAACTTTCAAGATAAGTCCAAAAATGTCTGAAAACATACCATATTTTGATTATGGCCGTTCATTATTAAAGCATTATAATTCCACACACCCGGCATTATCTAACGCCAGATGTGTTACAGTTAAATCCAAATGCATCTATAGTTACCCACTATGCGCGACGTGGGTGGACCGTGTGTAGTGCGTATCCTGATATTATATTGTGGTAGTGTTTGGTGTGCAAATAGCTAAAGCAAAATGGGGATCACGAGTCTTGGTGTAATTTGTCGCTGCATCTCAGAAATGATATACAGCAACAACTTATGTGCCGACCAGAATGTGATCTACGATAACTCATCCATAACAACTCCGAATGTGCTGAGTGAAATCAGTAACTGGACACGATAGCCGTAGTTTAGTATTTGCTGAACAGCGTGTGGGGAATACATGCATATGTCTTGGTTCAATCGGGACGATATGGGGACGAGGAATTATTCGCCATATTGTTTTCCACTGGCGTTGCCTGTAAATACGAATATTGAATACAGTCCGATTAATAACATTAATGACATGGGTTTTACGTTTCAAACACCAATGGTACTTGCAACAGCAGCAGGTATCCTGGTCTGAATGTGACCCGTTCAGGTGTAACATAACGTAGACAAGTTTACTTTTCCACCAAGTTTGAAACAACATTTGATATTTCTGAAGGTTTTCGCGTTCATATGTTGCTAATAAAGCGGTCCTTCATGGCGATCGTGTTCAACGGAAACTGCATAATTAAGTTAGACACAGACGGGATTCTCATTCTGGACATGACTATGCTTATGTTTATCACTGATCAGATATTTTTTCGAAAGAAGCATAATCTGAACTAATTTTGTATGACGAGCGCTATATTGTTCTGAATCTCATCTTATTTGCGTTATTGGACACTATAGTCAATGGAAGCGGCGATTGTGATTTAGGGTCTGGAAGAATTCACTCTATGTTATCACGGTCGTCTCCTGTGGGTCGAAGCTATTGTACAGCAATTGTACATTGTATCTATAATAGAATAATGGAGGCACTGACTCAGAATCAAAGTCATTGCTTCAAATGTGGTTGCTTCAGTGAGTGTGAACAAATTATCAGTTATTATCGAAGTGGTCATGTATTTATCGGATGAAACAATGATATGTTCCTTATCTCACATCTAGCTTCAATATCGGTCCCAATTTTCGCTCAATCACGTCGGGTGTGAACCCGCACCAACCTCGTCTAGCCCAGAAACTGGTATCCACGACATATCCACCTCATATGTACCACCATATATGGTAGCACTTGGACTAATATTCATTGAGAAAGATTGACCTTCTATTGTTTTAAGTAATTTCATATTGATTAGGTCAAAGGTGACTGGCACAAATAGCAATCAGGCATTCAATGTATTACTGTTACTCGGTTCTTAGTTTTAAACAATCCTGTTCGTCTGTAAATACCTCGCTCAAATTGCCACCTATTTCAAGGGACACGGATTACTTGAGCACGAATATTCATGAATTCAAGATTCGAAAATAATGGGCACCATTCTGAGAGCAATTTTAAATAGAATTGCGCATCATGATGTCCCGGAGTAACATGATATTTATCTAAAACAATGGTATAGAATAAATACAGAACACAACTTGCATCATAATCTCGAATATGAGGTGTTTCATGACAGCATGTTTTGCTTCATATAGTCATGAAACGGCAAGAAATTTACTTCTTCTGATCAAAATGTATTTGAGTCATGGTTTGGGGAGGGGGAAGATGTCCAGGTCATGATATCCCCCACCCCACCCAGCACCTACATGACAACAAAATCATCTTATGGTTTTATCGCTTATTTTGCTTTATATAGTCATGAAACAGCGAGAAGTAAATTTCTTGCTGTTTCATGACTACATAAAGCAAAAATAAGCGATAAAACCATAAGATGATCTTTTTTGTCATGTAGGTGCTGGTGGTGGGAAGATATCTTGACCTGGACATCTTCCCCCCTCCCCAAACCCTGATTCAAACAACATTTTATCAGAAGAAGTTAATTTCTTGCCGTTTCATGACTATATGAGGCAAAATATGCGATAAAACCATAAGATGATTGGTGGGGAAGAGATATCCTGACCTGGACATCTCCCCCCACCCCAAAACCTGACTCAAACAACTTGTTCTTGGAAGAAGTTTCTTTCTCGCTGTTTCGTGACTACATAAAGCAAATTAAGCAATAAAACCGTAGGATGACTTTGTTGTCATGTAGGTGCTGGGTGGGGGGGGGGAGATATCCTGACCTGGACATCTTCCCCCACCCCAAACCCTGACACAAACAACTTTTTCTCCGAAGAAGTTAATTACTCGCTGTTTCATGACTATATAAAGTCTTTGGACTGAGATATTATTATGGAACATACTATTAATTACCAATTGCTTTTCTCCGTATCTCGACTCTTTAACTCGGATATTGTTATTTTCGACTAATCGGTAAATTTTTACTTAGCTACCCTTCAGAACCTTTGACTATCAATTGTTTCATTGAATGTTACCACTTTTTGTGTATCTGTAACTTAATACTTCGTAGCTCATTCCGGATCACTGGACAACACTATTCATCCCATTCATACATCAGTTTCTGTATACAACATTAGTTCTCAGTTTTACAACTATGTTATGCCGCCCTATGTTAACATCAAGTTCATTAGGATTATGTCCCTTGGTATGGCGGGTGTCTAATTTTTCTCGCTCAGCCGACTTAAATGGGTTCTCGGGTGGTGTCAATGTCTGACTAATAAGGACCGGATGTTATTTCGATCAGGAATTCCCTGAGAAGGTATGCACCAACATTTGATCGCGATTTCTGACCTGTGGCTGAAACTAGACTGAACTTCAGAATATTTCCTGAATTCGTGTCAACATCACTCCAGATGCACGATCGCTGTTTGAAAAAAACTATTAGGAAGGACCACTTATGTATGTTTTAGAGACCGATTCTTATTGTTAGCATGTGTATGATAAGCCTCCCTACATAATAAATTTTCTAATGAAACAGTGGTTTTGGAGATGATATTACGACTAAAATCAAATCTGACCTTTGACCTGTCCTACTTTGTCGAGTACACAGTCAGCGGAATCAACCAACAAGACGACCGTGTGCAGTTAATCCTCATAGACGTCACTAATCCGCATTGTATTCTGCACGACTCGGCCTAGTTGTGTCTACTACGCTTACTACGCATTCCATTCTCGTTAACATTCAAACCGCCGCGATGTCTTCATCTAGTTCTTAACAAAACCAACATACATCAACATCAACAACAACAACAACAACAGCCGCAACCACAACCACAACCCCAACAACAACAGTTTCAGCAACTATAACTGCATCAACAGTCCCAACAACAACTTTTATAACTACATTTGCTAGTGTACCAGCTATTCAGTCTGAATGTGTTCCTACCTCATCTCAACAGAATATGCAGCAGACTTTACCTGGCTACCAGCAGTGGAAGCCATATATACCACCAGATGTGAGGATGCAGCATGTTGTTGACCTGATCGACTCCAGAAAACGTCCGCCGGGCCCAGATGACAGTTTGATAATCAACCATGGTATCGATCCGAAAAAGCAGAGGGAGTTGTCACAGTCATCCTACTTATACACCCAATCTAATCCTGGATCACCGGTACTCAACAGTACCCCATACGATGGAAACATCACGGAGCCCACTATGGGTGTTTATAACAACACAACCATCAACGATACCTATATGGGCTACTCCCAGGCACCCATGTCTGAACACAGTCCTGTACCCCGGGGTTACCCCATACCACATGGACCACCGCCTGGAGGATATACAGGACCTCAATCAGAAGCCGGAATGCAGTTGATGCCCCCATCCAACGACCCTGCCTTTATGCAAATACTAGAGAAACTGGTAGATCGTGCCGTTAACACTAAGACACGGTACTTACAGCAGCACGTCCAACGCCTCGAGTCTCAATTAGACATGAAAACCCACCAGATCATTTCAATTCAGGAAGAACTGGACGACACCAAACAATACCAAATGCGTAACTCTCTGCGTATTTCAGGACCAGGTATAAAGGAGGAGGATGGTGGGGACACGGACGAATTGATCCTCAATCTCGCAGAGGAAATGGATTTACCACTAACATTGGAGCAGATAGATAGGTCGCATCGTTCTGGAGACCCGGAGGGCGGGCGTGAACGCTCTCTCCTCGTGAAATTCACAAGCTATCGTGCACGAAAGCGTTTCTATAAGAAACGAATAGCTCTCTTCTCCCAGGACAAGAAGAAGCGAATATTCGTGAACGAACGTCTTACAACCCGACGTTCGAGTATTGCTGCCAGCTGCCGGTCATTGATGAAAAACGAGAAAATAAAAAGTACCTGGTCGACAGATGGAGTCATATTCGCTAGTCATATTTGGGATGAGACGGTCAAGCGAATCACAACGCGAGCTCAGCTTTATGAACTCCAGACCTTTGTTACCCTCCCGCTTCATTGACCATACAACGGCACTTAAGCTACCGGGGCAATGGCTCATCTATCTGCCATCAGCTGGT